>CM037870.1:46202507-46802507 GCA_021292105.1 Anadara kagoshimensis
ATGTAATCATTTTCGCTTTTTAAATTTTGAATAAGGCGGTTTATCTTATAGACTATGTTATCACCATTATCGCGACCACATAACTACAGATGACGATACGACTAAATGATAAAACATAGGAAATATTGTTTGATAATATCAATCATTTTTATAGGTAATAGAAATATAGTTGTAAGCAAACAAGCTATCTATCTATCCATAACAAATTGTTGATACAAAACAGACTTTTTACAATATACAAGTATTTAGCAATAAACACAAAACAAAAATAAAATCTCCAGTTTGTTGGCATTTATCTACTTGTAGTCACGCCAAATATTCAAATTGTTTGCAATTTCATCTTTTCTAACTTATAATATCGATCTGTATCATATTTTATTTCTAAACTTCAGTGAAATTTCAATATCAGACTTCTGTTTGCAATTTCATCTTTTCTAACTTATTATATCGATCTGTATCATATTTTATTTCTAAACTTCAGTGAAATTTCAATATCAGACTTCTCTCGTCTTCATCTTCTTCTTCGTCTTTGTGATAACTGTTTTGTACAAATAAAATATAATAGATTTCAAAATAATTTTAGTTGATGTTACAGATTACAATGTTATTCAATGATAATAAAATTATAACCAAAACAACAGTATAACAACTTTATTAAATGAACTATATAAATAAAAAGTCCCCAAAGTTAAAACAAGGATCAGGTTTGCCTTACAACGATGAAACGTGAACAACGACCAAAAATAACATGATGAGCTGATTGACATAAAAAACATGAGATATCATGACACATGCATTTTTGTTTAAATATATGTCAAAAACAAACATACTAATCCATGTCCGAATCACAATCCAGAAGCAAAGTAAAAACTTTAGAACTGACAAGTTAGGTTAGACACGTGAACTTCCACCAGGGAAGTGAGGCCGGGTGCTCCGGAAGAGTAAGCACCGCCTGTTTAGCTTTCTACACCCGCCACATGTGTATCAGTCTGTCACATTTACCTCAGACAAACTGGGCAGTGATTTTGAAGTGCAGAGACTCACTTCCCTTCTTGAAAATGACATGTTTAACTTAATATGCCAGATTCCCTTTTACTTAGCTTTCAAATTTTGATTTGGGCACGGAATGGGATGTTTGTTTTTGATTTATTGTATTCGGATCAGATTGAAATTTAAAATAACTTTATGTATGTAGCTAGTTAGACAGGAGACGATTACCCTTCCGGATCACTAAACCTCCCTGTTCACGTCTTTATCTTAATTAGATGTTTAACATTTTCTTACATGTCATTAATAAAACTTCTAACGAGATGACGGATTTCTAAGATTACGACTGAACGTAGACTAATTGAATATAATACGCTTTTTTTGAATAACACTGCACTCACTGTGATAAAATTTATACGTAGTTTGCGACGAAGAAGCCATGCTCTCAAAATGTCTATTCAAGAATTGCACCAATCAGGGTTAGTTTCGATTTAATTCCCTTAAAATTTGGACATTTTTGTGCATAGGGAATTATTTACAAATTGCGTATAGTAAAAAAGACCTTTTATTTGATATAAAAATAATAAATAACCGATGTATGCATAATGTTATGCATGGAAAGGAATTTTATCTGAATTTTAGTCAGCGGCTTTCGTTCAATAAAACAATTAACTGTAATCAGAATTGCAAGAAAGAAGTTGTAAATCGACTGCTAAAACTCAAAATATTTGTTTTTATAAATCTATTTAACCTCTTTAAAATTTATGGCAGCAAATAATATGATCATAATGATTCGCCAAGAAGCAGATGTTCATCAACTTTACCAGTTTCCTCTACTTTGTAAGATCTACTCTCAAATTACAGCTAAATTAGTTGTTTTAAATGACTCGTGATAAAAATAAATGTAATTTGTTTATTTTTTGGTGAAAAAATGTTTGTATTTTTAAAATTTAAAACTTGGATGGCTAGAAACCCTTCGATGCATATTTCAGTAAAAACTGCTATAATTCCTGTTGCGCCGTGTCCAAAAGGTTGCTTTGCGTAACCAACAACTCGTTTTTCAATTGCAAATTCGATTTTTCTATTTCAAAATGGAAATTGTGAAAAGAAAATGTATACTTACAATGGTTACATTTTGGTAAAGATATTCAATGTTTTATAGTGAAAACATTAAGATACATTTTGAATTGATTACAACTGATAGGTCACACACGTTTTAACATCTAACAGGCTAATGACACTTGAAAACTCAAAACAAACACTTTAAAAATATAAGCTGGCATTTCTTCAAGTGATATCAGAAGTCCTTAAATTACAGTATTTGTGACAAGAAATAAATATACAAAAGAATACTTGATTGATACATCAAACGGAAAATAAATGGTGTTTACTTTTTGTGATATGAAATTGAAACTTAAAATACAGATGTACTATGCAACACCCTGAAAAACACCCTGAAAAAATTATTACATAACACTGAGAACGATAACCCTGAAATACGTTAAAAGTGTTATCGACAAATTACGTTTTTTTCGTTCCACACATTAACATTTAGGTTGTAACACTGAAATCTTGTCTTCAAGTATATAATGCGCGTATAGTGTATGTATATATTTTGTGCCTTCGTTCAAATTGTTAAGTTCTTTGGGGACCCAGAATACCGACACTGATAAGGAAAAAGATAAATATTCCCCTAAAATTTCCCTATTTATCATAAAATCAATTCTACTAAAATGTACATGTTATATGATATATAGATAACATTTACAGAAAAAGTATTCCTTAAGACAACACAAATGTTGTAAACTGTAGCACGTACACGATATGAAATAACATGCGTAGTATATGGAAATATACTGATAATATTGTTTTCATTGGGAAACTGGATGAACACTATAACGTCATATATATCTTTCTATTTTATATAAATGTATCCATGTTGGGGTTATAATTTTATGTATTTTTCGCCATAACAAGACGTTTTTGATTGGCATCATGGATATTGAAGTTTTTTGTTTTACCTTTCTCAGGGGTAAACTAACTATAGTGTTAATGCTTTGTCATACATCGGAAGGGATTTTGTTTACAACAAATATCATTTGGCTTCCTCCTCTATCCATGAAACGACAGAAACACATTAGCGCATCGCTTCACTATATAAACATGAATGACAGATTTTACTACCAAGATACACGTGTTATGTTTTTGGACGAATAGATCCTACACGAAATGTACAAAATAAAGATGGAATAGATAAATAATTTTAACTTAAAATTACAAGATTCTGTAAAGGTACGTAACTAAGAACACAACAACAAACGAATGCCAGAAAAATCACAAGACAATATGCTACTGATGGTGTAACACGGCTATTATGCAGGGGTAATGATAAGGTAAAATGATGCCCATCAGTGAGATCAAAGTACTACTGGTGGACCCGTACATTGCAAATGCTTGTTATTTAGTAACATATTTAGTAACAGGCACGTCTATTCAAAATTTGACATGCAATCGTATGATGTATTTGTTTTAGATATTTAGAGGTACAATATGTGGCAAAATGACGTTAAAAAATATGGTCATAATACTACTAATGGCCGATTTTACACTAGAAGATCGGCATCTGAAAACGTACATTCATAAATACAACCACGTATAAAGTATCCGTTGTTATTATAGCATTATTGTAGCAAGCTAATGCAGTCCAATACATTAATGATACGGGTATAACGAACATTAAAACTTTTAAACGTAATTTAATATTTTATATACATTGATTTTACAAAATTCAATATCTCTATGAAAGACTTTATAGTAATATTAAAATGACATTTAACCGAAATAATTGGTATTAAATTTTAGGTAAAAAAGGACATTTGTTATCAAATATAATAAAAGCCATCCAGATAATAGACCGAAAAATACCAGAATAATTAAATTGAAATATTATAGGCCCCACTACAATTGTGTTAAAAACATTCGTGAAACCTGGAGAGAGAGAGAGAGAGAGAGAGAGAGAGAGAGAGAGAGAGAGAGAGATATTTTATATACGACAATATATTATTCCAAGACGACGATAACATTCAGAAATGTCAACAGTCACTAAACTTTAATATTAAAGGTTATTAAACCGGTATTAAGATTGAGGTAAGAAGGTATTATTCATGATTATCAGTAATAAATATTTGATTCATCAGAAATAAAATTACAATAAAATGTAAGCCATATATCCGTATGGCCATATTTTGTCTAAATTTTAAAGACAAATAAATTATTAACATCAATATCATTGGCCTGAATATTAATCGATAACATATGACCTGTGATATTTTTTTACAAAAATAAAAATTAATAATATTTTTTCATATTTAATTTTAGTTTATTTGACTGCTACATCAAACGAAAAATAAATTCATTGTAAGTGTTATCGACGAATTACGTTTTTCCTCACATTAACATTCAGGATGCAACATCGAAATCTGGTCTTCAAGTATAATGCGCGTATAGTGTATGTATATCATTTTTACCTTCATTCAAATTGTCAAGTTCTTTGGTCACCCGGAATATTGATACTCATAAGGAAAAATATAAATATTTCCCTAATTTTTCCCTATTTATTATAAAATAATAAGATTCAATTATAATGGGTATGTTATATGATATATAGATAACATTGACATAAAGAGTTGTATTCCTTAAGACAACACGATTGTTTTAAACTGTAGCACGTATATGATATGAAATTACACGTGTTAAACGCAATCGGTAGTTTATGGAAATATACTGATGATATTGTTTTATTGGGAAACTGGATGAACACTTTAACGTCATATCTTTCTATTTTATATTTTTGTATCCATGTTTATTTTTTGCCATGACAAGACGTTTTTGATTGGCATATTGAAAGTTTTTGTTTTACCTTTCTCAGGGGTAAACAAAATATAGTTTTAATGTTTTGTCACATATCGGATGGGATTTTGTTTGCAACAAATATTATTTGCCTTCCTACTCTATCCATGAAACGACAGAAACACATTAGCGCATTGCTTAATTATATAAACATGAATGACATATTTTACTACCAAGATACATGTGTTATGTTTTTGGACGGATAGATCCTACACGAAATGTACAAAAAAAAACTGAAGTAAATAAATAATTTTAACTTAAAATTACAAGATTCTGTAAAGGTACGTAACTAAGAACACAACAACAAACGAATGCCAGAAAATAAAACAAGACAAGATGCTACTGATGGTGTAACACGGCGACTATGCAGGGATAATGATAAGGTAAAATGATGCCCATCAGTGAGATAAAAGTACTGCTGGTGGACCCGTATATAACAGATGCTTGTTATTTTTTAAGGTATTTAGTAACAAGCACATCTATTCGAACTTTGACATGCAGTCGTATGATGTATTTGTTTTATATATGTAGAGGTACTATATATGGTCAAATGACTTCCAAGAATGTGGTTATAGTACCACTATGACCGTTTTTACACTAGAAGATCGGCATCTGAAAAATACACCCACGTATAAAGTATTCGTTGTTATTATAGCATTATTGTAGCAAGCAAATACAACTCAAGACATTAATGATACGGGTATAACGAACATTAAATATTTTAAACGTAATTGAATATTTCATACACATTGATTTTACAAAATTCAATAGCTCTATGAAAGATTTTATAGTAAATATTAAAATGGCATTTATTCGAAATAATTGGTATTGAATTCTAGGTATAAAAAGACATTAAGATATCAAATGTAATAATATCCATCCAGATAGTAGACCGAAAAATACCAGAATAATTGAATTGTAATATTATAGGCCCCACTACAATTGTGTTACAAAACATTCGTGAAACATGGAGAAAGGGAGAGAGAGAGAGAGAAAAAAAAGAGAGAGATTTTATATGCGACAATATATTATTCCAAGAAGACGATAAAATCCAGAAATGTCAACAGTCACTAAACTTTAATATTAAAGGTTATTAAACCGTATTAGATCGAGGTTAGAAGGTATTATTCATGATTATCAGTAATAAATATTTGATTCGTCAAACATGAAATGGCAATAAAATGTAAGCCATATATCCGTATGGCCATATTTTGTCTAGATTTTAAAGACAATGAATTATTAACATTATTATCATGGGCCTCATTATTAATCGATAACATATGACCAGTGGTATTTTTTACAAAAATAAATTATTTTTCCATATTTCATTTTAGTTTATTTATTTGCCTATTTTCAATGTAATTGTTGCACTATCTTTGGTTGTGCTGTCTTTATAGTTTTTCATATTTAAATCGGGTATTTTTTTATTTACGTGCCCTTTTTAAAAATGATTTGTTGTTGCAATATCTTTAATGTTTTTTATAAAAATGATTTTAACGCCTTTTTCCGTTTTAACGTTTTATATTTTATTACAAAACCGATAAAATTAACATTTTTATACAGCCAGACATCGTTTATAATGTCAACATTTCAAAGTATCCTATATATAATAAAGAATAATGTTTCGAAAAATGTTTGATTAACCAAAACCATTACTAATAATGTTAACCAAATTGCATATCATTCCCGTTTTAATTGTAGATGTATAAATTATTACCTTTACTATTTATTATCTAGAATATGAAATAGATTAAATGATATATGTTGAAAGATAATACTAAGTCATCAAAATACATCTAGATAGTAATTTATATTAAGATATTTATGACAGATTTATTTTATTATCTTTCAACATTATTGTATGGATTTAATTGAAGAAATGAGAAAAAAACAAAACAGATTAAAAAAAGCAAGAAACTTCCTCGACTTTTTTTCTCAAATGTCTCTAGCTTTTCATTTTCGCATTGATAGTTTGGAAGTATGTTATTTGATACACAGGCTTATATCTACTGTAAATGTTCATCAAGTAGGTCATTATGACATATATTTAATATATCAAAGTGTTTACCAAAGCAACCGTCAAACGCCTCCTCCGCGCTGCAAGTTCGACAGTAACTTAAGCGAAAACATAAAAATGAATATGCATTGAAGCTTTTTCTTAACAAACTCCGTTTAATAAACTACAAACAAAATACTGTAGAAGAATATAGTGGCTCTCTTATGTATCTTTCCAGAGAAATTTCCTTCCCCTTTGGTATACTTTCCCTACAGGCGGAACCGTGAAATTTCTTACCACAAAATAGAGTTTAGAGGATCAAAACCGCGAACGTTTCCTGTCGCTAATGTTTCTTCTTATGCAACAGAAGCGCTTCAAGCAGCATCAGGATGCTACCATCGATTGTATAGGGCAATCTGAAAAAATATTTGCACATATATTAAACTGTTTTCAAGGTCAAAAGGATACAATTAATGATATTTGAAATCGTAACAGCGTTATTACAAGTATATAAATATGAACTAAAAAAGGAGTCCTAAGATTAAGCTTTGTAGAACGTGTCACAAAACCCCCTAATTATCTCCAGTTCGATGGATAGATTGATCTAGTCGTGGTATGGACAATAATTAAAAGGAAAGGATGTGCACTTGAAACAAAACCTGAAATAATTTCTGAATTTAGGGTCACAGTGATGATAAGTCAGCCTTTTTCAGTAGACTAAAAACGAAAATTATTTGTAATATCTATGATGTTTACAAAACTTAAGCTAACTAAATTTCTTCATCATGGGCAAATATCAAAAAATAAATTTCCATGAAACAGAAATTTCGAATTCATTTAATTTTAAAAAAAATGAATGGAATTTTGAAGCTATTAGAGACGAGATTGAAAATAAAATTTTGGGTATTCATGAACGCATTGAAAATTTTGCAATTATGTTACTAGTATTTGATACACAGGCTTATATCGAAAGGGCATGTTCAACAAGCAGGTCCTAATGACATCTTCAATATATCTAAGTGTATCCCATAGCAACGGTCAGACGCCTCCTAGCCGTATTGCAAGTTCGGCAGTATTTCAAGCGAAAACATTAAAATGAATATGCATTGAAGCTTTTTCTTAAGAACTCCGTTTAATAAACTACACACAAAATAGAAAAGCTTTAAGAAGCATCAGGGTGCTATCAACGATTGTATAGGACAACGAGAAAAAAATATTTACACATATATTAAACTTCAACTCAATGTGAACATACTACAATTATTGATGCGAGAAATAGCGAATGCGTTATTATGACAAGTATATAGGATTCAAAACAAAAAGGGTTCTGAAAACTAGCTTTGCAGACAGTGCAACATAACAAATCCCTTATCATCTCAAGAACGCAAGCTGGAATAATTTCTGAATTTAAGGTAATAGTGTTGCTGAGTCAGCAGAAAAAAAGGAAACCAAATCGGGATAATTAAATGAATCATTGTTACATTGCTATGACCAAACTTCGGTTAAAAGAATTTCTGAATCATGGACATTTATCAAAAATTGTATTTAAATCAAATAGAAATTACATTTACACTTACTTTTTAGAGAATTTCAATATAATTAAAGGAATAGTGGACTCGTGTAATATGATACACAAATGTGATACACACACTTGGCAATACTATAACAAAATATATCAGACAAAAATACAATTCTACATAATGATTAAGATAACGGACTTCTTTTATCATGTTTCAGGGTAAAAGTGTGCGTTAATGTCCGGTATACGAAAGATTAAACCATAATAGGTAACATTTCGGTATTCAATTCAAGCATAATTCGTCACAGTAAATGAATTTTTATTCCAATTCTATAGCGCTACATTTCTTCACAAAACCATATAATGATATTTTTATGGTGTAACTGAAAGCGATTCTTTTTTGAAATTGTAATCGTTTTTTCATTATTAATCCTCTCAGGACTTTTATAATATCGGTAACATAATCCCAATTACCTATCGATTGTTCGGCAGTATATGGTATTTTAGAAACATTTACTTTGTTCTGTAAAAGTTTGTGTGTGAAGCTGTTTAACGTTGGTCTATTGAATAACTGTATCATTGTTCTTTCCATTAATGAACAAAATACGTGTACAAATGTATAAACATTCCGTGACTGTGTTTTTATATATATTGTTTTATATGTATTTTTCAAAAGACAAAACCTTTAGTCAATTGTTTACTTATTTAAAAGATTTCTTTTTCGTAATGCTGCATTGCATTCCAAATTTCCTGATAATGTATTGCACGACGGATAGTCTGTGGTTAGTGGTTTTCCTGAAGCATCCTCTCCAGTCATTGAAATACCTATCCAGACATGCTAAATGTGTCAGGCTGTGATATAACAAACAGCATTTACTTGACATTAGTCAACACAACGTGGACCATAAAATAGTATGAACAAAATAAATACATAAATGGATCAGAAACGAAAAAACCCACATTGAACCAATTATTAAAAAGTCTTTTAGGTTTTGGATGGCCTTTAACCGCTCAGCATTAAAAAATAAAACAATAATTAGTCTTATAAGGATGCCAATAACCAATAGATGTCATAAATCTTAGGAGCACGGCAGATTTTGCACATAATTTGATAATTTGAGATAAAAAGGTTACCTTATTTTATTCCATGTGATTGTATTTTAACAAAAGGGTTTCACATTTAATATTTTGTTCGTATGATTTGAATATTGTAGAAATCAAATACAAAACTGCTAGTCAAAGTTCAAATTGCAATCCCAAAAACACGAGTAAAACCATCAAAACAGGCAAATTACAATTAACTGTCACTAAGCAAGTGGGTCTGGGTGCTCTGAACCTCTTGAGTAACTACCTATCTTATTTCATATTGGAATTCATATAACTTAGATATCGACATTTTGATCGAGCATTAACACTTTAGGATTATATAATCAGACGCCTCAATGTGTGTTTATCCACGTCCATTGACGTCCCATCTGAACATCTGGTTTTAAATTATTTTGACAAAAACTATTGACAGTCATTATAATCCGGTCTAAGTATGGAAAGTTTTAAATAGATTAGTGTTAGATGGGTTAATGCATTATATTTCAAAAAAGCAATTCAATTTCTAGATTAAATGTTGTACTGTTGGGAAAGTAATGATGCGTCATGAAACATATAGAGGACAAATTACTCTTTGAATGCAGTTTCCAGTGGAGACGCCACATGGTGTAGACAATGATAAAGAAACACATTATGTTAACTTATTGGAAAGCAAAGTCACATTCTGCTATAAATCTGTTACATAATTTGTTAAACATACATGTCCCGAGTGTGAAAGAGAGATTATATTTTGCCTTAAACGCATTCCAATAATGTTGATTCTAAAAACTTCAAAATACGTATAAATCTCAGTATTACAGTTACATCCATCCTTTTATTTTATTTCAAAGTGAAAACATTCACCAATGCAGATCTCTAATTCATCTTCTAACTGCTAGTATTCAATTATTAATTATAATTTTTGAAATACAGTATAACCTGTGTATAAAGACCATCCAAGGGACTGGACAAAAGTGGACTTTACAGACAAGTTGACTTTTTATTTTAGAGTGTCACCTCTTATGAACAAGTAAACATGCACTGTTGATACCGGTATACTAATAGGTGAAAAATATGTAGTACTTGTTAAATTTGTTTTATTAATTATTTTTAGGTGTGCCTCATACATAAGTAGTAGACAGACACCCATGAAATAGTTAACACATTTAACTAACTTTATGTTCTTATTGGCATTGCACATAGAAAACTCGATAAAGATGCATTTTTCCTATTTAAAGAAACACTGACAGGAAAAAGTCACAAAATTCTGAATACATAACAACGCAGTCTGGAACAATCTGGAACAAAACCGTTCTTTAAAAGTTATTCAACAAAAACCACCGACTTAAATTTCCAGAAATACCAGAATACAAGAAAGCCTTTACAAAATACCGAAGAATGACAATAGTACACATAAAATTACCATCCATTAGTGAAGCTAGGTAAATACCTTTCAACACCGGTCAATACTTTTCAACACCGGTCAATACTTCAACATCGTTAATTGTTGGATTTGTTAAACTATCAACACGATTTTAATTTCCTTACGGTAACCTAATAACTAGCTAGAGAGAAGGTGCTTACTCTTCCAGAGCACCCGGTCTGATTTCCCTACTGGAATATAACGTGTTTAAATTTCTTTGTCAGTTTTCAAGTTTTTATTTGCTTTAGGACTGTGATTTGGACATGGACTGATAGGTTTGCTTTTGATTTATCAACAGGTTTCTAAACTTGGAATTCGAAAGTTATATCATCATCATTTATTTAATTACTTTTTACGATAAATGTCAGTAGTTATCACTGAGGGTTATAACTTAGGCACTTAAAAGATGTTTAGACTCGGCGTGCAGACATTGCATGGATATGATGATGTTGAATCATATGTATAAAGTCTAATCAATCCGACACAATACGCCATTAATTGGTTGACAATGGACACATACCGGTGTACCAATTATTTCATCATATGATTGAAGAGGGTTTAGAAGATTGTGACAAATTCTAGTGTGGAAATACCTTCATGCCTGTACTAATTTTGGTGCAATGGCGTTTATTTTTCGTAGACCATTTATGTAGTTGTTACTGTCTTACAGTCATTTGTTCCTCCACGTTCTTAGTTGTTAATTTTCCCGTCGTCAAGTTCATGCTTGTTCATATATTTCTAATAGCATTTATCAGACGTTTGCTTCTGCATTTTATGAGTATGCTAATTATAATTATTATATTAAATTTAGGATTTAATTGAAAATTTTATTTTGAGGAACTCCAAACATTTTAAATGATTAACACGTTTTATCCCTATTTCTGAATTTTAAAAGGCATTAAAAGTGTCGAGCTTAAAACAAACACAACGTTTGTAATGCCAAAATTCAAGTCAACAACACAAATAGCATTACGTAAACCACATTTTAACATGGTGTATCATCGCTTACAAAAGTAAGCATATATGGTTCACGTTAAAACACTATAAAATGGAACTGTTTGTGCATTTCTGTAATTTAAAAGTTGCATGTGCACTTGCATTAATGGTTTTGAAAAATACACTTCAGACAACCGTTTAATACTTAAAGTCAATTAATGAAGTGATCGATAACGTTCCGATAAAAGCTTCGGTAATGCAGTTTTAAGATAAAAGTAAATTTTTAAAACAATTTTTGCTACCAATGCATTGAAAACGTATAAATGAGCATTCACTCAGGAAATGTAAAACAGCAAACAAAATGTAGCATATAACTTTCTTTAAACGGGTCTTCATAATTTAACGACCGTATAAGCTGTCTCATGATACATTTGATTCCTCAACCATTCTTTAAAAATGTTCCACATCAAGTATATAAAGCTAAGAGTAAGTTTTTTTCATAATCATCTGTCAGACGGTTCTTGTTTTTATTATGCAGTAATCGTAAACAGATAATAAATATCATATAAATAAAGAAATCAATAAATGTTATCTGTGATTTCTGATAAATTAAGAAAAATATCTCGCCATTCTGCGATATTCTGACATCATTAGTATTGTTTTACTGGCAGTTCAGGCCTGTCGAAAGTTTAATCTAACACTACGCTTACAAATAAGTACAGAATTGACAGCTCATCTTGACTCTACGTTAGCTACATATTGACAGCTTTTCTACAGCTGCTGTCTATCGTTTTAAGGTCAGTAGGTATCGATATCTCGGTCATTCAGCAGACGTACTTCGACTACTTTTTAGTGATAAATTTTCGACAGGTCTGTACTGTAGCTGTATAATTGATTTATAATGTTTGATGGGAAACCTAACTTATCATTATTCCCTGATACCGTGACATTGAAGTTAGTATTGTTTTACAACCATACTTGTATAATTGATTGATTATGTCATATAGACGGAGGCGATTTTGTAATAAACCTATAGTCTTTTAAAAAATAAGCAGATGTCTTAACCACGACAAATCTGAAAGTAATAATAAAAATAATAACGTGCCATTTTTATTGTTATTTTATATATTATTTCTGTATATTTCATTATTTATTTCCTTTGATTCGCATAGTAATGTTGACTCTATTTTAACTATTTGGTGTAGCCGAATGACATGTAGTTTTTCCTTTAGATAGATAGCATGGCATGTGTTGAAATAGCAAGGGCAATGATAATATTGTAATTTTCTTCTATCTTCTAGCTTTGCACTGTAGATGGAAGTAATATGATCAATTTTTATGAAACCTGTTTATATGACAAACTGATAAAAGACTATTGTGGAAATGTTGTCAGCACTAGAGGCGACTTATCCAGCGGTCGAACTGTTTCCAAATGTAATGATACTTAATGTTGTTTTTCTATCATGATGAGATAGATAATACTGTGCTATGAAATTTACACTTCAAATTTTCCCGGATTCTAACTGATGGAGACAAATTACACCACATAGAATGACAAAGTTGAAATGATACAAATGATCTTGATATGTTCGGTTTAAAACGGATGATAAATGTACGCCTCAAGTGCCTAGCGATTTAAAGTAAAATGCAATGGAAAACCTAATCTGTAAAATAATTGAAATGCCTAGAAAATAAGATAGATCACAAAACAACTATAAATGTACAACAGAAATTTATTCAATTAGATTTGAATTAAATATAGATTTTATTACCATTTTCTTTCGACCATACACCCACTAAAGAAAATTGGTGAATCAAATGGCAAATACATATTTCCCCTGTAATTCAGTAAAGAACCTATAATAAACATAACCATAAGCGAAACTTTTCAATTAAGATACTGTTTGTCGGTTTTAGCCAGCAAAAGTCTATAGTAAACATAAAAAAAGTAATTTGCGATGAGAAATGTAACCAGAATAAATTACAGATATTAAGAGTCATTCTCTGTAAGGACCAAACTCCTCTGGAAATCGCATGTCACTGATTTTGAAAATATTTTACCTAAACAATAGGTACATATAAGAAACCAAGAAAAAATTATCAAACTTAGATTTTTATGTACCGTTTCCATGGTAACCAACCACTAAGAGGCCAATCTCTGGAATGTCAGTCAATTTTGGGTACATATCAAATATGCCGCTAGAATAAGCCATTTATGATAGTGATCTTGCATATTTTGTTTTTATTCGGAACTTTGATGGTCATCCTTTTCTTTTTCAAGTCAAAACTGTATGAATTTACAAGTTTTTATTTATTTTACTCACTTTTATCTCAAAAAAGCTCTATAAAATGACCTAAACTAGCTGTACTTTGAGATTGATTATTTTGAAAACGCGGGCACTGGAAATATATCACACACATTCAAGTTATTGAGGAAAGTAGGCTAAACAAAATAAAAAAAAATTAGAGTGGTACTTTTTTATTAAAGAACATAAATCAGTTTCAAAGTTACAGCAGTAGCCCTAGTAGGGCCCTTTTTTAAAAAAAAGAATTATCTCCCCTTATTTAAAAATTTCTCTTTTTGATATGTTTCATCTTGTATATGTCAAACATTTAATCATTTAGTTATTTTTTTAAAAATATGTATATTTATTATATATATTTTGATTAAAATTTGGTCAATAAAGCACGAGAAATTATATTTGTAATGAACTATTTTAATAAACACTTGAAAAATTATTTGGATTTCACATGTTTAACAATAGGTTCCCTTCATCAACAGATTTAGCTCCCTTTATTTAACAAGATGTGGTGTTTCTTTTCTGTTTATTGCACTTTTTTCAATTTCTTGAAAAATATATAATTTTTTATACTCACAAATATAATGGTTTATTATTGTACGTAGGAAACACTACTGATGAGGAATTGTATTCCGAAACGGCCGTCTAGTGCTGTAAAAATTAAAACTGGTATAATATGTAATTATAGATATTTACATTTTAAAAAAAATGATTTGATTATGTAATTGATTACGAAGCACTGAAACATTGTAATATTCGTATATTTTATAGAAATTTTCTAACATCTGTTTGATGAATTTGGTCAAATTTTGTTGACTGCTAACACTGCTTTGTTATTTACAGTGTTTCATTTTAAACTTAAGCACTCTAACTTCCTACAGTTGTTTCAGCTTCAAAAATAAGGATCCAATTAGTATTATATTGATCATAACTTATGTTAACATGCATCTATTGTAATCTATTAGGGCCTTCAATGAATAAACCTAACAGCTTTTTCTATCATAATATATACCACTGCGGTAGCTCAGTTGGTAGAGTGCTCTCTCTGTAAGTAGGGGGTCCTTGGTTCGAACTCGGACAGGGGCTGACCCAAGACCAGAAATTGGGTAGTGAGTTCTTTCGCCAAGCACCGAACGTTAAACACCATTACTCAACACACCTCTATGATAATATAAAAATAGAACATATTCAAAAATATCTCCAACTAAAGTTTTAAACTATAATAGTCAAAATTAAATGACAAGACCATGTACACGCAGTTAACATGTTTTAACCAAATTCGCCAACCATATATAGCAATATTTATGATATTTTAGTGATTTGTAATCAGTTACATAATAAAACCATCTTTTGTAAAAACTATAAATATGAATTAGTTTCCAACAAAAAATTAATAAATCATGATATTGATGAGTTAAAAAAAAATTCACGGAATTTAAAAAAGTGCAACAAATAGAAAACAAGTATATTTTTTGTTAAATAAAGGGAGCTAAATCTGTTGATGAAGGGAACCAACTGCTAAACATGTGAAATCCAAATAATTTTTCAAGTGTTTATTAAAATAGTTCATTACAAATATAATTTTTGTGCTTTATTGCCCAAATTTTAATTAAATATATATAAATAAATATACCTATTTTTAAAAAAACAACTAAATGATTAAATGTTTGACATTTACAAGATGAAACATATCAAAAGAGAAAATAAATACCATATTTTTAAATAAGGGGGATAATTCTTTTTTTAAAAAGGGCCCTACTAGGGCTACTGCTGTAGCTTTGAAACTGATTTATTTTCTTTAATCAAAAAGTACCACTCTAATTTTTTGATATTTTGTTTAGCCCATTTTCCTCAATAACTTAAATGTTTGTATTATATTCCCAGTGCCCGCGTTTTCAAAGTAATCGATCTCAAAGTTCATCTAGTTTAGGTTATTTTATAGAGCTTTTTTTAAGATAAAAGTGAGTCAAAATAAATGAAAACTTGTAAATTCATACAGTTTTGATATGAAAAAAAAGGATGACCATCAAAGTTCCGAATAAAAACAGAATATGCAAGATCATTACCATAAATGGCATATTCTAGCGGCATATTTGATATGTACCCAAAATTGACTGAAATTCCAGAGATTGGCCACTTTTTTTGTAATTTGTGTTTTTTATTGCCCCAGACATTAAATAAGGGATGGTCAAGTGCCAGGGTTGGGGCCACTGGGTTCACTTGCCGGGTAACATAGGACAGTTTGACATACATAAGATATATATATATATATAATTGTATAGTATTTGATCATTCTAGGGATTAATCTAGATTTTGTAGTAAGGCAGAGACTGGCCTCTTACTGGTTGGTTACCATGGGAACGACAATTTAAATTTTTGCAAAGAGCTTTTCATTTTTGTTTTTCTGTGTATTTAATAATTATATGCAATATCATCAAAATCTGAGACATGTGATTTCCAAAATATAGCCAAATCGTCTGGTCCTTACAGAGAATGACTCTTAATGATGAGATGTCCTATAGCATCTAATAAAGACGTTCTGACAACCTAACCGATTGACTTCCCCGGACCAACTGCAAACCTTGCTTCAAAAACGACAAGGTCAATAATAATCTAACTACTCACGACCCAAATGCCTAACCTTATATCATAACCCGGCTGTCTCATTATCAACCACTTTTGCTTGGTAGTTTAATTTTATTTATTTATTATTTTTTTTTGTAATGACAAGTACACTTTTCCATGTAAAAATTGCTTTCTTCTTCTAACATTTCTCAACCAAGCGTAAGTAACTTACCACTTAATCCAAAACACTGAAATAAGGCTACTTCCACTCCTTTGACACTGGCATATATACTTTAACGTAAATTGCAGAGTGATATTATAAATCGATGTGTTTATTTCAAATCATGAACTTTTTATATTATTTATTTAGTTTTTATTTTATCATGGTGTATAGATAATACGATGCTATGAAACAAACATTGGCGTGGTTTGCTTCAAAATTGCCCTGAAGCAAACACTAAAGGAGACAAATTACACCATATTTAATGACAAAGTTGAAATGATCGGAATGGCCATGAAATATTTGCTTAAATATAAGCCTAAAGTGCCTGGCAATTTAAAGAACTATGCAGTGGGGTAACCAAATCTGCTTCATAATTGAAATGCCTAGAGAATAAGATTGTTCGCAAAACAACTACAAAAACAGTTATTATTCAATTAGAATTGAATTTAATGCAATTCTTTCGGTCATAGACCGACTAAAAAATTGGTGAGCAGAATGGCAAAAACATATTTTTTTCTGTAATTGAGTAAAGACAAACCTTAAGGGAAACTTTTCAATTATACTTAGTTTTTGTATACTATAGTGGGTTTGTAGCCTGTAAAAACTATAGTGAACATAAACTAGAAAATTGCGATGGAAAATGTGGACAGAATAAATTACAGATACTATCGAGAGATTCGAATCCATGACTTAGGTCATGTAATAAAACTTACACTTAATAGAGGTGCTGACAACCTAACCGATTGAGTTACCCGGACCAAATACAATCCTTCATTAAAAACGACCAGGTAAATAATATATGTAGTATCTGTCCAGAGTAGGGATTAGGGAATTTCATAATCAGATGGTTCCAAAATGTTTTTGTATTGTCGAGTACACTTTTCAATCTACAAAATTTTTTTTACTCTTTAAAATTTCTCAACCAAGTTTCTGTAACTTACTACTTAATTCAGAAAAAAAGACTCAAATGCTTTCATATATTTGCCACTGGTGTATGTCTACTAAAATGTTAATTGCAGAGTGATTTTATGATCGATGTGTTTTTCCAAATCACGAACCTTTTATATATTCCAATGTGTTTTATTTATTAAGTGTTGTATTCCGTATCACGATTCGATAGGTAATGTAGACCTTTTAAAAAATAAGGGAGCATATTACCATCAAAATTTCCCCTGGAGCTACCACTTATGTAGACAAATTACAACACATAGGATGACACAGTTAAGATGATCCATATTGTCTTGATATATTCGGTATTAAACGGGTAAATGTACATCTCAAGTATCTGGCAATTTAAAGTAAAATGAAATAAAGACCCCAATTTGCAAAATAATTGATATGCCTAGAAAATAAGATTGATCGCAAAACAACAACAAAAACAAATATCTAGTCAATTAAAATTGAATAAAATACAGCTTTTATTTCCATTCTTGATTTATTTTCAAAGCAAAAAAATCTTTCATTACCAAGTGGTCCCAATATATACCAATTTCGCTTAGTAGATGTTTTGTACAGTGATTACGGCAGTAACGGATCATTAGTGCAATATTCACTGCTCTCCGAAAAAAACATCACCGCCGATTGTAATTTTTTGGTACTATCAATTGACATTCCCCCACTCTTTCAATTTATCACTAGATAATAAAAATCGTCCGACTATAAGTATGGACAATCCACGCGTTTTGTATCCCATGTATTTAGGTCAGTAACGAATCAATTTGTGAGTAGCGGATCACGCCACCTAGTGTCAAGAGAACGATAGGGGATCAACTCAAAACATGATTAATTTGAGTTTCCATCATGCAATTGCAACAATTCCAAATCATGAAACAATATAAAAGAATTTTAGTGGTAATATCAACAAATAAATAACAAAAACAAATCATCACAAGGTTTCTGATATGAATGTAAAAATGAATTAAGTCAATAAACATTGTCTTGAATACTGAAATATAAAAGCAAAGAATATTGAAGAAAATAAAGAAAAATTGTACCTTATAAGTCATAAATATTATGACATACTGTTGTCCATGAAAATTTTATTCTGACAAGAACAGTATGTACATACAATGATACATATTGGAAGTATACAGCAGCTGATCCGTTATTGCCGTACTTGCACCCTTCGGAACACTGGTTTATTTTTTATTGTCAAGAACTGTAACGCTCAATAAAAGTTTATGTCGTGAAAAAAGACATATTAACGTTTGTAAATGGCTATTGCAATCATTTCAAGTTACCTTTGAAAGTATTGAACACGTTGTCCAAATCGAAAGTAAGTGTTTGGAAAACACATCCGTGTCGTTGAGACGCTTATGGCATTCGCATTAAAAAGTCGAGAATTGACGAATTGGGACGTTTATCAAAATAAATTATACGTAGAATGAAGTAAAATTATCCGCTTTACAGAAATATATCAGAGTTTTATTGGTTTCTCGTAATGATAGGGTAAAAATTAACTTTATTTCAAAAAATGATCCGTTACTGACTAAGATCCGCTACTGCCGTAATCACTGTATTGTCGTGCACACTATTCTATGTACAAATTGATTTTGTCCTTTTTAATATTTGTCAACCAGGTGTCTACAAAAATCGGGAAAAACACTGAAATGTAGTCGTCTTCAATTCGTTTGACAATAGCATAAACCTAAACGTAAAATTCAGAGTCATGTTATAATCGATGTGTTTTTATTTCAAATTATTAATTCTATTTCAACTTGTTTTATTTACTTAGTTATATATTTGACGTTCCATTGTTCCATGTTCCTTTTACACAATTTTGATTACACACGTGGCGGGTGTAGCTAGCTAAAGAGGAGGTGCTTACCCTTCCGGAGCACCCGACCTCACTTCCCTGGTGGAACCTAACTTGTCAGTTCCAAAGTTTTTACTTTGTTTCTGGATGGTGATTTTGACATGGATTAGTTTGTTTTTGATTTAGTACTTCTATCATCCTTAGATTAGTATTCCGATGCTATGAAACTTGTATTATTCTTAAAATTGTTCCCGAAGTAAACATTGATGGAGACAAATTATACAATATAGAATAACAAATTTGAAATAGTCATGAAACATTCGTTTTTCAAACGGATGATAAATATACGCCTCAAGTGCCTAGCGATTAAAAGTAAAATGAAATGGAAAACCTAATCTGCAATATAATTGAAATGCCTAGAAAACAAGATTGATAACAAAACAACTATAACAACAGTTATTTATTCAATTAGAAATGAATTAAATGCAGCTTTTATTTCCCGTCTTTCGGTCATAGACGTCCTGAAGAAAATTGGTGAACCGAATGGCGAATACATTTTATCACTAATTGAGTACACAACGTATCATAAAAACACACCATAAGCAAAACATTTCAATTATACTTTATTCTTTTATACGTTTGTCGGTTTATAGCCGGCAAAAGTCTATATTTACACAAACAAGTATATGACGATGAAGAATGTAACCATGATAAATTACATATATTATCAATGAGGTTTGAACCTATGCCCTATGACATCGAATATGCTTACACATAATAGACCTGTTGACGTATGTTTCTTCAGACGACATACGGCTCTACACCGCAATTAAACTATAAGCTCAGTGCGTAATATTTTGAATAGAAGCAAATACATCAGAAGGTCGCGCACCATTCGCTGAATCTACGAAAGAACGTACATCACAGTATTTGATCCAACCTTTTCATAATATTTCCTATAATATAAAATAAACACACCAATCAATATCCAAATCACAATCCCAAAGCAAAGTAAAAACTTTAACACTGACAAATTAGTTTACACAAGTGAAGAAGTGAGGTCCAGTGCTCCGGAAGGATTAACACCGCCTGTGTAGCTAATTACACCCGCCAATTTTGAAAATGAAAATAAAATGAACACGGAATTATAGGACGTCTAATATATCCAGGGTAATTGTGAATACAGAAACATTATACTTATCAACAATATTGTGATCACGGCCATATAACGTTTTGAGGGCCTGCAATATTCCCGTGTCAACAATTTATTTGTAACAGCCTCTTCCGTTGAACAAAGTTCCTGTAATGGGAATACGCTCTACCGTACCGTATAAAATGTGAAACAAATACACCATAAATAGGTGTATTGTTGCATAGAAAAAAAAGTTGACAATAAAAAATTAAACTCATCACGTTTGTCATACAGTTTAAAATGCAGGCTTACGCTGGCGACACAATTAATGTATAAGTCTTAATATGATGCAGAACTTGAGGAATCAGTTGTGTCGTTAATTTCAAGCTCGTTAGATAATATGGCATTCACATAATCTCTCAAATTTAGAATTCAATGTGTATAACTTCCATTACTCTCCCAAAGTAGAAGTTATGTCAATGATTGGTCAAAATGTGTCTTTTTGTCTTATTTTATCAGTTCCTTGTGTTACATTATATGCTGTTTCAAATCTACAAAGGTCTGTCTATCTTCCATTTAATGACATGTGTATTACGTCCTATTGAATGCAATATAAGGCTAAAGGCAAGAGTTATTGTGGGACTTATTGGTTCCTGTGAAACTGTTTTATATATATAAGCTACCCGTAATTGAACTGAATTGGATGAACTACGAGTGATGAACAAATAGAATTTCGAAAAAAATGAATATTTTCTGACATAGTTGAACTGAAACAAAGATTCATTATACACACATATACACCGATGATACGAGATTCTTGTCAAATCAGTTTTGAAGAAAAGTCTAAATACGAAGTTGTTCGTCAAACAGGTTCGAGTGAAGTTATATAATTATTATGGGTCCTTCTCTGTGCTTAAAGCAACTGATCTTCAATGTTATTGCACATGGAGGGTGATCTGGTAATGTTACGAGTATCTACGTTCAGTGTGTCTACAATCATCATTGCCTGAAGAAAAAAACATTGCGTTTTTTGAAGCAATGCTAAAGATGCTAGGTATACAGCTTCGTGTTTGGTATTGGAAACGAGAAGCAATAAATGGAAATTTTAAAAGAGCATACAAGATTTTTTTTAAAAGTATACGCATGTTAGGTCATTATAAAGCACATTTGTAAAGATAATGTTAAACATTTATTGCCTTTGAATGAGGGAGATATGGACATTCTTTCACCCGCAGAGGGAGACTTCCCGAGGAAAATAGGACTTGTTAAGAGTAAAAAATGTTCATATCTCCCTAAGACGAAGTCAATAAATTATTTATACCGAAAGAAAACTATGGTGATAAGAAAGACAGAAAGAAAGAGAAAGAAAACGAAACATGCATCGAGTTAACAAAAATGATTTTAAAATAAGACGTTATGGTGTGTTCCTAATTAGGGATCCATAACAGGAAAATATAAGATTTTTTTAGCCATGTGGCTGAGCTCATCCAATCAATCGTCAGTATTTATGAATGAGGTATTATAATATATAGAAGATCCTACATTCGTGTTTATGTAATATTAAATCTATTAAACGAGTTTAATAATTCAATACTGAGTACTGTGATATTTTCCTATTTCTTACGTTGAAAAAGATGCTTGATGGTCATCTGAATGACTTGAAGTGACTTGGTGGTGCTGTACACGTCTATAGACGTTTTAAAGCCCGACAACTATTCTCCTTAAAAGTTTAAGCTTTCCGGATATGAAGTGTATGTGTATTAGAGGGCAATACTTTAGAGAATTAAATAAGGAATAACGAACAATACATTTTCTTGATGTTTCCATTCTAATTGGCATTGTATGGTGACGTACGTATGGAGAAAAAGTGTGTATGATGTAGATTGCGTTTGTTACAGTTTCTTTGTTGTCAATTGAGAAATTCTACTAAAGGAATATAAACGGTTTATAACTAATAATGTATATTATTTAGAAATGATCAGCGTATTTAATTGTTTGCATTTTTTAAGTCAGATAAGACATAAATTAAAGTCAAACACAAACATACTATTCCATGCCCGAATCACAATAAAAACTTTGGAACTAACAAGTTTGGTTAAACACATGATCTTCCACTAGGGAGGTGAAGCCGGTTGCTCCGGAAGAGTAAGCGCCTCCTGTTAAGCTAGCTACACCCGCCACGTACGTAAGCTGTTTAAACAACATGTCTTCTGAGTCATTCCATTAAATGCACCAAAACTGGACAAAACTGCTTGTCCATAAAAACGTAAGATCAAGGTTATATTAGCAAATGTCGTACATAAGCCATCTCCAAAATCACTTATTTTTCTGAGTTTGAATAATTTTATATATATAATTCTGAAAACGGTTGACTATAAAAAGTTTAAGAATGTTTTCGACCAGAACTACACTCTCAAGTAAGATAAACTAAAATCTGAAAAGTTTACATATCTGCTTTGTTTGAAATGTTATTTTGTAGAAATATCTGCATCTTTCTTTATAAATTAATACGTATTGTTAGCACAACCATAAAACTACTGTAAATGTATTTTTGCAGTGTACTAATTTTGTTTTCGCTTACTTCACATTCGTTTGTAACGCCAAAAATTAATACCGAGCGAAAATTAAAGTATGCTTATACTGTTATAGTCCACATTTAAAAAACAACGAAAATAAAGCTACGCGGAAATGTCCAAATTTAAAATAAAGCTACGCGGAAATGTCTAAATTTCATAAAGCTCGAAATAAGTACACGCAAAACTAAATACGTTAACAGTAATCATAAATGAATTGAAACTCAAAAACGCTTCCAAAACAGCGCGGTCAAAGCCGATACGCTTCTAGAGGCTGTTAAACCAACTTTTGAATTTAAATACATTTGACTTATACAAACACCAGTTGGTACAAATACTTGTCACAGGATAACATCTTTTACTACACATTTTACTTTTATTTAAACAACATTAATCACATTCATTTTCAAATAATAAAATATTGAAAATATGTCGTTTGAAAGTTTTGGAATTTCTGTTTCGAACAAGTTCTCTGTTATATTATGCACAAAATGTTGTCACATGTTTTAACCTGCATAAATATTATTTTGTATTTCGCTGATTTTTTTGATAATTGGATTTTTAAAAATACCAGTCAAATAACAGTTTGAAATATGTGGATAGTAGAAATACCAATGACCATGACATAAAAATGACAATAACGTTTACTTATTTACAGTCTATGCAAATAATTCATGCCTAGGTCAATGCTTTAATCACAGGAATAAACTGCTTCCTATTCGTCCATTTTTTCTCCAATTGTTTACGTACTCCTACTTTTGCAGATTTCTTTAAGCTGTTGTCTAAAATCCTTATTCATAAAAGCATAAATAAATGGATTTACTACATTGTATACAAAATACATATTAAACAATACAATATTAGATGGTATAGCGTTGTACTTCATAAGCCAGGCTGGTAAGAAAGCGAATATAAAGACAGAAGCTACAATAGATAACATGAATGCTGTTTTTATGTTGTTAATGAGTATCTTCTCCTGTTTAGCTCGGACAGAATTTTTTACTTTCTGGGCATTTTTAGTATGATTTCTAGGTTTAAGGCACTTTTCCCTATCTTTGTCATTTTCCCCATTACTTTTTTCCTTTTCTAAGTTAGTTTCTTCGGCTGGAGTCGTACCATCATGGCTTAAAAATATAACTTCCGTATTTTCATTTTCACTCGGTGTATGTGTTTTGAAAGCACAACATGGGAACGATTCGGTACGTAACCGTTTTCTTCTTCTGGCTAAGATAAAACGGTAGAGAACAATATATAGTATGATAACAATTACACAACAAATAGCATAAAACGAGGAATAAATTCTTTGGTATATAGTTGCGAAGTTTTGTCCTAGTATTAAGGAATTCGCAGTACATTTACCGGTGTTATACGGCTGTTCTGTTATATTACTCAGATCAATGCTTTCGTTTCCGCTCAAATGTGACAGAAGTTGTTTTATCTTCCATTTTAACGTTTCTGTGTCATCTGGGTCGTCGGTTTCTTTCGGGAGTTCGTAACTCGTGTCCCTTTTCGGATCATATGTATCATTGTTTTCAATGATATTATTGAACAGATTATTTTTATCCAAATATACTCCATAATTCAAGGACCACACGAGTCCAAGCAAGAATGAAAATAATCCAAGGCAAGACACGATAACTCTCGCTCGGTATATATTCATTAATTTCCAAAACGGATGGCATATGCAGAAATACCTGTCAACTGCAATAGCAACCATTATGAATGCCGAAAACGGGATCGTTGTCGCTATCATAAAATGATATAATTTGCAAACGACGTCGTAAGACACGTGGAATTTCAGAGCTTCCATTGCGATAGTGAACGGCATTGTGATCAGACATGTTACAAAATCTATGACAGCTAGTGTCAGAATAAAAACCGTCGATGTCAATTTCTGCTGAGATTTAGAAAATCCGAACAGCACCAGTCCGTTACCTACTATACCGACACTAGAAAATATGGCCAACATTGCAATGCATGCGTACATTTCCGCAGAATACGCCATAACGGTTTCACTACTTTTGTCGTGGGCACTGTGTTAGATTTCTTTGAAGTATTATCTTTGTTTTATTTTTGATCGAATGCCCTTATTCCACATATTGCCACTCCTAAAAATAAACCAAAAGAATACCAATTAGAACAAAAATAATAAGCGCATACTAGTAAGCCAAAGTTATTGTTCTATCAGCAAATGTTTAAGGGGTCAAATAACATAACAATTTTGCGCTATTGGTTTATCCATAGAAATCATAACTTTAGACTTGTCAGTAATTACCATTTTGTCATACTGTTAGGTGCCTTCGAGAGCTCCAAAGTTAAATTCTATTTCAGTATCGCAATGTCTTCAAATCTCATCATGTGATTACTCATTTGGTAGAGTGCTCGCTCCGTAAGTGGTAAACATTCGGCATTACGAAATGGGAATGAGAACTTTAAAAATAAACGAAGTCTCGTGTCACGGTAGGCTTGGCATGATAAAGAACCCTGTTGTATATTTCCTTTAGCGAAACACACAGGCAAAATTTCTGCACCTTCGCCTATAGCTGGCGACTTCTCGATATAGGTGAAAAATTCTTGACTGGGACATTAAACACCACTGCTCAACTCACCATGTGATTAGCGTGAAATTGCAATTTCCCGGTACAAAATCGACATGACAAGAAACTGCGTGTCAATTTGATGAAACAATACCATTTCCTGTTTGACGTCAAATTGTCAGGTACATTTCATATCCGGGTATGAAATTAAAATTCTAGACACTATTCACATATTTTATACTCACGAAATTTATCCCTAATTATATTGGATTTGACTACGGCCACGGACACTTCATTCTCCTGTGTATTTTATATTTTATTAAGTACTGATATATTCGTCTAAAATCAGTTGAGAAAAAACAAACATATAAGTCCATATCCAAATCAGAATCACAAAAGCGAAAAAAGAAAAACTTTGAAACTGACAAATTAAGTTAAACACGTGAACTTTTACCACGAAATTGAGGACTGGTGCTCCGGAAGGGTAGAACATTCGTAAGTAAATAATCATAACTAATTCTGTTTTAAATTTGAACCACTACACAGTCGTTTCGAAATAAAATTCTTCATCAGTATTGCTCAAACCAAAATTATAGAAATGATGTTGAAATGAGAAAAATGTATTTTACGAAATAACAAGTGACAACGTACGTGTTACAGCGACGTATATATAGGTAAACAACATTGACCTGTCCGTTCGACCTTTTATTATGAATATTCATATAGGAGGATCCATCCAATACATGGGTAGTGTCAAGATCAATTTAATACACACACAGTGCACAATTTTACTTTGAGATGAGTATATCTCATGATGTATAAAAAATAAACACCTCTGCTCCCTACACATAGATGCACTTGGTCCGTGATAACTATTTTAATTAAAGGTCAAGCGGACAGTTCAAAGTTGTTTGCCTTTACCTGTATAAGCATTTGTAGCTTACCTTGATATTCACATCACTGCTTTATGTCAATTACAGCATCTTACGTGGGAATGGAGAATACCTGTAAAAACAATTAATAGATCTTAGAACAATTTTACTTTAAACCTGAAACTGAAATTAGATATTAGATTAAAGGTATAGACAAACAAGATTCACCTGTCCGTTTGACATTTAATTAAAATATTTATGATGAACGAGTTCATTTATTTATAGGGTGTATAGATTCCGTTTTTATAATGTGAACACTTATCAAGTGTGATGTGTATATATAATGGTTAATTGCGAACCCTAATATTACCTTGTATTGGATGACCCTTCTATTTGAATATTCCTAAAGAAAGGTCAAGCGGACAGGTCAATTATGTTTACTATATAAGAAAATTGTAAAAGCAATGGATTGACAACTAACGAAAATGTCATGTGCCATTTTTGTTCAATTCATCAAATAAACTATTCAAATTTTGTTTTAAAAGATAGCACAACATTTGTCTTGTAATACTTTATGGAAATCTTTTTATAAAAAAATCAAAAGTAAGCACTTGACAAAATCATTCAGGATATTCACATTACACATATACTTCATCCAATAACAAAAATATAGTAATAGTGTAAGAAAACTGAAAAATTCCTCCAACACTATGTGGGAATAGGTTTACCGACTGACCCAAGGACACTCGAACTGTTGACTACACGAACGTTCAAGTGTAAAAATATAATTCTTTATTAAATGAGTACAGTCTGGAAGACTAATTTGTTAAGCAATAAAGTAAAGACAGTTAGATACACTTTATTTTTACACTCCACTTGACCAATATATTGATACCAATAAAAACTGTATTATTATCAGTCTGATTTAGTGCGTAAATCTGATGTCGTACATTAATGGAGTAGTGAAGCATCTTCTACAATACAGACCTGTCGAAAGTTTAACACTATGCTAACGAAAATGGGTCAAAGCTCAGCCGCCGAGATGTGAAAAGCTAGTATCGAAAAACTGCAGAGGTACAGATAGCAGCTACCAAAAGGTACCTAATGATGGACAGGGATAAGCTGTCGATTTGGCACTAATTTGTTAGCTTGCTGTTAACTTTTCGACAGGTGTGTACTGTATAACTCATGGGCAGTTAATAGAAAAATATATTGATGATTCTTTGGTAGATAGATGACACTGAGAGTAAATTGAAAACGTTCCCGTACTTAAAGAACACCAGATGGCCTGCGGTCCAAAAGATATAAACTAGTAGATTACGGAGAAATCTAGGCATGATTCCATATTCCTGTAGCATATAAGAGATACTAAACTAATGCATTATTTAGCTATATAACTACATTGATTACGTTACCTTTAATTTTACACGACTACACAGCTCATTACTCAAACTGTTTGCAATGATAATGATTTTTATCAAAACGTAATGTCGACATCTATTACAGCAAATATTTTTAAGTTGTATTCGGAAATTACGATGTATTATTCATTTTTATTTATTTATTTTTCTTTAAATGTATTTTTATCTTTTTAACAAGAGTCAGTTTTAATGCCATTAACCAACTTTAAAAGTACACATTATTTCAAACATACAAAGTGAACAGAGAAAATTGCTGAACATATCGTTATGACAGAGCTCCCTAGAGTTCAACATATATAACAAACAACATTTACAAAAAGAAAAGTCGTTTGATAGAACTTCCATCAATTGACAAATTTCGAATGTGTATAAATGAAAAGTACGCCTATTGAACTGATGTCAATAAGGTGTGTTTTTCACTTTCAAGGGAATTGTTTAATAACATTTACTTTTGTTTTCGCAAGATTACATCATTGACATGTGTTTTGAAAGGATGAAGATGAAGCTTTGTACAAAATGAAAGCTCTAAAAGCACAGTGCAAATTTAAAGATAAAAAACAACGGTCCATTATATGACATTTAGAGTGCAAGTAGTTTTCCGTTACGTATTTAATTTTGGAATTAAAAACATACATTTTCTGTACATTGCGGAAATACAATGCACATTAAATTCCATCTTTCTCTTTATTTTCGGAAAATGAAATTCAAAATCGTATTCGAAGTCTGTGTTAACATATATCGTTTCAACTGTAACCAGTGATCGACGGTAGTTATGTAGAGTCTTGAAAGAAGACTGTCGCCAAATCATTCAACTCAACATACAGATATATAGATGACATTCTGTCTCTTAACAATCCCAAATTTGGAGACTATGTAAATGTCATCTATCCTAGTGAGCTTGAAATATAAAACACGACTGATTCCTCAAGTTCTGCTTCATATTTAGACTTATACCTGAATTATGACGCACTCAAAAGGCTACATTTGAAACTTTATGACAAACGTGATGACTTCAAATTTTCTATTGTCAACTTTCCTTTTTTATGCAGCAATATACCTGCTTCTCCTGCTTATGGTGTATTTGTTACCCAATTAATACGCTATGGTAGAGCTTATTCCCACTAAGGGGACTTTGAACAACGAAGTAGGCTGCTTGCAAATAAATTGTTGACTCAGGGATATTGCAAGCCTAGGCTTATCAAGGCCCTCAAAAAATTTTCTGGATTGTGATTCGGACATGGGTTAGTGTGTTTGTTTTTGATTTTCATTTGAAATTATACTTAAACCACACAACTGGATACTATTTTGTCGATATATATACAGTGCCCGTCCAAAGTAAAACGTATTTAATCATTATGTGTTTTTCTGTCCTCTCAAAAAGGGTAAAATAATTTGCTATATAATAATACGTTATGTCAGTTGACTGCAAAAACCTTTTATCACATCGTCTTTGCTTGGTTTTTGTAACTTGTAAGGGCACTTTTGCTTGTTTTCAAGTTGATACAACCGACTTCAGTTTTTTATTACCTTGAATTTAAAATTAATGTCTAAACCGTAAAGAATGATCATTTTCACTGTCAACTACTGTCATCCTTCAAGTTGTGCGTCATTTGATTTACGTTTAAGGATAAGTTATCACTGATTATACGACAAATTTTGACATTATGATACATATAGATTGATCTCCTTAACCAGATACAATGTGTAAATTACGGAGAATCTCGGGATAATTCTAAGACATACATGTAAATGGCATTAATGTTAGCTCTGTGAGACACATACGCATGCCTCAATAAAAACTAGTTTTAATAGTCCCAGGATATTCCAAAACAGCTCATTATTCCGTCATCCGGGAGTAAGAAAATCAAGAACTCCTCAGACATGCACTTCACGTAAACTAGAGTTAATCTTAAGTATGCATTATCAGTAACCATAAAAATCTAAAACTTCTTATTTCCAGAAGACATTTTATGTTCAACATGTATGTTAAAATTACTACAAATAAGATACAGGTTTTTTCGAAATAAAATGATTTTCACGCAAAATGTTAAAATCAAAGATAATAATGTTTTATTGCTGTAGTTGATAATAATTTCAATACAAAACTTTTAAGATGAAGAATAAAAGCAAATTACCGAAAATAAGAAAACCCCAGGTGATTTAATAAAACAAACTTGATATCAGATAATAGTGTTTTTATGTAAGCGTATTATCTTTAGGGTTCTCAATAGTATGTAGTCTATATAAAGATACCAAATATGAATCAGACACTAATACACTAATTAAAAAGATACGAAATGGGATGTTATAGTTTCAGATTGGGGTTGAATACTGAGGCTTTTAACAGAAAATATCTAATATGTTTCTACTTAATAAAACACACATAAAAACTAAATTCACGTTTTAGATAGCATAATAAAATTGTTTTTTACTATTTTTTTTTTAATTAGGCTTATTTTTACAATTTTGAATAATATATCTTTAGGGACTGACTGTAAAAGTATGTACAATTGTTTTGACTCTCCAAAGTGCTTTATTAAAAAACAAAACTACCGGTCCAAGTTAAAATCACGATCCAAAAAGCAAAGTACTTGAAAACTGGCACATGAAGTAAAACACGTGATCCTCCACTCGGCTTCACCTCCTTGGTTGAAACCACTGCAGTAACTCAGCTGGTAGAATGCTGGCTCTGTCAGTGGGAGGTTTTGGGTTCGATTTCCCGACAGGGTCTGACCAAAGACTGGAAAATGGGTAGTGACTGTTCTTTCACCAAGCACTCGGCATTACGAAAGGAAAGTCGCGGTTCTTCTGATTCGGATGTGAACTTAAAATAAACGAGGTCCAGTGTTACGGTGGGCTTGGCACACTAAAGAACCCTGCTAAATAATGCCATCAGCGCAACGCACAGACCAAGATTTCTGCACTTTCGCCTATATCTGGCAACGTCTCGATATAAGTGAAATATTCTTGACTGGGACGTTAAACACCATTTCTCAACTCAACTTCTTGGTTGAAGTTCACGCGTTTACCTTAATTTTCCAGTTTTTAAAGTGTTATAATCATTGGATACAATATGTGTTTCGCCTCCTCTTGTTTTCTGTTGTTTTTTTTTTTTTTTTTTTTTTTTTTTTTTGATAGTTACAACGTCTATTTGGTTGAAATAGTTATTATAAGGTACGTGTTTGTTTCAACTAGAAACTTCAATAAGGATATGTGTAAACCTACTTCCTATAGAAACCCAAGTAAAGATAACACGACTATGTAGACTTGTCAATTATTAATCACAACTATTCAATATTATAAATGAAGAAATATATAAAAAGATAAAATACTTCTTTGTGTCAAACAATGAGTTTTCCATAAAACAGCAATATTCTTTAAACTTGCAGCCAAAGCATAACACAAGACCCTGAACTGTCTAGAAATGGCGTTTATAGTACCAAAATTTCCACTGTCGTGCATATAGAACTGAATCATTATGTTGAGCTTAATTTGTATGGTATTAAAAGTTTAAACAATATAAATGCCATTGGACTAGACAGTTCAATTGTTTTATTTACGCATTTCGCGTCTTTTAAAATCTGATTTTGTTTTTTCTAAATGTTAAACGAAATTTTATAAAACAATATTAAAAGTAATTGCAAATGGAAATAAAACCAATTTGATTTGATTTCATTATATTAACCACCTCATATTTTTTCAATAAAATTATTACTAGTATTTTGTAGATTTCAAATAGTGAGATTCAATTTGCTGTTCATATAAATACTTAAGCGAATTATTCAAATTTTCCATCATCTCACATAAAAAACTAATGTTATTTAGCCACTAACTAACATACCTTTTAGATATTGTGTAACTCATCTAAAAACTCTGAATGGTCACGTGGTATGATGTTAAGTGTTCTTTATATCTTTACATTTTTATGATTAACCTGATTGATACGTGGGACCTTTTGTTTTTGGTATTTACACAAAATATTAAGTTTGCAATCTGCTAATGTACACATATTGTAAGATTTGCCCTCTCTCTCTCTCTCTCTCTCTCTCTCTCTCTCTCTCTCTCTCGGTGTGTGTTTTGAAACTGTAAAGTCGAAACAAGATGATATAAATAGTATATACAGTGGTCCATGTAACTGCAATGAATGTAGTGACATTGTCAAATGCCCCCTCACCGTAAACCATTTCAACTTACCTACTGTAGATATGGGGACGAGGCGATATTTGTCCCCATGTGGTTGATAATGTCCTCACTAAGACGGTGGTAGTGTCATATTATAATTTGTATAAATATTCCATGCAGAATATTCTAAAATTTATAATGTGACAGTAGATCGAATGCTCTCGCTCTCTCTCATTATCTCTCTCTCTCCCCCTCTCTCTCTCTCTAAGCGAATGCGAGAAATGTATGTTTTAATATTTTTCTATATTTCAATGTTTCTTTTATAATACTGTGCCAAATCTACGCATGGTGGAAATTTCCACATATATTTTAATTGTATGGAAAATCCCCAACATAAGCTTTTGCTGAATCACTTTACTAAAAGGAAATATTTAATGATGTTTACTGTCTGCAATAAACAAGAACGATATTACTTATGCAATTGTCGAATCCAAGTAATTCAAGATGGCAATTTGCTTACATTCATATATATATGTATTGTTTGTTTATAATTTTAGTTTTATCAGACATTTTTGTTCATCTTATTAAAAGGTGTCAGCTAACAACCATGATAACTTTATCATGATTTCCCTGAAACGAAAGTTATTTCCCTTTGTTTAAGCACTTATTATCATCGCTAGCTAGCAAATTTGCTTGTTTTTTGGTCAAAATGCCTATTGTGAATAGCGAATATTAAAAATAGTATTTGAAAGCATTGTTAAAACGAGCTAGATTTCCTAGTAAAATTATCAAAAAGAAGTTACTAGGCTTGGTTATTTAAAAGTGAAACCAGAGGCTAGAAAATTGACCTGATTTATTTAAGACATATCTTTATTTTAGTGTAAATGTACAATGTCCGAATTACCACTAGTGCGTTTATTTCTTTACTGTAACGAGCTGCTCCATTTTATTTTACTTATTGAATAACAGTGTAAAATCAGTGATGCAAAACATGTCACATTTAAGGATTCCCTTGACTAATTGATCCATATATATTTGTTTCATGAAATAGTTTATTAAAGTGTTATTTTATCGTACTAAAAGCGCTGTCACATACGTCTTGTTTTACTGACATATATTTTGATTCAAGATGACATTTTTCAGCCGCTTAGCACAATTATTTTATAAGGCGTTGGATAAAAGTCCTTCTATATTTTATTTGAAAGCTTTTACCAGACCTTATGTTTGGCTTCTGCTTGCGGTCATTATGTCCAGAAATTTGTAAAGCTTCTTTCTAAAGCTTCTACTTGTCCACCACTTGAGGCCATAGAGTTATATTGACTTCAAAGAAAGTAATAAACAACACCGTTACTCCAAGTTCCATTGTACTAAGGTGCCAATCAACATAGAAAGCCAAATCAGCAAATATGAGAGAGAGAGAGAGAGAGAGAGAGAGAGAGAGAGAGAGAGAGTTATTCATTGAGATTCAAAATACATTAGATCAAAACCACTATACTGTAAAAACATTTATTAAGGTAAACAATATTAACTTGCAACAAAACACCCAAAATTTAAAACCAATCCTTTCAGATTCAATTAAGGAAAATCAAATTATAAAGAAACAATACTTTTTTATTAGAAATAACAGAAAATATGTTACGCTGTCACTTTAAAAATGGCATATACGGGCTTATAATTACCAAAGTCACATGCTAAGTCTAACATGTATCCATATATATCATCATCAACAATGCTGAGTTTCATTTCCGACTGATTCTAAATTTAATAAAACTGAAATTGCACACCTTCAAAATCAACTTAATTAAATGAACTCAGTCCTATTTTCTGATTTTGATAGAAACATATAATGTTGTAGATGCATACGGTACATGTCGTGTTACTGGATATTTTGTACCGTCGGATATAATAGACTTTTCATTTCTTGAACATCTCGCATAACAACTTTTAACGTTTTAAATGCTATGAATTTACATTGTATTCAATTGAACGGTGACGAAAAATTTATCCCTTAGATATTCGAAAAGATTCTACGCGATTCAAGCGTATTAAAAACATTAAAAATATAATTCCGATGAACATTGCATTTGAAAAATGGTATCAGTATTTATTAGAAGAGCCCATAAATTCACTGAATTTACGATAGAAGTTTAAAATTTTGTAGAACTTACCTTTTCCACCAATGTCAGTGCAACATTCCCCTCAAAAGTATGACAAAGTGCAAAACAACTGAAACAGGTTGTACAACAACTTCGAATACTTTTTTGTAGTTTCTTAATAATTTCGAATTGCCCTCAAGTAGGCGGTTAATATATCTAGTAATAAACTGATTCAAGGACAATGGTTGTTGGGCTGCAAAAAACCAATGATAATAGCACTATTGGGGTTGTGATATTCCTATTTCTGAAACTCGTGTCGAGTGTCTAATTACCCACAGAGGGGTGATTTTGTATTTTTAGTTAATCAATGAATTATTGCCTAACCAGCCGTTTGTCTCGAGGGAAATGTTTGATCTTTGTGCCGTAAAAGCACCGTACATCAATTTTTTTATTCCTTATATGTTGTCTTTGTTCAATATTCAAAAGCAAACCGTTTTGAAATCAGAGTGGCTGAATACCGGTATACCTTCTATATATATATATATATATATATATATATATAATATATATATATATATATTATATATATATATATATAATGCTGCAGCGGGATCAATTCATCAATCTATTGGTTATAATTTGACGTTGGTTGATTTGATGAAAATCTATGTCGTTGTCAACAGTAATGTTCATACTTATTGCAGTTAAAGGACATACACTGAGCAGATGTAATCAACCCAAGGTAGTGAGAACTCTTAAAGCAATACACCATTGTCATGTTTAATGTATTGTACAAAAAGGACTGATGCCTTGGTGGTTGAACGATCTAAACAGCATAGGTTCGAATCCCACTCAGGCAAATTTTTAAGTGAGAATGTATGTTAGCTCGCTTTAAGAAGGTATGGGGTTTTCTCAGGCCGCTGACTTCATCGATATGAAATTCTGAATCTTGAATATAAGAAGTCTTAACTTGCGTAATATATCAAGAACACTTCAACCAATTCATATTAAAGACAAGGTCTCGGTTTCACAATCGTTGCTCAAGATTTCCCTTAACTTAAATTAAGGGAATTGAAACAATCTCTTACAAAACTACAAATTAAATTTAAAAACAAAGTTAGAATTCAGATGTTATAAGCTTGACTTGATCTTCAGAATAACAAATTTAAACATCACTAAGTATCTTAAATAATGTTAAAATCAAAAATTTTCAAAGATTTGAGATTTTTCTAGTTTTATGTTCAGGGAAATCTTAGTCATGAAATGATTGTGAAACTGGGAACAGTTACCAGTATACGTGTAAAGTGTTTCATCTTATACAGATTTTATCAATCCTAGCGTGTAATAAAACCACGAACTTTCAAATAATGAACGCACACTATACCAAATTATCAACTGAAACATCGAAGTTTTTGAAAGTGCGTTTGGCCTTAGTGTCAGAGTGAAATTCCTTTATCATCGAAAGAGGCAGTCCTAATCATATTTATAAAAAGCTGATTGATATTCTAAATAACAAAGACGGTAATTTTTATGACAGGATAACAATACTACAACTGTTTTATTGAAAGATTTGTCATTTATAAAATGATAATGTACCATATATCATAGATGCACAACAATATTTATTCAGAAACATAATCATCTCCGTAACTTGATTTATTTAGTGATATCAAATGATTATTTAATATCAGTGCATAAACAACGGATTTTGCTGATACCCTTTCTTATATACATTTATGATATGATCATGACCTCACATTATATGTTGCTTCACGTCGCATCGGCTATTTTTCAGCTATTCGCGACGTGAACTACTTTATTAATCTCTATGGGATAATTTATGAACTAGTTCGTGTATACATGTGAAATGCGAGTGTGTGTTATGGTCTCCCTTGTACCAGCACACACTCAGGGCGACTTTAATGTGCTAGCTCAACGAGTCAGTATGCCGCAGACAAGCTTACCACTCCCCAGTCATATTATACGGACACTGGGTATACCAGTAAAGGTCAACAGCCAGGAAATTCACTGAGCGTCTTATCCATTAGGCCACCGCAGCCTCAAGCTCCTGTCTTACATTATAATTACAACATCTAAACTGTGTAAGATCTATCTTCAGTTTATATGTAAATAGCTAAAACAAATGTAAAAAACTATGCCATGGGCTTAACTGTTTAACCTTTAGTCTTTGAAGGCTATTTCAAGAAAATATCAAAACCGAAAATCTTATGTCTAAATCTTTGCATGCATTCAATATATCGCAAGTTTTTTCCTAAAATGACCTCATGATCCTAACCTTCTACATGCAGAAATAACAATACTTCCAAATGTGAATAACTGTAATGTGGTGTAAAATTTTCCAAAGTATTCCCAACATAATAAAGCCAAAAAAAATATTATAAACCGTATATATATTAATATATTAATGTTAATTTGGTAATCGTTTACCAGCGGCAACTTTATATCCGGGTGCAAAATAAAGACTTTCAATTAAGATCATGTGGATAAAAAGCATTAGAGATTATTTTACGGCTTATCGTATCACTTAAATTGGTGGAAATTTGTTTTTCATCATATGTTGTAGGAAGTCTACACCATAATGATCTAATATAAAGGCTTACATATCACACTTTGTAATATTCCCCTAAGACACTTTACATCATCGTGTTACATAATCTTATCAAATAGCATAGCTTATCTTTCCGCAAAGCACTTTATACCATCAAGTTACATATTATATATTTTTCATCACCTACCAACTTGAAAATCACATTTTTATACTCTCCCTTATGACCTGTTCTGCATAGTGTCCTAATTCTACTAGGAGGTAAGGTATCAACCGAAATCATTTCCTAAATTGTTACGATCCATGGTTTTCAAATAAACGGTTAGTAATAGAAATCAAGATTAAATTATCTGAATGAAGACTCAAATTAAAAATTCAATTATTAAAGCTTTCAATGGTAATAGGAACGCGATTTTACTGATAACTTAAACCAAAATAGATCGAAAATAGAACGGAAAAAACTAAGTGCTCAACTGTTTTAATTTTGTTAATAAATAAACTGATTTGAGATACGGCATTCTAATCGATTATATTTTAGGTTTTATATTAAAAGGTCTTGGATTGTAATACACATCCTAAGTAGGACCATTTAAGTGTATTTTTAAAAGGTCACGTTATAGCATTTAATTAAAAAAAAAACTCACTCGTACCTGTACCAGTTCGTATGCTTTAATTAAGCCATCTATTGCCTTCCCATTGTCCCTGTTCCTTACAATCTAAATTTTGATTTCACACGTGGCGAGTGTAGACAGTACCTACCCTTCCGGAGCACCCGGTCTCCGAATTTTCACTTTGCTTTTTTGGATTGTGATTTGAACATGGACCGGTATGTTTAAGGGTGATTGATAATATACTGTGTATTCCAATGCCTCAATTTTGTTTATCTTGCCACTATAATTTGTGCCATCCGAAGCTTGTACTATGCACTTGGTTTCATTGGTTATTGATATGGTTTAGCTATTTAATATGAGCCAATAGAATTATCTGTCCCAGTATAGCAGATAAAACATTACCAGTTGCAATTAAAGTTACTTTTGTAATAGCTAAATTAGGCAAATTAACCTGCCGCTTGACCATTTAATATTAATACGGTCGAGTACATGTATTTTAGGAACACAAGCGTTTAATTTGTCTACATGATTGAGAACACTATTTTATGAGTATTTAATTCAGAATCCAGTATTGGATAGGCTTTCCTATATGAATATTCTTAATGAATAGGCCAAGCGGACGGGTCAATGCTGTTTGCCTATACCACTGAGAAACCTCGAAAACGAAGAAATATTGTAAATAAACGATAAACACATATTAGAACAAATGTCGAGGTAAAAAATAAATGTTTAAACTGAACACTATACAAGTATTGGATTGATCCTAAATAAATAACCCTCATGAAAGGTCGAACAAACAGGTCAATGTTGTTGGTCTATACACATCCCCAAAACGAAGGAATATTGTACTCACACGATATATACATATTAGGACAAATGTCTAGGGAAAAATAAATGTTTTAACTGCGAATACTAATACTATCTAAGTATTGAATTGATCCTCAGAAAAATCTTAAAAATGGTCAAGCAGACAGGTCAATGTTGTTGGTCTATATACACTTCAAAAACGAAAGAATATTGTACTCACACGATATATACATATTAGGACCGATGTCTGGGGAAAATAATAAAAGAAAAAACAGAAGCCTAACATAATAATAACAGGAACTCTCTATACATAATGGTACTTATACTATTGTATCGGCATATCAAAATTCAATTATAACACAAGGTCATCGTAATTCATCGTAATTGCAACATAAATCGATACTCGTGTATCTTTTTTCTTGTTATAATATCATGACATTTCAACAAGATAATTGTCAATTGATACAATGAATAATTTTTAAATCTGTTGTGTTTTATTACCTAATTAAAATAAAACAACACATATAGAACGACGTCGACCTCTACATGTCAGTTGTAAGTCATTCTTCTCTAAATATATCAGTTTCAAGTGCTATTGCAGGTTTTACGATTCAAGACAACTTCTCGTTTTCAGACGTTTTAAGGATAATTGTAGAAAATTGTATTCTGTATAAATGTATAGTGAGATTAAATATTTTCACTTAATCTAATAAGCATTTTGGTACATAATTGACTGTATGGTTTCCAAGACCAAGGAAAAAGGTTCATATCATAAAAACAAACATACCAATTGATGTTTATATCAAAAAGTCAAAGCAAAGGAAAAACGTTTAAAACCGGAATATTAAGTTGAACACGTTAACTTCCACCAGGGAAGTGAGGCTGGGCGCTACGACATATCCTTTTCCCACAATATCAGAAATACAACATACCATTATTCTCACACCTGTGACATGGAAATCCTTTATTTTTACCCATGTGGGATTTCCTTGTCTCACCCTAGGGTTGAGACAGGCTACACGCTGAATTTTCCGCGCAGTTATACCTGATCTGGATTTATCATTGAGATGACTTGAGAAAAGTTCCGAAGTCAACCAACAATTTTTCAACGTCACAATCACTTACACACGCTTAATTATGACTTCATAATCATTTTACGTGAGAACGTCAACAAAAATCGATTACGTCAATTTCAGCAGGCACTGATGGTGACATGAAAACTGAATATTTGATACATTTTTTGTTTACAAATCATGTTTTATGTTGCAAATGTGTGAGAAAAAGAATCCTACACCAGTAACAGGGTAAGACAGAGATATCTCAAACTCGGATGAATATTCTAAAGCTCGTTCTGGACAAGAAAATATTCATTCTCGTTTGAGATATCTCTGTCTTACCCTGTTACCGGAGTTAGATTCTATTAATCCTATTTTATTTCAATATCTAGATCTTATTTAGTTTGGTGTCATTAAAGTGTATGGTTGTTAACAGAAACACGTCAGTCCCGCATTAATTGTACACATTTATGTGGGCCATCACCAAAATTATCAATCATTATTTTATTATCGTTATTTTTCCATTTTCAATTAAAATTTCACTATCTTTTTCTTAGATTTTTGCGTCTAAAACAACTATCCCGTATTCCTTGTCACATAATGCAGCTTTTGTAATTTCAACATATGCATCAAGGATAAATTGTAATTGACTTAACAAATGGTATTGCTGCATATTGAATACATAACGGACCCAACTATTTCCTTGCAAAGCGACAATGTTTACCGACTCGTTCTAGTGGAATAAAATAAATCAAAAGAGATCAAGATCCTTCAATAAAAATACATAGATAAGACATAGATCCTACAATGAGAATTCTATGGACAATGCTAATGACATAATTACTTGAATAAGTTTTTTTGCCGTGACTGTCATCTGTTTAGCGTATATAATATCAATTCTATCAGTTAACAGTGTTTGTGTTAACGTCAGTTAGTTGAGCACCCGGCCTCACTTCCTTAGTATACGTTTGATAGTTTTCAAAAGTTTTACTGTACTTTGTGATTGTGATTTATACATTGATTGGTATTTTTATCAAGGAATTTTAATATTTTAGACAGCTCTTTACTGTTTACCTGTTTACTTGTTGGGTCGATGATGATATTTAAGTAACTACGTTGTGAAACAATTGGCAAACATCTTTAGATTCAAGATTTTAATCCCCATATTTTAAAAATCATTTCTCAACTGTGGAAAAGCCGTTTGCTTCTCCTTTTGTCAAATACAACAGAAAATAATTTGAGGCAATCGTATAGTAAATAATTATACTTTTACAAAAAATAAAGAAAGGAAATGAATCTGTAATTGAGAATGTGCTGACAAGATTGCTGACTTGATAATGTAAAATCTTGAATAGTTATATGCGATGAGGGCATGATCCAACTAAAAATGAAAGTGAAAGACAATAGTTTATAGTTTTCAAAATCCGCAATTTAAATAGCGTTCATATCCTAGTTCAAACTAATCTCAGAATTATATTCTGTTACCATCACAAGTTGTCAAATCCAGTCATTTTAAGGCTGTGCATAGTTACTAGGCATTATCAAATATGACAAAAAGGTAATTTTCATGAGCGAAGTGGATAATCCAATGACGTTATTAACAATGTCATATTCTGTCTAGAAGATATATTAACAATAGCTAAATTAAGCAGAAATATCTCGTTTATAACAATATTCATAGTTCTGACAAGTATGTCCCATGTGGAATCTAGCGCACTTGTTGTTATTGTAAACCAATTAAATTTGATTTTATGTATCATACAATCATCATAATCAACTTATACTCGCGGTAATATTTGATCTAAGACGTTATGGAAATGTACTGTTGCTACACAAGTATAATTTATATCCATAGCAACCAGAATGTATGATACAGGTTATCAACCTAAATCATCAACCTTAATTAATAGGTTGGTAGATGGCTTTTGGTGTGGTATTCTTAAGCTGAGTCTGTCCAATATACATTTTCTAGTGACTTCAAAGTGAACGGAATTATAAATAATGAACAGTTGTATACAATTAAATAAAACATTGGTAATTTTGACCATTTCTTTTAACAGAACTTTTCTTCCGAATAAAGATTTATATATAGAAAATTTAAAATAATTACATGTTTAAAAGCTTTTAAAGATATTTCTGCAGTTTACAAAACCTTTTACATTTTCCCCCGAAAAAATTAGAAGTTAAAATTAACTCTTTTAAAGCAACTTTACCAGATTCCATTTTAAAGAAATTGCATACAAAACATTACAAGGATGGCAAATAACTAATCAGTTCAGTTGTTATTTAAAATATAATTCAGTTCTCCTTTGGTTATTGTAGTTTAGATTCTAAAAGTTAAAAGTTGAATTGAAAACACTTTTATCATGAAATATGGAAGAAAAATCTGTGCCTGACAAAACCGTTTTTTTTTAATGGAGACAATGTAGCTTTAAAATTTGAAACTGAAAAACATAATTAATTGTCAACGGAAAAAGGCAAACGCAAACGAGAAAACTTAACATTACAAGATAAGAATAAAAACAGAGAGAGAGAGAGAGAGAGAGAGGAGAGAGAGAGAGAGAGAGAGAGAGAGAGAATTGTATATATATATTGTTAGAGACCACTGATTTAATTTCAAAATTGTTGACATTTGGTTTAAATGTTTAGTGGTTGGATTATATTATTTAGATGCCTCTAACCATTCCAATTGAAAGCCTTAAACTCTGGCACGAGACATAGTTCTATTGTTTCTATTGGCTGAAAGGAAATATCAGGATATGTTTTCATATTCTCTTTAGTAATGTTTCTGGAGTCTTCACATATTAAATGTATGTGTACAAATGAATTACATTTGACGCCTCAAAACGTAATTAATAAATCCACAAGGGCCACAAAAATATACACATACAATTCATTTATTAACTGTTTGCAATGTTTAAGGATAATTACTTTTGATTCATAAATTCTACTACGTTATCAAAGGGATCTAGTAATGTGATTAACAAAAATAAAACTTCCCACGTGTACACAATGGAACAGCACACAAAACATACAAAATTATACTGGTATCTATTTAGAGACGCATGACTATTATATCTTGCACGTTAAGTTCCCTTACCAAATACATAATTAAACTTTGCACCAATAATCAACTACAAATGATGTTTTTAAATTTACTGAAAGGTGACAAGTAAACAGATGTTGTCGATGGAATGTTGGACACATGATACATGCTGAAGATGATATTTTTTCGATCTTCCTATGTTTAAGATAGAGATTTCCGCTTGAATAAACGATTGTAGAAATTTCTATCTTCACCTCCACGTGCGTTTATCTACACCTACGGATTTTCAGTGACGTCACAATCAAAGGACAAGTCGAAAGTTGTCATAAAAATGGAAGAAAAAGAATCAATCATGAGTTTATCCATGTAAGAAAGAGAAATTTAACCCTCGGGGTTGAATATCTCTGTCAGAGACTCGGCAAGCCTCGTCTCTGACTGAAATATTCAACCCCGGGTGAGATTTCGCTATCTTACATGGATACTCATGAAGATTCTATTAATCTTATATCGTTCACACATAAACACTGGCTTCATCTATGTAACAAGTTATTCAGAGATTCTTCTTTTATATAAAATGTTACAAAAAGCTCTAAAATGAAGTAGATTATTGAGGCTGCTTGAAACATTTGCCACACTTAATAACTAATTCTAGTTAGAATACATTTACTATGAGGATATTAATATACTACCATTTTAGATAATAATAAACCCTTTTATCAACGCAATTCATACCAATCCATGTCCAAATCACAATCCCTAAGGCAAAATAAAAACTTTCATACTGGTAAATTAAGTTATACATGTAGCCTTCACCAGGGATATGAGGCCTGGTGTTCCTCCATTCCGGGATGGTAAACACCTCCTATTAAGACAGTTACAACCGCAAAATAAATTAAAAAGTTGCATTTTAGAATTGAATTTATTTATTGATTTGCAATGACATAAAAACCTAATATTTCCTGTAACGTCCATACCTTCATTTCAACAGTTGTCTAATGACATCATTCAATATTTAGAAAGAATTATATTTTTGAAGCACTCTCTATATCACTGTCCGGCTTTCGCTCTTAAGTTGCTCGAAACATAATGTGTCTTTATTGTATAAAACGGGTGATTTAATTAGCGGATGGTATGTGCCAAAATTGTTTTATCTTTGTCTATGATATGTTACTTTTCAGTAAATATCAAAATAACTAATTTTTACAGTTCACAAACTCGAGATCAATTTAAAACTAGAAGCTGTCACATCACTGTGTTTTACAGTATATACCATATGTAAAAATATATTAAATTCATATCAAATTCAAATTAGAAAATGCAAGTCGCCTACCTCAGAGCTATCAGGAAGTCTTCAGACAAATAGGATCGTTATCGTCTTTTCCTTTTAAGATCATGATTATTTAATACGAAAGGAATAATTCATTTTCTGTTTAAGTGTTGCCAAGTAAATGTGTTTATGTGTTTACCCATTAAATTGTCATTAGAAATATCTTAAAACGTCATTTTTGAAGTCACAAAAAACACCAAATCATGATATATATCGTTGATTACTTCTGGCCATCATGATTTAATAAGTAACTATTTTCAAGGTCATTTTTCTACATAGAGATTAAAATCGTGAATCTAAAGATTTTAGCCAACTGTTTTGCAATGTGATAACTGAAATATCATCACCGACGCAAGAAACCTACCCAAGAGTCTTACAGGTATGTATATAAAGGTATAGAAAAACAATTTCGCCTGACAGCTTGTCTTTTTTTTCAATGAGAAAGGAACACTGCAATATCTGTGTCATCGTTGCTAAGTAACTTTGTGTAACAACGTGTTAACACATCTATCTGTTTTAAAATGACTTTAATGTCATTTAAAAGTCATAAAAATCGTGCATAATCATGATATATATTGTTGGTTACTTCCGATCATTTGAATTTGCCTTTTTATGCCTCTATTCTATATAAACATCACATATTACAAAAATAGAGATTAAAATCATGACTCTAAAGATCTTTGCCAACTTTTTGTAACGTGATAACCAAAACATAATCAATTCAAGACAAAAACCATAAAAATGAGTCAAACATGTTTAAAATCCTAAATTATAATGGAAGTTACGTACCCAAGAGTCTTTCCGGTACTTTATAGGCAGTATAGAAAAAAACTTAATCTCTTCCCAGCAGCTTGGTATTCTTCAATGGGAAAGGAGCACCTCATCTAATGTGTGAGCGTTGCCAAGTAACTGTTATATAAACAATGTGTTTACACATTTAATTGTCATACGAAATGCCTAAAAACGTCATTCATGAAGCACACCTTATCATTATATATAACGTGGGTTACCTCTGACTATCAAGATTCAATTTGTTGACTTGCTCCACTGTTGTAAGGATTATCTTTCTCAATTAATGTTTTGCACATATAGGCCAGCATATATTTATAAAAAAAATAAGTTTGACACGAATAGATCAATTTGATATCAAAGATTTTTGCAAATATTATTTTGCAATTAAATAACCATATTTTTTATTTGTTTTTAATCCACTAGTACAAAGATAAGCAGGTGTTCATGCGGGCGTGCTATCGCTAAATACATAGAACATTGTTTATATCTATTGCAGTACCTTTTTACGGCTAACGTGGTTTATTGGCAATACTGGCATTTAAACTATCATTATTAAGTCGTCATTTAAAACTTTCATCTACCCTGGTTAATACGTATAGGGAGTTCAAAAACGAAATTTGTCACTAAACACAAAGCAAAACTTAAAAAAACAAGAATTATACACGGACAAAAATGCAATTCTAAACGCTATCATGAATAAATCAGAAAGGAAACAGAGGGATGATTTTCAAATGACCTGATTGTAAAGTAGAAGCGGTTATGGCTATATAATAGGTACCAATTAGTCATTAGTTAGTTAACCACATTAGTAATAAGGGTCTTGAAATTGCTTAATATTTTTATTATGTTTTTAAAACATTATTACTAATTTCTTAAGTTCGTTTGTTAGCTGTTTCGTATTTTTTATGACCTTGGCTTTTGTAAAGTACATGTGATCAGCCACAATTTATTTTTCAATTGATTCCATTTTGTTTATTCCTTTACATTTTTATTATCCATGAACGTTTGACTTTAGGGTTCTAATACAAAATTTAAATTGATATCTATCAAAGTTTCTTTTAATGTCTTGAGATCGTAATTGAATAATTAATCCATAAATTATTCATTGTATATTCCATGAGGAATGGTTTATCTTTGTGACAATATAGGTAGGAGAATATGTGACTTAGTTCCATCATTGAAGTTTTATATATAATTCATACATGTGTATGTGGACTGCGTGAAAATTCATCATTAATTCACACATGCCTTACACTTCAACCACACAGAGGATTACAACATGTTCTATGGGCACAGGGTGTTCTGTATCTAACAGGAGAAAGGGCATTAGTCTTATATATTTATACATTTCGTGTTATACGTATCATTTATTGAATACTCTAAACAGCGACTAAGTCGAATTTATTAACTATTTATACGTGTCCTGAACTATTCAGACACACTGGGAATAGTAGCATATTTTATGAGGAGACTACTGACTACTGTCTGTATCACAATAAAAGCGAGAGGACCTCGCAACTACATTATATATATCAGACATTGCAAGATGTCCAGGGAATTTTAATTTTTCACATGTGTTTTTAAATAAAATTTCAATCTATACGTGGTATCAAAATGGTTTGAAAATGCTCGGAGAATAATGCCCTTACACACAATACTATCATTTAATTGGTAAATTCAAATTCATTGAAAACAACTTAAAACAAACTGAGCATTATTACTAAACTTTTTTTTATTTTGCAACACTAGATGGTCATTCATTTCGGAATAGAATTCCCCATCAATAGTGGAACTAAACAGCAAAACCAATCGAAAAACTAAAATAAGTAAGATTAATTTAAATAGGTAAAAGACCAATAGTACAAAAAATTAAGAAATTACTAGTAGTTAATCACTAGAACCACAAATAGTTTTTAATCTCTGGTTTGACTGGAGATGTAAATCTGACAGTCACTACAATCAATGTTATAATAATATAATTACTACCAATAAAACCCAACACAATGTGTGTGTGTGTGTGTGTGTGTGCGAAAAAACTATTATCTGCTATATATTACATTAGGATTGAAAGTTCACTGGGATGATTGTAAAATGGAATGAAAAGTATTATTTATAGGTACAATAGTCTGTTCTCAGTTCTACAATAGAATTAGTTAAACCGCACTTAAAAACATTTCAAGGGTAATGTAAACGTACTCACATATGTATAAAATATTTGTTATAAAGTACAATGTATGTTTTTATAGTTATTATTGTAAATACAAATTAGCATCTGAAAATAAGTAGATTAATAATTTGAGTTTCTATGCTGAATGGTTATACCGAGTGAACTGTCCTAACAAATTAGCAATTGGCAGATTGTGTGAAAGTGTACGAGGATTATAATTAATGAACTTTTATTACCAGGAAATTACTTAAAGACTAATTTAGATGTTGTCCCAATTGAAATGACAACCAAGGACGTTTCAGACACAGATATGGAAATTTAAAACACGGCTTTTATGGCGTCTAACTTGTATCTATACTGTGTATTAATACATATGTTAATTTGAATAATATTTTGTTGATTTGTTGGTCGTAATACTTATTGCATCTACGATTTGTCATGGTTTTTAATAGAGACATATAATCGATTCGACCTGAGGGATAAAAATATTTGTTTTCCATGCCGACGCTTGGACTAAATCCAGGTTGTAACTCGGTATTGAGAAAATGAATCTAACATCAAGGATGAATTTTTCTACACTTCACAACATTATCCTCATTAAAAATTAAAAGAACGTCTAAAACAAATTATTTACTTGTCATTCTTTTACAAACGCTGATAACCAAAGATACAAATATCTAGGGCTGAATAGCGATTCTGGTAATTTTGTCAAGCACCTTACGGATTCGATTCAACAATATACTGAAAAAACCATCAACAAAATGTTACAGATTTTGATAGAAACATATTTATTGTGTTTGGTAATATAGTTATCCAACAAAAATCAGTGAATGCCATAAACTGTGCACAATTGTTTGCTGATTTATTTCTTTATTCGTATGACGGAGTATTTATACAGAACTTTGTTAAACCTGGACAGGAGACTGTCGCCAAATCCACATACAGATATATAATTGACGTTCTATCTATTATAAATTCAAAATTTGAAGATTTTATGGATGTCCATCTAACCCAGTGAGCTTGAAATGAAAGATACGATTGATTTTTTGGGTTCTGCTTTTATTTTTTACGTGTATCTCAAACAAAAGACTGCATTAGAAGCTGTATGACAAACGTGATGACTTCAATTTTTCTGTTTTCTTTTCTATGTAGCAATATACCTGCTTCTCCTGCTTATGGTGTATTTGTTTCACAATTAATACGCCATGGTCGAATTTGGTCAGATGATGGAAACTTTGCGAAACGAAGTCAGCTGTTTACATATAAATTATTGACACAAGGATATTGCAGGCGTAGGTTTATCAAGGACTTCATAAAGTTTAATGGTTCTGTCATATTATAAATTTTTTAATTTTCTGAATTAAATATTTAAAAATTAATAATATGACAATTTCATTCAGAAAATTAAAAAAATTATAATATGACAGTTCACAAGTGTGATATTTCTGTATCTAAAATTACCCTAAACATATTTGAGGACCCATATTTTCATGTTCCTTTCATCCCCAATTTTAATTATATTTGTAACAGCTGTAGCTAGCGAAACAGGAGCTGCTTATCCTTCTGGAGCACCCTGTTTCACTTTACTAATAGGAATTTTAGTTTTTAACTTGTGTCAGCTTCAAAGGTTTTACTTTGCCTTTCGATTTTAATTTGGATATGGATTGGCATGTTTATATGTGCTGGTTAATATATTTTAAGATCACATTTACAAAACAAGGATTGATTTTATGATTCTAATTCTCTCATGTCAAATATATTTCTGTTTAGCCTTTATTGTACAAATACTGAATAACTGCGCAAAAATATTATGTTTGAATTTTTAACAAATGTTGACGTCACAATCAAAGTAAGATTGTGACGTAATAATGCTTGTAGTTTGTCGTTACCCTAGGGTAATACAGTGTATAGAAACATCTTACACAGGTAAAACGCAGGACTGTCTTCTTTTATATCTGACCGATATTTATCTCGACTTCCTCGTCCTTTTTCTGTGTTATACCAGACATAGAAGAATATGTATAGTGACAGAGTTAAATTCATTAATTATATACACGCGTCTTTTACAATATAAACACATTAGGGATTAGATTATCATTTGGTATGACGATAAACATGGTTACATTGACTAAAAGGAGACATTATTAGCTTCAAAGCCTGAAATAATTGTATCAGATAGATAGATGAGATGTATTTAGGGAAATAGTCGTATTATCTAAGTGTAAACTTAGGCACGTGTATCTTGGGTAAATACATGTTGTTTTTTTATTCTACTTCCAGCTTTAGTTAAATATTATTGAGCAAAATGGCAGTGTAAATACTCTGCATACCGCATTCATTGTATGTTTACAACTTGTGGTCGAACAGAATGTAAATTATCTTAAAAAAAATTATCAGAAAGAACCTGGTTCATGCTTTATAATCATGTCTTATCTAAAATTTCCTTTTACTTTAATTTACAAATTTTTGAAACATTTTTGAGAAAACTAAACACGTGCTATAAGCTTGGAGTGATCTTCAAAATAACACCTTAAATGCTTGAATGTCTTACAAATGAACTGTTTTTGGTCTCAAATTTGCCAGATTTAACAAAAATCCTGATACTCCCAGATGCGTAATCCCTTGACTTAAAAATTATCCTTGCTGCTGACCAATACACCTTACTACCATAGCAACTTTGACCTTTGTTCAAGGCTATATATGCTACCTAACACGCTCTTTGACCAGAACTATCTATATGAAGACTATCTATTGACAACATAAATTTTGGTTTATAACTTACCTGTAATATGCCAATCATACGGAAATAGATCCCAGTGAAAGGCAAGGTTCCATCATTTATCGCCCTTTTATTCAAAATATTTTCTTTCGTCAAGTGGCAAATTATTTCATATTAATTATTGGTTCATTCGTTTTTAATCAAATAGCAATGTTATATTGTTTGATTCCGAACAAAGCCATACACATTTTTCATATTTAACATACAATAGAGTTTAAGAACTTGTTTAGATTTTTTTCTGTATGGCCACGAGAAACCTTGTTGTAACAGCTAATTCAGTCCGACAATAGGGTCTGGTTAATTAATTAAATAAGATTTGTTTGAATTAAGAAATAAATATTTCATCAAAATAATTTCCGTTCTCATCTTTCTTACAATTATTGTAGTCAAAGTTTGATGTATGTTAGAATTCCAACGTTGTTTCTTAAATTTAATTTGGCGTTTTATCGGCTAATATTACATTGTGGTTATCTAACATTGGACATAGATTGATATGTTTATTGTTATTGTAATTGTAACGCATTATGAATTTCTATTTCATTTATAATTGACTTCAAAAATGTCATCAATAATATGAACTAATATAAGATGGACTCCCTCAAGCAATATCAAGGAGGCAACTTGTACTCCTATATGTTTTAAAAGTTGCGATTGCCGGTAATGTTTCAGCATACACCACGTGTTACCTTGCCCTTTTTAGAATTAGTTCTTGATTGAAAACTATGCTTCATCCATGAATAATCACGGATGTTTCATGTGAAGTTTCATGAAATTCCTCGGAAGTTGTGTCCCTTTCCTGAATTAACATAGACGCACAGACAGAATATTGATCCCTATGCTGTATACGCATAACAACATTTACAGGCTAAGGATATAATCACTAGTTCATTTAAAAAGGAAATAATGACAAAGAAAGCGTCAAAGAATCAAATTCAATAGACGAGAGCAGTTGAAAAATCAACAACATAGTAGTTAACGAAGAAAATGTGAATGCCTGATGATATTGATCCTAGAGTGCCGTTCTTAATATCAACCCCTGTGAATACCTTTACTTTTTGCTCAACATAACCGCCCATTACTCTAAATATCAAGCCTCATCATGACTTTAACTTTATGTTCAAGATAAACTTACCTTATACCTACCTTCAGCGACGGATATTTGAATGTCATTTGGTTGACATATATTATACAGAAAAAACATCCTGTTTACACAATTAGAGTCAAAAACTTATGGAGAAAAACATCCAAGCCAAATAACAAATAACTAAGTTATTCCTGATCAGGAGTGCTCATCTTTGTTAGATTGCGGAAATCATTGCAAATCAAAAGGTGCTACAAACACTACCCACCCTACTTCCAAACATTATTGTGTTTATAATTAAAAACATTCCCAGATAAAATAACTTTCTTACTAAGCAAGGATTGTCTATAGATGCGATCCCAAAGGAAGAGAATCTGAATTTCGAATGTCTGTTCAAAATCTGTATTTGAAAAAATGCAAATGAACTTGAAAATACACGTTGCCATGTAAATTGTACAAAATAACGATAAATCTAGTTTTATTACTTATTCTTCTAACAGCTGTACAATATTGTGACAAGAAGTTTTGTTTATGAACAAGGGTAATTCTAACGGATTAAGCGTGCGCCGGCGTGATTACACATTCGGCGATATCCTTCTTATACCTATTTCCGTTTTTCTAAATCCCGTCCGTGTTTATAAACACTGTAATCAGATCATGGACTTATCCATGGCCGAAACACGATCCAGAAGCAAAGTAAAAACTTTGTAACTGACGGGTCAGGTTAGACACGCGAACTTTCACCACGGAAGTGAGGCCGGTGCGTCGGAAGGGCAAGCACCTCATGTTTAGCTAGCTAGACCCGCTACATGTGTAATTGTGTGAAAAGAACATGTGACCGTGGGATGTCAAATATATCCAGGACAACCCTGGATACGGAGACATCAAGCGTACCAACAATATTGTGATGGAGGCCATTAAAGTTTTTGAGAGCCTTGATAAGCCTAGGATTGCAATATCCCTATTAAACTTTTTGAGGGCTTGATAAGCCTAGAATTGCAATATCCCTGAGTCAACAATTTATTTGCAAGCAGCATGTTTCGTTGTACGAACTCCCCTTAGTTGGAACAAGCTCTACCATATGCAAAGCGTATTAATTGGAAACAAAAACAACATAAGGAGGAGAAACAATACTACATGTATATTAAAAATACTACATCATTGCTGCCATTTAATTTAATTATTTTTGTTGAATTAGTGTTTTGCATTGTACTTGAAAATCTGTATCTTTTGTGTCAATAAACAACATTATAAAATGTTGTTAGAAAGGAATAAAATGATGTATTCATCTTTAATCAGAGAATGTATAACTTGCATTTTACAATATATATATTGGAACTCATTTTACAAAAGATGAAATTCTAATCAAGGGGTGTTCTTGAGTTTCTCGGTATCAATTTAAAATAGGAAGAATTAAATCTTGCGCTATACAGTTTAAAAAAACAAATTACAATACAATTTATTTATTTCTATGCTTATTAGAAACACCATCACCGATTTGATGAAACTGTACAAATTATGATAGCAATTAGACATGTTCGACAATTGCTACTCCCTAATAAGTGCATTATTAACACCGAAGAGGGGAATGTTTTACATGCAAAATGACTAAGCAATTTTGCTTGTATTCAACAACCTTGAATCTTGAATAACATGAATTCAGAAGGTATTTACCTCCTTAATTTGTCCACCAAAATACCTTGTATTAAAGTTTCTACTACTGGTATCGATTTGGATATTATTTCATTACAACTAATCTGTCTGATGCAGGATAACTGGTTTTTGAAGTTAACAATCAAAATCAAACATACTAATATTGTCAAATTTTCTAGAAATGTAAATTTATTGTAAGAGCTATATAGAAGAGATTATCGTTTATATGATAGTTAACAAGGGAAAAATTAATGTATGATAGATGCCCTTTCTATAGAACAGTTATTTAAAAAACACATTTCTAAATATCAACCCTGTGATGACTTTACCTTGTATTCACCATAAATTAACCCTCCTCCTACCTCCAGCGACAGATACTGGAATGTCATTCTGATTGATGTTTATTATATTAGGCAAAGAAAATGTCATTTTTTCGTGATTTAATTTAAAGAAAACATATCGAGAAAACATTGAAGCATATAAATCATATATAACTATTTTACATTTGATCAGAAGCGCATTTTTGTAATAGAATTAGAAAAACATGTTTCAAAATCAACATAAAAACCGCCAACATACACTACTATCATTACAAGCAAATTCATTTAATAATACATTTTTTCATCCTTGCTCACTAAGCAAGGGTTGTCTGTAGATGACATTAGGAAAAAGAGATAAATTTCGAATGTCAAATTCCGATTACCCAAAAACGTCAACCTCGATGATGTTGACAGCAGGAAAGCAATGGGTGTTCAAAATTGATTGAAAACAATACATATGACCTTGGAATTATCCAGCGCCATATAAATAGAATAAAATATGCAAATGTAAGAAACTCGACTTTCACTACTTCATGTTCTATATGATCTATACAGTATTTGCAAGACATTTTGCAAAAAACTGTTGCAAAGAAGGGCGTAGATGATAAAGTTTATGTTTACAATAAACAATTTCCACTCCTTAATTAGCGCGTGTTTAACACCGAAAGAAATAACGTCTTACATGCGTAGTGACTGAGCTGATTTTTACGTATTCAACAAACGGGGGTTCTAAATATCACGTCTTCAAAAATTATTTACATTAGAGATGTGCGCACCAAAATCTCGAAAACCCCCACACGCTGCTACCGATATGGATTTTTGATTACAACGAATCTGTCTTATGCAGAAAAATAAGATATCAGTATTTCTTAGAAACGTAAACATTAAAAGGCTATTATAGAAGAGCAATGCTAATAGGAGTGTTTATTTGTCACAGTTGTTATTGAATTAAAGAAGGAATGATGATGAAGTTAATATCAAAAGAGGATATAAACATCACCCACTTACACTAGCTTATTTATAAATTATTTCTTCATAAACAACAAGAAAGTAAGTCAAGAATGATCTTACAGGTTAAATCATTATAAAAATGACGATATAAAAACTCTGTTTTAGAATTGTGAAAAAAATTCTGATTAAATCTCAATGAAAATCAAACATACCAGTCCATTGCAAATCATGATCCCAAAACCAAAAATAATTAAATTAGATAATTGATTGTCTACCGGGAAAGCGAGGAGAATGTTCCTGAAAGGTAAGCACCTCATGTTTAGCTAGCTACACCATCCATATGTGTAATCAAAACTAAGGATAAAAGTTTAAAGGGGGAATCAACGTCCCATTCAAGAATATTTCACTTATATCGAGAAGTCGCCAGCTATAGTCGAAGGAGCGGTAATTTTCCTGTGCTCTGTGCTGATGGCATCATACAGCCGGGTTCATTATCGCGCCACGCATACCAAGACTTAGGACCTCCCTTATTTTAAGTTCCCATCCGAAAGAATCGTGATTTTAATTTCGTAATGCCAAACGCTTGGCGAAAGAACAGATACTACTCAATTTTAAGTCTTGGGTCAGACCCTAAGGATGAAAGGAGCATGTAATTGTTGGAAATCAAATTTCAGTGTTATGTTGATATTTTCAGTTGCTATTCAAATAAGTTGCTTACATAAAACATTGCATTCGCTAATTAGGTTACCTCTGACATCTATGGTATGCCCAAGTTGCACAGTGGGAATCATTTCAACTTTCGACAAAATGCTGGTGATGTAACCGGAAAGTTTTGATGTCACGGTGGTACCATATCTCACAAAGCACTATCATGTATTTTTGTCATTTAATATGACGTCGTTTCATTATAATTTATCTGAAACTATTTTATTGTCACCAGAAGCGATGATAGAATTAAAGAAATGTGAATCTTACGTACTCCAATGTACAATGCATATGATATATAACGCGCTCTGATGTTATTTAAGTTAGGAAATGGTAGAACCTAAAATCACTTATCTTAATAGAAAGATAACCTTTTACTACCGAACTGTATAGAAATGGAGTTTATAGTGGCATAAATTCCATCGCCGTACGCAGGGCTTTGAATAACGCGTGCTTCCGCGCAATGGTAACGTTTTGTGGGAAATGAATTACATCACCATAAACGCCATTTCTATACAGTTCAGCGGTTAAAAAGGTTATCTTATTTTATATTTTGCCTTTTAAAAGAATCTTACTTTTGTTTAAAATCCTAAAAATAATTAACTTTTGTTGCCTGTAAGGTCGCTGGAACAGCCTAAATTGACGTTACCCGTCTATACATAGGAAAGTATGAGTGACGCCACGTTATTACTAGTTATTGTGGTCCGTATAATCACATTTGGTCTGAAACTGAGTTTGTTATAAAAAACATTGCAAATAAACGTATTTTGAAATAGATACCATAGAAGGGCCTACTGTGTTGTTAGATGATAAAATGATATTAAACTGATCTTTGTAATACATGTTCAATAGCTCTAAATTATATTTATTCTATTTATCTGTTTGAGATAATATCTAACTACTGGTGATTTATGTTTTGCTGTCCCTGTAAACAATTATTTGTTTATATATGTTTTTTTATTATACATATCAATATGTTAAATTCAAACAGCATATACATCAATAGTATTGTAACAGTATGCCTCATTTCATTTGACATGTCGACGTTTAAAAAGATGAAAAAATAAAACATATAATATATACACGAGCTCTATTGATTAAACTATTACCCCGGGGCGTTTCCTTATATATGTTCTTCATATCACATGTATCATTACCTGTAATATATAAATGCATATATCCCAACAGTACAATAACTTCTTATTAGTGAGTCTGATGTCAAACCTACAAATGTATAATGCAATACTATGTATAGTGATCAGACACATTTCAACATTTTATTGCCTCCCATTTTTAGTTATATATTCCCTTTATGTGTGTGGGATACTGATTAAACGTGTTGAATTATTATGTAATGAAATGAAATACTGAAATTACATCTAAATAACATGAACTTGGCTATAGATAGGGATTCGACAGTATAATAGGAATGAAATCTATTTTTCTTTTTGTTATGAAAGTATGAAAGAATTTGACATTTTGCACACTGAATATTTTGCGTAGTATAATAAAAGGGAGAAAATAGTTCCGTTTCTCATAGTTCAATTGATTTAAATTTTCAACACAAAGCAACAATTTAAACAAAATAACGCCTTAGTAAGTACAAAAATTTGCATCGCAATGGCGTAGGAATTCAAATGTCTCTGTATACCGTCCATAATGAGATGGCGTCAACGAGACCCAATCCATTCATGCAAACGTAACAGAAAAGGTCTGACCAATCAAAATGCTTGAAACGAAGGGGAATTGAATTATGTCATGTGTTACTTTTGAACTTTTATGAAATAATATATATTCAAAAGTTGCACATGACATAACTATAAACCGATCACAAAGACAACAAGATACATATCACACTATGAACGCATAACGAAACGTGTCACCTGAAACTAAAAGTATAGCATATCACCTCCTGCTTTGATTTTGTTACATAGAGGTATGTCTATAGGAAATGTTTATTCTCTATGACATAGAGATCTTATATTATTGACCAAACGATCTAACTGACCGGCTCCTATCCCAGCCTAGTTACAAATCCGATTTTGGAATGATCCTGGTGCGTGCACGTGATGTTTTCTTTCAGTTCTCTTGCCGAACGTTGTTGATTTTCCGTGGAAATCTGGTTCCCAACACCATTGTAAAACTGACCGCCCTGTCATTATAAAGGTGAGAGATTCAATACATGGGCGTAAAATAAAATTACTCCACTGTACTCTTTGGTAGAATATGACTCCACATCAGAAGTAACATGGTACATAATACACAAAACCATAACCTACTTTAATAAGTTATGCAACTTCTACCGAAGAGTGCGTTTGTTTTATTAACACATATATAAAAAGTGTTTCGTGTTTTTCAGGAACTAGAGCAAGGGATCATATTAAATTAGCTTGTAATGTCCACATTCTTATGTTATGCAATATTGTTGTATTGGATAATACATAGATTTACATAATTGTCATTCTAAGGACATACACATATATAAACATCGTTATGTTTAAGCCTCGGTTGTTTAACATATACACATGTTTGTTTATAAGATCTACTTAATTTAATGATTTAAGTAAACATATTCAGATTTTGCCTTTTTTGCCCTCGTTTGACAAAATAAGACTTTTTCATGGTCAGTAGTTGTTTTCCAGATGCGAGTACTAGTGTCATATATATTGACAACCAAGAAAACAAAAATAATATTTGGTTTACAACTACGTTTCCTGTTTGTTTATAGGACCTAGTAGTAGATGTCAGTTTCATATAAATTGACATCCAAGATAGAAACTAGCATTTGGTTTACAAAGAAGGTTTCTGTTTGTTTATAGGACAAACTTAATTATAGGGTTTAAGAAAACATATTCAGCTTTTGCTTTATTCGTTCGACAAAATAAGACTATTTCATGGTCTACCAGATGCCAGTTATATATATATATATAATATAATATATATATATATATATATATATATATATATATATATATATTGATATCCAAGAAAAAGGAGTTGGTTTGTTGCAAAGGAGTTTTATCTTTGTTTATAGAACTCTCACAATGATAGAGGGTTTAAGTAGACGTAGATGCCAGTTTCATATAAATTGACATCCAAGACAAAATAAAACTAGCATTTGCTTTACAAAAGAGTTTCATGTTTGTTTATAGGACCTACTTAATGATAGAGGTTTTAAGAAGTTATATTCAGATTTTGCTTTACCCGTTTGACAAAATAAGACTATTTCATGGTCACTAGTTGTTTAGTAGATGCAGGTTTCATATATTGACAACCAAGACAAAACAAAAATAGTATTTTGTTTGGTTTCATATATTGACAACCAAGACAAAACAAAAATAGTATTTGGTTTACAAATATTTTTCATGTTTGTTTATAGGACCCACTTAATGACAGGGTTTTAGAAAACATATTCAGCTTTTGCGTCACTCGGTGACAAAATAATACTTAATTCCATGGTCAGTAGTTATTTACCGAATGCCTGTTTCATATATATTGACAACCAAGACAAAACGAAAATAGTTTTTGGTTTACAAAGGAGTATCATGACAAAATAATATTTTATTTCATGGCCACTAGTTGTTTACCGGATGTAAATTTCATATAAAGTGTCATCCAAGACAAAACAAATATAATATTTGGTTTACAAAGCAGTGTGATGGCAATTTCTTCTGAAACCTTATCTCTTTTCCTTGATATTCTGTAATTGCACAATCAATTGTCTATTATGTAATTTCCGATGTTAATAAAACTATTCATCATTGTCAGTCAGTGGTCTAGCCATATTGGTTTATAAGGCGTCCGTAAAATCATTATTTGCTACTATCTAAATATATATCAATCAGTCAATGTTCTGTTCTAATTACTCATTTAAAAATGTCAGTTACTTGGAAGAACGCGCTAAACAATGTTTGTCGATATTAGTTAATTGGCGTTTTATTACATAAATCTACCAAAACCAGCGTCTTCTATCATAAATGGAAAATTTTGTATGTTAAACTACATATGAAATGAAAAACAGTCTAGTTATCAAAAATATGACACAATACAAATGAGTGATTTTACAGTCAGGCAATAAAAGAAAAACTGATATTCGGACCACAGAAAAAAATCCGGATTAGACGGGCACGGCAACATGTCCGGTGGTGTGGCCATAATACTATGCGCGTCCTCCGTCAATCCCAATTATTTTCATTGTTGTTAATTCGTGTTCCTGTTGTTTTTGTAAATTGCCAAGAGCATGTACTTCAGCTAAAATGTATATGATTTATTACTGATCATATTGTTCCTTTAAATGTTATATGAGTGGCTGTAATGATGTTGATGCGGATTTAAACAATAAGTCATTACCTCATAACAAATTAACTGTTGACTTCTAACCAAACCATATTATTATCTAGTAGGTATTTACCCATGTACATTTTGGATATTGCTTTCAGGGTCATTGGCACACTAGATACCCTTGTGGATGGGAAAAGAGATTGATCATTTGACTACATGACGTTTTTTCAAAGTGTTGAAAAGAAACCCAAAGGACCGAACTATATTTTAAAAAGTTTTTTTTTTATTTTATCATGAGACATTTATAAAATAGCGCCATGATATTGCGTATTAATATCTCCACGTATATTTATCGCTGGTCATTTGGCTTGAACTTTCCAATATGATTCTTTGGCCAAATTTAACGACAAAATTGTTATTTATGTTTAAATATAAATGATGCAATTTTAAAAAAAAATTATTTTGTTTTATAAATTTGTCGATTTATGTTAAATTACACTTAATAAAGCTAATTTTTATTTCAGGTCATTTCCTGCTATTTATTTATTAACCGTAAAAGTAATAATGACTTATAATTTTGCAAAATTAAAGGTGAAAGGCGAATGTACAGTTGAAAACTATTGAAAACGACCACAAAATAGCTACTCTTGCATGTCCCTAGTCGTATCTAGCTTCAGCGTTATTGCTGTATCTTATTGAGAAATATGCTGTGGCTCCAGGTTCACAATCATTCCTTAGCTAAGATTTCCCTTAACTTAAACCTGACAAAATTTAAAATCTTTATAATTTTGTTGATTTTTAAGATATTCAGGAATTTAAGATGTCGTTTTTAAGATCACCTCTAGATTTAAACATTTGTATTTAGCAAAAATATTACCAGTAGTTTTAAAAATAGATAACCAAATGTTGCTAAATTTAAGTTAAGAAAAATCTTAGCTAAGCAAAAATTGTGAAACAGGGACCTGAAATCATTCGCCTTAGGTTTTTAGAACCTTCAAACATTGCAACTTGAGCAAGTAAACACTTTCTTTTAACATTTTTCCTTAAGAACTATTATTGTTGTTCAAGTGAAGTTAAAACATTTTAAAAATTTTAAAGTGTCAACAACACAATATCCTAAGTTTTGATTGATTTTACCTTGTATTTACAAATATTAAGTTTAAAACCGTAATTTGGTTTGTTGTAAATTATTGCGTCTGTTGCTCGGTTCTTGATAATTTTAATCTTTAGTGCAACAACATACATGCATAAGAAATAAAAGATGGTTTTGAGTACAAACAAAAATAACACTCTTATAAAGAAAACAAGTTTGATCGAATAATCTACTTTCATAATTATTTATATTAATAAAAACTATTCATTTCAACTGAACACTAAATTCCATGTTATAAAATATTTGAAATAATAATTTTCATAAAAACAGAACACCTATGACTTTTAAATTAAATCAATAGTCAATTAAATTTGAGCATAAATACCAACAAGGTTGCCTTATCAAGACCCAAACATGATTATGATGTCAGTTATTGCTAAAGTCTATGTAAATTTGCTCCAAGTTTTTCGAAGATTAAACTTTTTACTTTAGCTAATAAGTAAAATATTTTTCTTGTTATACATTATTCTGTTTTAAACATCAAACTCAATTAAATATAATCAATCTGAAGCATGTTATTTTAAACATTAATTTAAATATGTTCTCAAGTTTTGTCAATCATTGGTTTAACTAATCGAGACTTGAACAAATGACTTTATATTAGATATATTCAACAAAAAAGCTAGCAATTACAAAAACATCTGACCTTAAATCAAGCATTTTAAATTATTGTATTTTTCAGATAAATTAAAAAAAGATATACATGTTGTTTGAAAAAAAAATTCAATCGCAAAGTCGAAAAATAACTCGCACAAACATATCGGCCCATGTTTTATCTTCAGTTTAAAATATTTTACAAACTACAAACATACCTATATAAATAAGAAATAAAAAAAAATACTTGTATTTACTCGTAAATACATAATTGCATCAGACTTACAAATAGCGACTTACCTTAATTCGCAAGCTGTTTAACTCTTTATATTCTAATAGTGTATTCCAAACAATGTAGAACGTCAAGTATTATTAAATGGTGCAGCTACAGGCGTGGATCTATCGATCATATAAGATGTTTATATATCACATGTATCTATATACATGCTCTCCTCTGAAGCTGTATGACGACGTACGATCGAGGATAACTTGGTCACCTGCAGAAATATAATGTGTTGCATTCAAATCAGTATGTTAGGTATGAAGGCATGGGTATAATGCGTAGGTAGAAGTTAGAAGGCGCTCCTTAACAACCATCTACCTGCATTACTGCTTACCTTTTAAAATTTTCCAGATTGTTACAGGAGTGCTATAAAACCTTACTTCAGATATATTGTTACCATTAACATACAGATATTAAATCCTTTAGATTTTTAAATCAGCAACGTTTGTCTGTACCTTTTTAAAACTGTAAGCATCAATGCTATCACTGTAGAGAAAATATATATATCCAAATCTAGTCAACAGGTATCAGTTCCAAATGTATGATTTATTTTGCTTAATTATAACATTGCTGTTGTATGACAAGTTATTGTATGACCTTTTTAAGAACATTGTTTCCTTAAAGCATTTTCATTTTTGCCTTGGTTATTGACAACGTTAACTCTGTGCATGCCAATATAACCACACCGATTATAGTTTAAGTCATTTGCAAATTTTATTATGTGTATCGTTATAATCACTTCACCGAATCCATTTAATTTCACGCGTTTTAAGCTCAAAATGTTCATTGATCAATGAATGAAGACAACAGTGAAATGTATTTTGTATTCCATTTGAATTGTTAACAATGTTATTGTATCTCTCGATTCCTGCTAAACTGCTTTCATTTTCACTTTTCTTATATAGATACGAAGTCGCAGAAAATACAGGAACCCTCCCATTACTAAGGGTATACGTTCATTTTGAATTCATATATGTCTTGTGTGTTTTGATCCTGTAACTTAGACAAGTGTTGATTTAACCTCACCATATCCAGAGTTAAAGACGACAATTGCTTTCAAAGTAAAGTATCCATATCAATATCTATCCTTGTTTTCTTTCTTTGTGTTCATTCTAGCATAGACTGGATTACCAAATACATATTTTAGCTTCAAGTAGTTTTTTCTATTTTAATAACATATGCAACATAAAATTAACCACCCATGGCAAAGTACGAAAAAAATAACAGCCCAATAAATCATATTAATATAGACCATAGACTTGACTTTTAATACCGTTTTATTGCATTTTATTAACGTGATGACTTCAAATGAAACAGTTGAAGCTGTATGACAAACGTGATGACTGCAATTTTTGTCTTTTCTATGTAGCAATACCCCTGCTTCTCACGCTTATGGAATAATACGCTATGGTAGAGTTTGTTCCACTTCAGGAAGCAAGTTGCTTACAGATAAATTGTTGACGCAAGGATATTGCAAACCTTGGTTCAACAAGGTACTTTTAAAGAAGCTTTATAGCCGTTATTACAATATTGTTGATAAGTATGATGTTCCTTTTATTCTCAATTCTGATTACACATGTGGCTGGTGTAGCTAGCTAAACGGGAATTACTTCCTATTCCAGGGCATACGGTCTCACTTCCCTGGTGGAAGTTCACGTGTTTAACATATTTTTTCGGTTTCAAAGTTTATACTTTGCTTTGGGATTGTGATTTGGACCTGGATTGGCATGTCTGTTTTTTGATATTATATATAATCATACCATTGTTTGCTGCAGATTAAAAATTGTCTGACGTGACTCAAAAACAAATGAATTACTACAACTACAAAAAACAAAAATAGATCCAATACGGCTTTATTCGCGGATCATTTTTAGTTCAAATTCATAATAAATAAATAAGAGAAATAAGGTGTATAGTCATTCAACATATCAAACCGCTTGTACTGAAAAAAAATCCTTAATACATATTTTACAGAATATGCGCTTTTCATAATATTCTGTTCTAGCTACAAATTGTTAAGTACAGTCCAACTTGCCTTAAAGGCCACCTGCTTATAAAGGCAAGTAGGTTGTTCTGTATCCTGTATATAAAGATACCTGCCCATAAAGGTCACTTTTACTGGTTCCCTTCGGTGGCCTCTATAAACAGGTTTGACTATATTTAAAATTTCATCTTGCACCTTAGTCCAGAATACAAATACCAGTTATCTGAGAGACACGGGTCTTATTTGGCCCTTTCGTTTTTGTTTTTGTTTAAAAAATCGTCAATCAAGACAAATTGGAACATATCGAACCACAAACAAGCATCCAGATGTTTGTGACTCTCTTAATATTCCCAAAGAGATTGGTGTCACGGGATATTTATTACAATAATCAAGCAGTGTGTGTGTGTGTGTGTGTGTGTGTGTGTGTGTGGTGTGTGTGTGTGTGTGTATGTGTGTGTGTGTGTGTGTGTGTGAAAAACTTCTATTACAATTTACACTACTAAGTGATGTTACTAAGTCATCCATCCTGTTTCGATAAACACCTTCAAATAACAAAGGGGATCCGTCGATCCCGTTTTAATAAACACCTTCCAATTAATTGTTTGGTGACTTGGTAACGAGAAAGAAAACGTGTGATTATAAAACCTAGCTGTAACAACAAGACAATGGTTTTTCGGTACGACCCCATTTTCTTCCTACACCAAAAAAATTACATGTACAAGTTTTGAAAAAATATTTTTCACAGATATTTTCAACATGGCTTAATTTCTGCATTAAAAATGAAAAAATTTGAAGTGTGGTTGGTCTTTCTTATTTCTATCATTCCGCTAGTCAACTCAAGGATGATACTAAACTCTTCTTGCCACTATGTCACAATTAGCTTTAGTAATAGTAAGTGTGGAGAAACGATTCTTTACAAGCACTCAAAATTCTCTCATATCAAAGTGTTCAGCTCTTGGATAGCGGAGGAAAGCGGGATATCAGACGAAAGCCGCCACATGCAAGTGGACTGGAAAAATGTTATTCTAGAATCGTCCGTATGGGATTCGAGCATAAACTATGAATGACAATGAATGGTCCGTAAATGGGTTCTAAGACCACTTGGCCACAATTGCGTAGTAATGATATAGGAAACAATGTTCTTTTAACCTTTGCCGTTATTGTGGTTGCTCTGTGCACCTGTAAGTACAAATCTATTTTCCATTATTGTAGACGTTGGTTGATGATTGTGTGTTTTTGATTAAAATGTTTCTTTTAATTCAGTATTTACGTATTTACATTCCATTCGACTGGGATAATAGTAACAAAAATAATGAGATATTTTCCCGCAATTATACCGAATGATAATAAATATGACCCATTGGTTGCCAAATTGAATGAAATGCCAATACACGATTTTAAAACACAGGATATTAAACATAAAATGTGTTTAGCTGAGATAATTATATCTGTTAATTATGTTGTCTTATTGTATTTTAGGATTTTTGAAATAAAACAGAAATACATATTGTTGAAATGCACTAACATCATTCGCAGGCAGTATGACTGCTGGTTCGTAAGGAAGCGCAGTAAGGACCTCTAAAAGATTTTTTAATAATCCGTTCACAAGGATAAGCAATTCGTTCTTTCGAATTATAATTCGGATTACTAATCGTTTCCCCTGATTAGAAATTTGTTCCCACGAATTATAATCCGTGGAAACAAATTATTAAATTTTATAGAGGCCCTAACTGCGCTTCCGTAGGTTCGAATCATAATCGACAGGATAAATGACTCGCGTTTCAGAATAAGTGAGACGCGTTACATACGTACAATTACCATTGTATAACATCATTATATATTCATTACTCGGATAAAAGTTTACACAATTTGACCAGCGTTTGAACTAGGATTTCTTACTCCAGTCAACATTTTAAATAAGAAATTAGCACTTTAGCGACAGATGTGTTGTACTTCAAAATGTTCTTAAAATGTTTTGAATAATAATATCCAATGGCTAGCATCAAGTGTTGTTTTTCCAGATATTTAAGAAGACGAGAATAGAAAATGAACAAAACAACTCGATAAGAGAACTTTATATATTTATTTATATAGATTTCAATGACCTCTTGTGTTATTATGGTCTTATACAGATAAAAACAAAATATATAAAATGCATACCAACAGTTTATTGTAACAATATGTTCAGTCACAAGAATTTTACGAATTGAAAATCAATAATACATAAACTTTTCCGAAACATAAGTTAAGCAAAGAACAACTTAATCTAAGAGATCATGTGCTATAATTCGAATGAAAGATGACAAACACGGCTTCTTGTTGTTTTTTATCGGAATATGTCTGTAGATACTGAAAACAGTTTCTTGCGTATCAACTCGTTTCCAATCAAAAATATTATTTGTAAAAAAAATCACTAAAGCCTTTTTTCTTCCTTTTTTCAAGTCAGATTTTGAAGTATTCGCGAAAAGCTTATTATATTATGTCTTTAATTATTGTCACATGATAGATTGAAATGCTTAACGTCCTGACAGTTTTTCGTTGATGTGTCATATTTAAAACTAAAAGGAAAAAAATAAGCTTTGTAATTTTTTTAGTTGTTATGGATGCGTTAAACATGTCAAAGTATAATTTTTATAAAGTATGGAAGATATATCGAAAATAGCGTGATGCAAAGCGAAAATATGAAACCTTATTGCAGTGATTAAGATTTACAGGGACCAACTAGCCCATGTCTTCTAAAATAAGTCTTGGTCCCCTAATTATTTTTTTATAATTATTAGCTATTAATTACTATTAAAATTCTTTTCTAAAGTGAGCTGCACAGACGACAACTCAAAAAGGTTAAGATTCATCACTGAATTACCGTAGGATATGAACGTGTTCTCAAAAACACGAACGCGTCGAAAATTCAATATTAGCCTATGCTCGTTGAAGGGTGTCCTGGACATACATTTTCGTTCACATCATATTTATAAACGTATTGCACTTATGCTGTTTTGACATGTTTTTTGTGCCAAGCACTCGGTATTACGAAATGAAAAATACGGTTCATGCGGATCGGAACATAAAATAAAATAAAGAGATCCCGTGCCATGGTAGGCTTTGCACAATAAAAGACCTTGCTGTATAATGTCATCAGCTCAACGCACAGGTAAAATTTTTGGACCTTCGGCTATAGCTGGCGGCGTCTCGATTTAAGTGAAATATTCTTGACTGGGACGTTAAACGTCATTACGCAATAACTCTGTACAAAAGGAGGGGAGGTTATATGTGACGCAGAATATCATGCGACATATACATGTAAGTATCTCTTTAATACTTTGAAACCTCTGTGTTACATTCTTATTAGTGTTAATAGCTCATTCCTTTATGTATTTCACGCCATGTGATTGCAATCGACTCCACGTCTACGGGAAAATATCCAGTCTATTAAAATGAATAAGGATATTAAATGAACATGTTGTTATGGAAACGGAACTAAACTAGCAATTATATTTTTAAAATTTCAAAAGGATCAAGTTTTCTAATAACTATCTTTTACTAACTGCAAATTTATTAAATTGCTATAATAACGGTAGGCGGTTATCAATTGTTCTTTTACATGAACAGACTTTATTTCCATGTCAGCTCGATTGAATAAGAAACATTTATATAACAGCATCCTATATTAGATTATACAAGCTCGTGTGAGTTTTAATTTTGTAAGTAAGACTATTCCAGTAAGGGTAAACTTTGCTTTCTTAACACGGTTCTACGACTTCTTTGGGTATTCGAATAAAGTTGCAGTCTTGTACAAAAGTCAAACTGGATTTGTCAGATTTTAAGGATCGACATATGGTCAACCTTCAACCTATGAGAACAATTCCATATACCGGTGTCAAGACAAACTAAATTTAGATTACAGATATAGTTTATCGGTTCAATTAAATACTCTGAATCGGATAACTTAATGAAGTCACTTTGCATATTTGCATATCTACCATCTTAATTACACATAGAAAATTTCTAATCCATGCCCGAATCACAATCAAGAAGCAAAGTAAAAACTTTGGAACCCACAAGTTAGGTTAGACACGCGACCTTCTACCAGGGAAGTGAGGCCGGGTGCTTCGGAAGGGCAAGCAGCTCCTGTTTAGCTAGCTACACCCGCCTCGTGTGTAATCAAAATTGTGTGAAAGGAACATGGAACTATGAGACGCCAAATATATCCAGGGCAATCCTGGGCATAGAGACATCAAACTTATCCACAATACTGCGATGCCGGCCATATAACTTAGAAACTGGAATTCGATATACAAATACAGCCGTTTCTCCATGGTTTACGTTTTTGACTAGAAAAAATGGAGCTGCAGTAAAAGAGTTGTGGTTTAAAGCCTTCACATAATACAGTATTTTTTACCATGTAGGATTGAATATTCATTGCTCAAAATGTTCTTTGAATAAACGAAATAAGAGCATTTATGATTGAACGTTTTTAATACAACAACCTATCAGAGTATACAAAAAATGTAAAATTACCCTTGGACCAATCAGGACATTCTAAAACAACGATGAGACGACATACAAGAATTTTAAGTTACCTTACCATGAGAATCGTCTAAGGATGAAAATCTAACATGAGACTCATCGGAACATACCAGTATAAAGTAAAACTACAATGAAATCCGCCACAAAAAATATAAATAGCCACGAAAACCATCAGAGCACACCAGCAATACAATTCAGCCCAATGTCTTAGTAGGAAATGTGTAATAAACATTTAGGTCAGGTCTGGACTGAAGAGTGGTCGATTTAGCCATTTAATTGTTTGACATCCCAAGATGCTAATGCATGGAAAATCATGCAAACGTTTCCATACGAAATATCAAAACTTGAAGCTTTCTAACGGTGTCACCAAGCTAAGGTGGGCTATTATTCAAAATTAAGGTATCCACAGAAAATGATCAATCCCTTTGTGAGTGCATCAACTGGTCTACCTGACCGTTGAATTCTCCATTAAGTTGTAGTCCCAAGTTTAAATTAAGTTTTTTGCCCCTTTTGATTAGGCAATGCCACAATAACAGGATCCCCTGATCGTTCATTATATTAATATTATTAAGGTCTCCATTGGGTGATCCGACCCTTTGTGATAACATGAACTCGTCGACCTGAACGTGACATTTGCATCCATGTTTAAATTCAGCTGACTATTTTGCCCTTTTTGTCAATACAACTATAACAACATACCTCGGTCATTCACCGCTTACAAGTACAAACTAGTGCAAAACATATTATAGATTTTATTGTCTAAATACGTAAAAAGGTTTAAATAACATCTGCTGACAGGGTACACTATTTTATTAATTTTCTAACTTTTATAATTCATGATGAGGAAAGGATATAACTGAACCGATTGTAGAACGTGTGGACTAAGTTACAAATGGATAAACTCTTTGACATATAACATATTAATAAACGTGTTGACTAGATATAATTTATATGCTATTGTCATTCAATCATAAATAATATGAACAAAACACCTGCTACTCCTTGATAGAAATGGAAACTGAACACCTACCTTGGACGTGTGTTAGATTTATGCTCATACTCATAGAGGTCTTTTTCATTTTTCTTCGTACAAACATACATATCGAATTTAATCTTTTCGCGATTCCTATTATACCTATTTTAAAGTGTGTAATTTAAGAATGGTATATTTGAATAAATTGTATGTTATAAATGTACATGGAACATCAATATATTTTGTGTTAACATATTATTTTCTATTTCGGTTTCGATGACTATTGCATTTCTAAGTGAAAAAAAGGGTTCTTTAATTGAAAACTAGCTTAGCAGGAGTTATCGCTTCACGTGTCTACCACAATCGTTGTCATCATCAGTTTGATTGAAGATGCCCATCTAGTCGATCATCATGAAGTCTAAAGTGATCTAGTAATTAGACTATCCATATCATACAATTTGCACGGTATTATAACAGTTATTAATAAATAAAAAATATGTTTAAACACCACCGTATAACTGATACAAGACATCATTGATGAAGAATCAATACGCTCAAAGCTAAAACACACACACACACACACACACATTCTTGATTGAATTATATAATCACATCATAATATATTAGGCATTTATATTCATCTGTTATATCAAATGTTGTGTGAAAGATTGTGAATTCTTAAGAATAAAAGCACATTACAACGTAAAAAAATATCAATACGCAAGCAGCGGAACTGAGCAAAAGCGTATTAATAAGAGAAACAGCCTAGCAAGGCAAGTAAAGACAGTTACATTGGGAACAAATCCTTTAGATGAAAACAAGATATAATAATATACTCGTGTCTAAAGGCATTTTTCGGAATTTTTATAGATGTCATAAACCAAACTCGATGAAAACCATCTAAATGTTTAGTATTAAATCTAGTGTACAATTTCAACTTTGTATTTTTCCAATCAAAAATTTAATATTAGCACACTACAAGTTGAAATATTATATGTATTGTAGAATGGTGCAATAGAAATAACCACACAACCCTGGAATATTTATATCAATATTATTGGTTTTGTATGTTTATATAATCCATATACGATAATGGTCGCTGTAACAAATGTTTAGTCTCTTGCCATAAAAGGAACAAGTCACTATGTTGTGACAACAAGATAATATTTTTCTTGTATGGCCTTAATCTGCCACCGTTGAAACGTATTAAATTGAATGATAAAAAACTTTCCATTATATTTTGTTACTCGCTTTTCCGGACACTGGTTCATTTCCAGGTTACTACATTTGATTAATCGTTAGGCGGTAAACATTTTTGTTTAAAAAAAACTTTTTTCTATGGTTACTGGCAAGTAAAGCACGGTGATTTGTTGAAATCAGAAAATTGGTGAATATAGTACATGTCCTTTAGAAACTCTCTTTCAATTGACTTTCCAATCATAAATCTAATTTATAAGTCTTTTATAACAATGGTAAACACTAATTTTTCATGGAAATTACCTAAAATATGAAATATTTAGTATGTTGACTACATACAGTCCATTAAAGCCATCTGAGGAAACTATTTTAAAAGAAATGTTTTTATGGGCAGGTTCAACATGAATAGAGATCAATTTAAATAAATTTTACTCGATATTAAAAGCATGTGGTCTTATATAGAGTTGGCCTTTAAGGCAGTTTGACTATACCTGTATTAGATTTGTTATTCTGCAAAATCATGTTATTTTGAAGAAACATAGTGCCTTCATTATAATCAATGGAAACAACCTGAATGTTTAATACAGTCTGCTTTGAAATATGACACTAACAAGCTTTAACACCCAGTTGTCTCATTCCAGAAGGAAAGAGTTTAAAAAAAGGAAATTCGATCGAAATGTTCAATATTAATAAGTACTGCCAAACATTATTCTAAACAAGACTAACATGAATTACTGGTAATTGTTCGTGTTTGCTGGATTTGAAATCGGACATTCAGAAATGCACGGAAACGCGCTGATTAATGACAACAAATGATAACATCACAACGGCATTTTCCTTGTGGTACATCTTCGTTGTATTTAAGTGAAAAACTCATAATAAGGGCATAATACACAAGAAAAATGAGTTGAGGGAGGAATGAGTGTTAATTATGAATTTTTATAGCAGCATTTTTTTGGTCAAATACCTATGCAAATAAATAACATTAAACCTCATTCAAATGGGTATTTTTGTTGTATAAGACACAAGATAATTACATTACCCTTTACATATTATAGAACACGGCATTATTAAAAATGGAACTGAAAACAAAAGTAAGTAACGTGTAATTAACAAAAACCACTGCAACCAAGAACACACCACAATACCAAATGAAACTGGTTCTGTGATATCGTCTGCTTTACACTCAAACATTAATCTGACATGTAACAAGTGGTTGAAGGTAGTCATATACAGCAATAGCAAAATTATAATATACTTAACCATCATTCTGTGTTCTTGATTAAAATCCTTAAGGATATTGACTACGATACTTAACACCATTTTCAAAATGCCTGGAAGGTATTAAATTCAGCCGTTTTATTACCAGTATTTTAATCTGGTATACAATGTATTTAGATTGTTTTTATAACGTGTTTTAGTGATTGCCAGAATGTGATCAAGTTCCTTATTTGCTTCAATAATGAAGTAAACAAAATTCTAAGATACAATTATAAATTGTATTACAGAGACAAAATGTTAATGGTTTTGAGTAACAACATATTTGTTTTTTTTTCAACAAACAACTGTGTTTAGTAATATTTCCAACAAACAATTGATATAACAATGGGCACAAAGTGATCACCATTACTTGCTGATTTAATTCTTATTTCTTATGAAGCACAATGCATGCAAAATCTAGTTAAATCTGGAGATTTGACTTGCCAAATTATCCAACTCTTCATATTTTTTCTTTAACAAACATTGCACCTTCCTTGTAATCAATTGAAACAACCCGGTTGTTTTAAATATTCTGCTTTGAAATATGACACTAACAACCAGTTGTCTCATTCCAGAAGAAAAGAGTTTTAAAAAAAGAGATACGATTGACATTTTCAGTATTAATAACTATAGAAAAACATTATTCTCAACAAGACTTACATGAATCACTGTTAATTGTTCGTGTTTGTTTAAACTGAATCCGGACATTATCGTGTTGACTATTGACAACAAATAATGGCAACTAAACGGACTAATTCCTTGTTGTGCAGCTTTTTGTGAAATAATCATAACAGGGGCGTAAACAAAACAACCCAAAACGAGTTGAGGGAGGATTGCGTGGTATTGATATCTATGCATTCCGTATAGCGTCATATTTTTATGTTTTTGTCAAACACCTGTATACAATTATAAAAATCACTTGCTTTAAATGAAAAATGGATTTTTTAGTATTGTTGTATAATGCGATTTTCAAGGCACAAAATAATTGCATTGTAGTTCGCTATATAAGTAACGTGTAATTTACAAAAGCCAATGCAACTAAGAAACATACCACAATACAAAATGAAACCGATTCTGTTTTATCATCTGCCTTGAACTCAAACACTTATGTGACGAGTAGCAAGTGGTTGAAGGCAGTCATGGGCGGTAAAAGCAATGACATCATATACTAAACCGCCATTCTGTGCTCAATGAAAATCCTTAAGAATAATGACAACGATACTGAACACCAATTTTTTAAAATGTCTGGGAGGTATTAAATTCAGCCGTTTTATTACCAGTGTTTTAATATGATTTACAATGTATTTCGATTAATTTGATAACGTGTTTTTGTGATTGTCTGGATGTGATCAAGTTCCTTATTTGCTTCAATAATGAAATCAACAAGGTTCTATGATACAAATATCTAATGTATAACAAGGAATCTGGTTCTTGTGTCAAGCACCAGCCTCTAAACAAGAACTTACTGGAGATACCGTCACGAAACTGTTAGGTAAACGCCATATTTGTTGTTGTTAGTAATATAATTTTCCAACAAACAACTGATATACCAATGGGTACAGTGAGTATTATTACTTGCTGATTTAATTCTTACAACCTATAGAAAATCTAGTTAAATCTGGAAATATGGCTGTCGCCAATTCATTCATCTATACATATAGATATATACATGACGTTCTATCTGTTAAAAATCCTGAATGTGGAGACTATATGAATTTCATCTATCCTAGTGAACTTAAGTTAAGGCTGATTCTTAAGGTTTTGCTTCATATTTAGACTTTTGCCTCAAATATGACATCTAAGAAAGACTGCGTTTGAACTTGATGACTTCATTTTTTCTATTGTCAACTTTCCTTTTTGATGCAACAGTTTACCTGTTTCTCCTACCTGCTGATAATGTATTTGTTTTAAAATTAATACGCTATGGAGGATCTAGTTCCCGTTATGGAAGTTTATACAAAGAAGCAATCTGTTTCCAAATAAGTTGTTGATGCGGGATATTGCAAGCATAGGCTTATCAAGGCCCCAAAAAGATGTAGGACCGCCATTACAATTTCATTTATAAGTATTATGTTTCTTTATCCAAAATTACACTGGATATATTTCACGTTCCATCGTTCCATTTTCTTTTTTGTCAATTTCTATTACACTTATATTTCCATGTTCCTTTCATTTTCAATTTATTTTATTAGCGGGTGTAGCTAGATATACAGAAGTAGCTTCCAGGGCACCCGGTCTCAATTCCCTGGTGGAAGTTCAATGTTCCTTTTATCACACACGTTTAACCAGCTGAACAGGAGGAGGTATTTTACCTTTTAGAGCACATAGTCTCACTTCCCTGGTGTAAGTTCACGTGTTTAACTTTATTTTTTAACACATTTTACTTTTAAAATACTATACACCTCTGTATATTAATCGCAGGCTAGGCAGAATCGCTTAAAGAATCAGTAAACTATCATTGATTGTATATATTTATACAGTACCAAGTGCAATACACATGAAGTGAGAGCGTGAATACATGTTTATTAAATAAAAACAAACGTACCATGTCAAAACCACAATCCCAAATCAAAGTTTAAAATATTAGGCCGACAATTAGGCACCGAAATAAGACCGGGTACTCCGGAAGGGTGAGGACCGCCTTTTTAGCTAACTTCACCCGACACTTGTGTAATTGAAATTGGAACATAGGATTATGGGACGTCAAATATACTCAAAGTAATTTTGGATACAGAGCGGACATAATATTAATTTTTAATCAGCTATAGCGCTAATCAACTACACAAATTTCATAAGACTGAATAATAAATAGTCTCTGAAAACTAAATCCTGATCACTAAATAATATAAGCAATGTATCTTGTGTCCATCAATGGATGGGATTTTTTAATACATGTATATACCAAACCTTCTCTATCTTTGTACATACGAAAATTTATAACAGTTGATTTTTTTATATTCTTTACGTAAATGTAAGATTAGCAGGTATGTCACGTTTTAATCCACATGTAATAACGATTAGACCATAATATACATATCTCAGTGGAGTTGAAACAAACATGTCGAGTTATTATTATCCCTTGAGTTAGGTTTATTTTTTTGAAATTAGAAATATACAGGTATATATCTTCTGAAACTTTTGAAATTAAAATTTGAAATTGATATACTAATAAATTTGATTCTTTTTATGTTTTAATGACATAGGCACTATTTCCATAGTTACAATATATGTTGAAATAATTCTTTTTACAAAACAAAAATGCATTGAAACCTATAAAACCAATGGTAAGATTCTAAATGCCATAGCTGTTCACCCAGGTGAATCTAAAATTTACCAAAGAATATCTTGCAAATTAATCCGCTATATTCATTTATATTTCTACATGGACATCAAACTAAACCCAACCATACCACCTCGTGTTCAACATCCAATAGTGAGATATCCTTAACGAGGTTAACGTAATAATTTACTTTTGGATTCAAATGTTTGCATCACAGTACATAGATCTTGCAAACAACAGGTGGTTAGAAATTGAAACATTCATGTTAGCTATCACCCTAAATAACAATATTACATTGAAATTTAACAAGGCTAATAACATTTTAACAAATCTCTGACGATTTCATAAGTTGAAAGTTGGAAAACGTTAGATTGTTTTTTAATTTACTGTTCAAGTTATTTTTCAATAAACTGAGCCAACGCCAATTAACTGACGCCTACTAAATGGCTTGTGCGTAGCGTCCATTAATAGCACAAATGAAAATCAAATTAGTTTTTGATTAAAATTCAAGAAAAAAAAAGAAAACTCAATTAGTAATGAAACAACGCAAAATAAACATGAAAAAACATAAGTTCCCTAAAATACCTTTTTAAGTCGAAATTCAATTACGAGTTGCCATTATAACTTTCTTTCTAAATTTGTTAAAAAGAATTTCCTAAGTCTTGCATATTAGTTAATGTAGTATAATGTGTAGGTGTGATCATCCATACAGACTAATTCTTACAATATTTGACAATTTCTTGTATAATGAAGCTTTATCTTCTATAAATTTTTCACATACATGTACTTAATTACTCTTATAAATGTCTCTTACTTTCACACAATTATGATGACAAACGTGGCGGGTGTAGTTACCTAAATTTGAGGTACTTATCCCTCTCGTGCACCTAGCCTCACTTCTCTGGTGGAAGTTCACGTGTCTAACCTGACTTGACAGTTCCAAAGTTTTTACTTTGCTTCTGGATTGTGATTCAGACATGGATTAGTATGTTAGATTTTGATTTCTTAATTATTCTGTTCTATTCTTAAGCCCAAAAAACAAGAAAACAAATAACGCAATCGCGCGAATCCGACTGTACCTCATTCTATTGATCTATTTTTGCATTTTCGGCCTTTTGCTTTCGTTATGTTTACTCTAACCAACAACATAGAGATGAATTCTTACTTCTAGTGAATTTATATTTCTTGTTAAATTTGATAAAACTATATTTTTCCTATTTTTATAAATTATCTGCACTATTTTTGGTACGTTCTTGACATGTTTGATTTTGATCAATGCATTCAAGTGTTGAATTAGAAACTTGTTATTAATGGTTCCCTAAGCTGTCCAATTAATATGTAATCAATGCAACTTAGCAAAGGATTTATGGCAAAGATTAGGCACATACGATAAATACTTGACATGATTCAATAATGAAACCTAATCTGTAATTAAAAGCGATATAAATAACCGGTATTTCCTTCTTATCGATTCATAGCTTCACTGGAATAACGATTAAGTTATCAAATGTATTTTTATATTTTTACCGAGATTTGTGGACGATTTAAATTCTACGCTGTATTGCATGATATTAAATCGCATAGAGACTTCATAATTCTATATTTTATCTTCCTCTTCAAAGGGCAATAATGCGTTAGGAACTTTTTTGTATTCGAAAAAAACCCAGAACTTTAAAAGATCAAAATACTAGTATGTAATAAAGCGCATGTAGAATACCGATTTTTGTAGAAAGGTATTAATATTGGAGTGGTCACTATATAATAGGTTTTAATGATTACCCTATGATGGAACAAGCTTTTTGCAACGTTTTAAAGAAAACTTCATTATGGTCGTACAGGAACACTTATGGAATAGTATACAGTCAAACCTGTTTATAAAGGTAACCCTTCGGAACCTGTAATAGTTGTCCTTATGAACTAGTGACCCTTATATACAAATTCAAATAATAAGAATAAAGAGTGATTGGAACTCAATTTTACTGTTCTTTAAAAGTGGGTGGCCCTTATACAGAGGTGACCTTTAAGGCAGGTTTGACTAAAAGTATTCACTGTTCTAAACAACAAATCAAATAAATAAAAAACAAGTTATTCTGGGAATGTTTGACGTAAACATTTTTGATTTGGTTTTACTTCAAAAACAAAAATGAGGGTTGTTTCACATAATATGTATGTTTATCAACTATATAATAGGTGGCATTTCTATATGGCAGTGCAGATATGTGGAATCTTTATTTTTGTTATGAATTCTCATTCTTATCATATGGGTAATGGGATGTAGTTTTAGCATATTATGTTGTTTTTCAGTTAGAAGAATGTCTAATCGTAGCTGTCTAACACATCTTAAGATACACACTAGGGCTCTATCAGGAAATGTTACTGTTAAAAGCCAAGCTAAAAGGAAATATCATGTACATTGCATTTAAATAGAACATGTTGTTACCACAAACGGCTTAATAGTCGTTTCAGACATGTCACAAAAATCGTATATAGTTGAAATCTGATATGTCTATTGCACGTTTTAATGATCTAGTGTGGGATCATTTACCTATTTAAGGTTCACACTGACATCAATTGGTCTAATTGGACGAAGATCAATATAGTTTCCTTCACCCTTTTCTTCACAGTGTTGTTAAGAAGATATATATCTTGAAACTTGTTACTGTCCGTCCGTGTTTGTGTGTGTATGTTATAATAGGGTTTTAAAATGTTGAACCTGTATTCCTCAAACAAACAACAACATTTAGATACACATGTTACGATGGTTTGTTAAAATATTCATGTTTATATCAAATGTTTTCAATTATAATACAAATGTTATATTTTATAGAGGGTTAAATATTTTATTCACAAGAGTTGCTTTCAGATGGACGCCTAAGGGAAAAAGGAAGCAAGGCAGACCCAAAAACACCTGGAGGAAACCTGTGGAGAAGGAAATAAAAGAGCCGAGACTAACTTGGGGAAAACTGGAGAGGATGGCACCAGGTAGAGAAAAGTGGAAAGCTGTAGTCCTTGCCCTATGTGCCCCCGGGCGTAAGAAGGACTAGGTTATGTTAGGTAAAATATTTTAATCATTACAATATTCATTATATTGTTTAACGTTTTCAACTTTTTTAGAGAAGCATATTTGGTTTCAATTTTTAATCATCAGACACTAATATAGCTAAGAGAATCTTTAAATCTATAACAAGTTTCATACCGAGAAAGGGAAATTCTTAACTAGTTTGAGATGACAATATCTGACCACGAGGTTGGAATTTCCTTGTCTCGGTCTGAAACGAGTAATTGATTATTTTTCTCGCATATATACTCTAATTGTAGCCTAAAGGTATTGAAATATCCCTCTACAAAGCAAAGATTTTACTAGCGGGTGAATATATGTATGACGTATTGCTGTAACGTCATTAAAGACGTGTCGCTCAGAACATAAATCTGAAACTACGCGATAATAAAAAAAATTTTTCTTGTTTATATAATTATCGGTCAAAATTCAATTTTTCATAACAAATAACAATAGTTAAATAGAATTAAGAATTGTAGAAATCAGTTGTTAGGGGAGTAACTCCAATATGTTATGATTTTCCTCGTATCATAAATAACGTCCCTTGCTATTATTGAAAAGTAGTCCCCATTGTACTGAGATACCCTACACCTGCTCAAGCGGGGTGCGATATGGTAAAAATATCGTACCAACTATCCCGTGAGATTAATCTGTCACATATGCAAGAAAATACAATACTGGAACAATATACTTGAACTTCAATAATTAAGCCTCAGGGGCCGGTACATGTGTACGAGAATAAACAACAAAAAACATGATTTCGTTATAAATGTTACAGATTCTGATAATTCAAGAAGTCATTTAAAATCTTTTTTATAACTCTTCATTCCTTTCCGTAGCCAATTAAACACGGTGAGAAAAAAACAAATCAAACTAATAGAATATGAGAATGTGCTTATAGTACCCTTCCGAAACACCCGGCCATACTTCCCTGGTTCACGTGTTTAACCTAATATGTTACTTTCAAAGTTTTTGCCTTGCTTCTAGATTGTGATTCGAATATGGATTAGTGTGTTTGTTTTTGTTGAGACAGGATAAACTATATTGTTACACTAGCCACTGTGGACTGGGACTACAAATGATTACAAATAATGTCCATTGGCGTGGTTACAATTTTCATGGTTATTCCAAACCACCAATCAAAGATTATAGTGGACAAATTGGTGGTGACTAAAGATAAAAGCTACGTTAGACAGGATTTTCCAGAGAGAAGTCTACCAACTGATATTATGTGTTGAACATTTACAAACAGAACCACACTGACAACTTTGTCTGAATTTTAAAGCGAATAGTCATATTGCTTAAAATGTTTTTTTTTTTCATGAGTGTCTACAAAAATTGCGCCATCACATGTTTGGATCTTCGATTTTAATGCGGTATAATCCGATGAACAATCAACCATTCCAAAAAGTGTTCAAATTTCTGCTTATTTAGCAGTAAGAGCTATTGGGGGCGATGTAATATTCTTAAACTTCTTATGATCGATTACATTTAACAGCAAATTGTCATTTATGGTTTAAAACACAACACGACTTAAGTATGAATGAATACATAAATTCCTTGTTTCTTTAAAATACTTAATCCACTTTTACTCATTTCTGAGTATCAGCTTAGCAGGACTGTATATCGCATGTGGAAACTAGTACATTTACACTAAAGTTTTATGATGCTGGTCCTAATCGGCTTAATTCATAGATTGTATTGTATAATATCGCAAAACTTGTAAAATGTTTAGTGTGGGTACAGAAAATGTTATCTGTAAGGTTCTTAGAAAGACACTGACGTTTTTAAAGGTGACGCAAAAATCAAATCAAAGTTATGCAGTCTGGTCTTGTTAATTGCGAAATGGTAGCCAAAATGAAGAAAAAACTAATACTTTGATAAATTTGGTGGAAATGAATACAAAAGTTGTAATTACACAAATAATGCTAAATAACAAGTTAATGTTTACTACATTTGAAAAAGAAAAGGACTGACTTCTATTAGTTGATCAAAAAAGTACTTAAAATACATAACGAATTGCTTGATAAAAGTGTCTTATTAGATAACACGGTTTTTCAAAAATTAATATTCATTTATTCAAAATGTAAGAAATCCTTTTTTCAAAATACACTTGACAATAAGCTCATTTCCTAATTAGTTTTTTGATCATGCTGTTTCTGTGGATGTCGCTTTTGTTTTACAGTCGAAGGGAACCAATAAAAGTGGCCTTTATGGGCAGTTGACCTTTATATACAGGTTCAAATAATATGAATAAAGGACCATTGGGATACAATTCTACTGGAATAACAAGCAGGTTATCCTTATATAGAAGTAGTTTTTAAGGTTGTACGTCTAAAGAATAGGCAAAACAAACTTTCGAGTGTGACTCAAGTTATGTATTCAACAAACCGTTATGCATGAAAAACTGTGTATGTTTAATTCAACAAGAGATCAATACATTTATATTACACTATTGGAATCCTACTAATTAAATGTAACAAAATTATTCATCTGTTTGTCCATATATTGATTGGTCTTATACAACTATATTAACATATGTGTACTACTAATTCTTTAAGCCTTTTCTATTTTTCTCTCAGTTAATTATATGGTAGTAATCAAAATGCTTCAATACGCGACTAATTAGTAGTGTAGCTAGGTAATCTGCTTATTCTGACAAGGTTTAGGTACTAGTAGACTCATGCACACAAACATGGCTTTAAAAACTTCACGCTTTACAAATAAGGAGTGCGATTTAATTATATATTATCCGTCATTATTATTATATTTCAAAATAAATTGTCCTTGGACATCAGAATATTTTTCTAAAATGATTAAAATATGCAAATTTCGTTAAGACATTATTATGACATTGGTTCCAATTATTCTATCATAATGTCTACGCCATAATCAAACACAAGATACCAGCCAATATCCAAGTTATAATACATAATATAAATTCAGCACGTGAACTCTTACAAGGAAAGTTAGGCCGGGAGCTCAGGAAGGGTAAACATCTGTTTAGAAATCTACAATCGTCACGTGTACAATAAAATTGAGAATAAAAACAAATAGAAGGATGTCAAATATACCCAGGATAATTTTGAATACTGAAACATGTAATTCATTAAAATACATTCATAAAGCTTTTTGAAAGCCTTGATATTCCTTGATAAGCCATAGATTGCAATATCCCTAGTCAACAATTATTGTAAGCAGCATGTTTTTGATTCAATGTCAAATGTTACTGTATTGTTATCATTCGTCTTCTGTACACACAATTGAACAAGACAAATAAATCACGGTTGTTTTTTATTTAGGTCTGAAAGATACATTCAATTTAACATTGTTATCATTTAGGTAATTTGTTTTACAGGATTTAATCAAGAGTAAAAAGTATATTTGTTCGTTTCCGCAAAATTGGACTGGCATCAAAAGTATTGCAATACATGTAGTCTATACAAGCAAGCCAATCAACATTCTTCCTACAACGGAATTCTTTATCACGTTAACCCAAAGCGATCTGTAATGTAACAGTATATAATATAACAAATGAACGTGCTTTGTTATCGGAGCTGAAGTGTGTGAAAAGACAAATTGAATAAAAATCAACTCTCTTCTGTCCTCGGTATTAAATTGATTTGATCTCGCCAGTCAATACTTTATTTTATTTATTACCTAACGTGCTAGGTAATCACGTAAACGAATTATTACAACAATACTTACCAATAAAGCACAATACACAGATGGATCAAATAGAAATCATAATTTGTCTACGGTTTTTCTGGTCATGTCAAGTTTAATCAAGTGAAAATAAATGTGTACATAACGTATGTTTTTTTACAGCACAATCGATTACAAATAAAATTCATGCGATTTTGACTAAACGTAGTTTTAAAATTTTTTGTATAGAAGGGTCTTTACAGACTTTATATAGAAGGATATATCCACTTCAGAAGTACAGTTTTTGGCATCCGACATTGACTATACGCGCTCTGACGTTAGTTTATATAGAGTTTCTTACTATACTGGAAATTTGGTATACGGGTTTTTCTTTTTATATAGTACAATATAGTTCCAATATCAAATCCGTGCATACAAAATTAAAATCTATAAGTGTCTATCTGTTTTCAGAATAACACACCCATACATAGAAATTACATTTGATTCAAATTATTTTGCCAAATATGGTAATCTAATAAATCAATCTTTTAATTTTGAAATTAAAAAAAGTAGTTGTTGAACAAAGTATTATTATAATTGTCATTTCTTAATTATTTCTATATTCTTACTCAGCAGAATTTACAAATGCTTTTTATTAATTGAAAGAAAAGTAAAAAATCTGTTCTTTAAAAGTAAGTATATTGGTTAGCTGGACCAACTTGGTGGTCTTTACACACATTTGACAGATGGCAAGGTCATTGCACATATAATAAAGTGATCAGTTCTAAGATGCTGGGGAAAATAGGATTACCCGGGAAAAAATCTACATTCGGCAAAGGAACTGATTCACTTACATTAATTGTTGTCCAAGTCAGATTCGAACCGAGGTTTTGCTGTCGTCAGGGAGCACGCGCTTTAGACTTCTTCACAATAGTAACCCCCTGGACAGATGGACATCAATAAACATCATATTTTGTCTGCAATATACATGCATTTTTATATTATTTCCTCAGTTCGACCGGCAATAATCAATATTTCCTTATTTACTATTAATAAATAAGAAAAGCATGTCCTTGAATGCCAAGTTGCAACTCAAATTGCAATATACAAGTTTTACAAAATAAATGTAGAAATCTCCATGGAGAAACGACAAATATGTGTTAACACATGACAGCTGCAAATCAACTCGTTTATTCAATTAAGACATTTCCTTGAAAATTCAGTCTTTTCAAACTGGCTAATATAGAAAACTTCTGATGGGAATGAAGATCGACTTTAGATATAAGAGGAACCACGTTATTACAGTCGAGGCTGAATAAATCACAAACAACAGTTACAGGATTCAACAAACAAACAAAAAATTAATTAAAAAAGGAAATACCAAAACAGAGATGAAAAACTGACACACAAAGAAATGGGTTCAATGAAAACACCGAGACTACTAATATCAAAATATAGAGAAGGGACAAAGGGTTGGGAAATATCTGCAAATAATTCAGTATCAAAAACAAGCATGCCAATTTTTTCCAAATCACAAAGTCAAAACTTTGAAAACTGGGAAATTAAGTGAAACACATAGACTTCCATCTAGGAAGCCCGCTGAGTCCGCGGACTTCAGAAGGTTAAGCACATCCTGTTTAGCTACTACACCCACAACGGGTATAATCAAAATGAAGATGGAGCCTTGGGATGTCAATTATAAGAGACGTGGTACTTATCAACAATATTGAGATAGCAGACCTTAACTGATGCATGCAACACCCCTGCGTCAGCGAATAATTTGTAAGCAGCTCGTTTCTCGCGTCGTTTAAAGTTCTCCTTAGGAAAAAACTTCTACCATAGCATATTAACTGTGAAATAAATACACTATAAGTATCTAACACATGAACCCAATCCATGCTAAAATCTGTCTAAATGTAGATTTTCGATGTTTTGAAAAATAGATTTAACAAAAAAAATTTAGGCAAACCTCTTCGAAAGAAGCGTACTAGTCCAAATTGAAAATGCGTCTTGCAACATTTGAAGAATAAAAAGATAAACAATTCTGTACTTTAATTAAAAAATAAAATAAAGAGACATTTATAAATCTATTATTAACTTGGTTTAAGAGGCTGATCATATCAGTGTCTTGGCATCAATTTGAAATCAGAAACATTTTATCATGATACAACATATTGAGTCATTTTCTTTAACGTTGTAATTGGTTTAGTGTTTTAATATCGTTACCAGAAAGGCAACAATCTGATAAGGACATTTCAATTGGGTAAGTGAAAGCAAAGAACTAAGTCACATGAGTGCACTTACGTTAAACAGCAGGACATATATTCATGTCAAGTAAAATGTAAACTATTACACATACACTTATACGATTATGTTAAAGCGTTCGTCCAAGCAAAAATTTCAGTTGAGTAGAAGAATTTAAATGTCATAAGGTCCTTAGAGTCAAGATTACTGTGAACTAATTGATGAACAAGGAAGTAATGACCAAGAAGCCTGTTATGTGACGTGTCTTAAAAAGCTGTTTTTGTATATATAGTCAACATGGTTATTTCGTATATTAGCAATAACTAAATCATATTTTCAAAACAGTATTTCGTATATTCGTAATTTTTATGTCGCATTTTTCAATACATGTTTGATATATTTGCAATGGTTGTGTCGCATTTTCGAGTAAATATTTCGTATGTTTGTAATAGTTATGTAGTACTTTCGCAATTGTATTTTAAATATACAAAAGGTTTTTTTTTCTTAAATGCGCATTTAATCACGCATGTAAGTGTTAAATGTAAATTTCTACCATTATGGTTTTAAGATGTATGGAATCAAGTTGAGCAAGTGGTCTATTAAACTTAACAGTAAATACCCTTTAAATTTGAAATAACACGATTGCTTGATGTCATCTCCAGTACTTGCCAGTAGCAGTTGCATTTAGATCTACGTCTTATTTGTGAATTTCTACGAAAGCCGCGTTATAACGCCTTTTTTCACCTTATTGCGCCTTTATTTCGCGTTATAATGCCTTATAATTCGCGTTATTACGCCTTTCTTCGCGTTATAACGCCTTGTTTTGCGTTGTAACGCCTTTAAATTCGCGTTATAACGCCTTTATTTCGCGTTGTTTTCTATTTTTTTATTCCTGAATCTAATAGGCTTTCGTAAATTTCATCTATCACGATTAAAAATTACTAAATCATTATAATTAGCAGTATCTGAATTATACAAAATTATTTGTGAAAGTTCACGGGTTTAACTAAATTTGTTAGTTTCAAAGGTTTTACTTTGTTATAGGATTGTTATTTGGACATGTATTGGTACATATTTTGTTTGTATATTTACAATTGCGATATCTTTCTTTCAATAAAGTATTTGACATCGACTATACTTTGCAACTTCATAAAGACATTGCTTCACGCGCTACATTCCGACGTCAGATGTCAAATGCTCTCGTTGACTGACGGGAGCCGACCAATTTTTATGAGAAGGTGTACCAACATCGTATTTCAAAATTGTTTTCAAATTTACATGGAAAATCTAAGGCGGCAATTGATTAATTTTATAAATATTGTAAATATAAGAAATAAGGTAAATTTCCAATGTCTTTATGAACTTGCAAAGTATAATGGGCTGTATCAAATCTTTCCATAATAGGTAAATTTCCAATGTCTTTTTGAACTTGCAAAGTATAATGGGCTGTCTCAAATTGCATAAAAAGGCAAAGACAGCCCATTATACTTTGAAAGTTCACAAAGACATTGGAAATTTACCTTATTTTTTAAATAAATATTTTATTCTACTTCAACAAACAACAAGTTATAGTATTTTCTCGAGATTTATCACCATGTGTTGTGTCTCGATTAACATCTGGTAGTGTCAATGAACTTTTGACAGACTTATCCTTTTGATGTTTCGGATGTAAATCCGTTCAGAGGCGTGACAATGATATTAGACGTTAGCTACAGAAGTTGTAAGTCCGTTCTTGGGCGTGACAGTTATATTATGCGCTGGATAAATATGTTGTTAGTACGTTCATGGGCGTGACAGTGATATTTAACATAAAATAAGAATGCTATGCCAGGATGTTGTTTTAGTAAACAACAAAGTTCATGAACCTAAACGGAATATAATACACAAGACATCAGTCATAATTACAAAGATATACAGTCAAACCTGTCTATAAAGACTACCCAAGTGAGCCAGTAAAAATTACCTTTATGAGCAGGTGGTCTCTATACACAGGTTCTGGTTATATGAATAAAGAACCATTGGGATACAATTCTACTGGCCTTTATAATCATGTGGTCCTTATAAACAGGTAGTCATTAAGGCAAGTTGGATTGTATGCGTTAAAGAATAAGAGTAAGAGTTACAATATGTGTAAGTTTGAATTGTGGCACCTTCACTGGCACTGGATAGATGTTTATGTTGCTAGTCTGTTTCAATCGCTTCTAATTGCAACCGTTCTATGTGGCGAATGAGGTTCGAACCCACAACCCTTGACCCCGAAGCCAGTAACAGAATAACTCGGCCATGTCTGCCCATAATGAAAATTTATTCCAAAAGTGTGATTAAGTTACAAGAGAAAGAAGATAAAGAATTCAGAATGTATAGAATTATATACTGAACTATTACTAAAGCTGTATGAATTTTGTAGCACAATGTCTGAATACGGCCGTTTCGGAGAAAAATTCCTGATCAGTTATGCTCGGACCGCAATAGTAGAATGTGAGAAAAATATAAGGACCAAAATTGATCTGATTAAACCTTTAATATTTTACTAGTGTCATTCTTTTCTTAAATGATGAATGAGGTTATGTTTGACCATAATATTATTTCTTTTCTTCTTTTCCCGGTAGACCAATGACTTGTAATTTTCTTTCAACATTACAATCAATCTCCATAAGCTGATTTATTATTATAAAATACATTGTTAGCTAGCTGGTGATTTTAATGGTCAGATATGTTTTATTCAATTTATTTTTGTCCCTAGCTCCGTATAAAATTGGATTGATGGATTAAGGTTCAACGTCCCAGTCATGAATACAAAAAAAATCATTTATCTGGACATCACCAGATATAAGTGAAGTGGCAGAAATGGACCATGACGGTCTTATTCAACTGTCACTTATCTCAACACTTTTTGCTGTGTAAATATACTCATTATACTGTAAACACTATATATAAAGAACACACAAGTGATGTAAAAATGTCGACTTTGTAGACAGGGGGTTTTGGTTGAACAATGAAGCAATGTTACTCGGATCATGTAGTCCCTTTATAGAAGTGGTTGCTTTAAACGGTTGAACTATATAGCATCTTCAAAATAAAAGTATGTTTGAATCTCGCTGACAGGAAAGTGCTATCAAAACCTTACAACATTTTAGTTTTGTAACATATATGCATACATGTCATTATGTGGCCCAATTTTGATACAGGGCAAATCGCCTCGCACTGCCTAGGTTTGAATCCCACTGGCAGACTCCAGTGAAAGGAAGTTTGCCAATTCGCTTGCCGAAGGTCAGTGGTTTTTTTTCGGGCAGTCCGACTTCGATTCTTCGACCATCCCTTAACTCATCGTCTTGATATAAGTGGAATACTCTTTACTGGGTCGTAAAATATCATAACTTTACTCCAACTGATTTTAATACTATTTTGTTAATATCGTCAATTTTATTAACCTTTTCTAAGATCCTTATCAGCATATTATAATTACGTGTTTATTCTTATTCTGCAAACTCTGGACTATTAATGCTAATAAGATAACAAGCCAAATCTTTTAAGACGGCTTAGAAATCTAACGTGCATCGAGGAGTTAAAAGGACAAACTGTGCCACTGGTATCCACGTTTAATGTGTTTAACTCACAGTTCTTACTTTTACTATACAATATAGCACAGACCTATCGAAAGTTTAACACTGAACTAACGAAGAGTAATTGATACACGGCTGCTGAGTTGTCAAGATTGGATACCTATTTGCAAAAAGCTGACGAGAGGTAGCCTCGGATAGCAGGTGCCCATATATAGCTAATGAGAGGCTGAAATGAGCTTTCTTTTCAGACCAATTCGTTAGTTATTTGTTAAACGTTCGACAGACCTGTACTGTACATTATAAATATCAAAGTTATTAATCTAAGTCAAAAAACGATAACATTCCGTTTATATAACACTGTGTGTCTATTAATTTCTACATAATCTAGATAAAAGCTTTTTCTTGTATCAGATTTGGAAAGAATTCATATCATAATGTTAATAAAATTCGATATAATCAAAATAAATTTCTCCGCGGTATTTCATTGAATTTAGGATTTTAATCTTGGTTTTCTATACAGCCAAGATTTTAATAAACACCATTCAAACGCTTGATAAAAGACCAACGTAACAAAACAAAAACGTTGATTTTTAAACTATAATGCAAAGTCTAACATTTGATGATGTGGAAAACGGTTTGTGTAAAGTTAACACAAGAACTTTCCAGTTCATCTGGTCTCACTTCCTTCATGGAAGTTCACGTATTAATCTAAATTAAGTAGTTTTTACTTTGTTTTTGGAAGTGTGATTTGAACATAAATCGGTTTGTGTTTGTGTTTGAATATTGCATTTCGGCAACAAATAAAAAAAAAACAAGTAAAAACAAAGAAAGATTTAAAGTGTAAAATGATGGCAATAAAAATGAAATTTTAAAGTCACTTTCAAATTGTTCAGTTTGAAAAAAATTAACATATACTCTATATATATTCGAATGAAACTTTCATTGATCTCTTTCTTTATCCTTATATATGACGTCATTATGTTTATTCAATTCGCTAAATCATACATCTTGCTTTATGCTATAAGCCAAGTGTACGCGTATTAATACCGATGTGTTGACTTGCTTTGGCTTGTTGATAAAGACAAAGAAATGTTGCGACAAACTTCACTACAACAATGTTACAATTCTAGTTAGTAATAGGGTTGTTGTTTACAATGGTACCTGTACTTAATTTGCATGGCTATGGTGTGTCCAGTTCCTTACTAGGAACACAGAAATATTTCATTTCTACCTTCTAGATAAGCATCTCCAACCAAAATGGAGATATTTTGATTCTAGCATTTTTTTTATATATAACGATTTTAAACTGTTTCAGAGAGGTTGGACCAAAAAATTAGACCGTGTGTAAATAGCACTTCCTTGATAAATCATATGTCATCAGAGAAATTTGAGATAACAATTAACAATAAAAGATATTTGAAATACAACTTTCGAAGCATGAAAATTGATAATCCATTTTCTTTATTATTGTATTTTAACGGGACACAATGGTGAGTAACTGCACTTTATGTCAGTTTATCTACTGCATTTGTTTTGTTTTTATTTTTATTCAATTCCAATAACATAATGCTTTTGTCATTTTGTTTAAGTCTTAAGAAACCATCAATCTTTGGTTTCAAATAGAGCAAAAATAAGTAGCGTTTTAATTCTGCACATTAATCATTCAGAATTGATGGAGTTATTTGGTATTACAAGACACACACAATCAATAATGAATTTAATTTTGAATTCCGACGTTAAACTATTCAATTATCTTCAGTTGATGGCTTAAATGATTTTATTTATTTTGTTTATCAGACAGAACATGATTGTGTACTCAACAACAAAAAATATAATCACTTTATCTTTCAGTAGCACTTGTTACAGCCACGCGTTGAATGACAGATGAGACGAATTCTTAATGCGATGAACATTATTCTAGCTGTTCTAAGAAACATAGGTCGCGGCGTCCATGACTTTGAAAGTAATTAGATTCCGGAAGACAACATTCCTAATTTTATGTGAATTTTTATAATGGTTGATCTGGTTTCGTTGTCGAATACATATTAATGAATAAGTTGTTGGGTTTGAAAACTGAATACTCGAATTTGAAACAATCTGTCTAAAGCATTCCAAAATCACAGTAGTAATGGACAATTTATTTTTATCCATTAGATGTGACTTATTTCTGAATTCAGAAGGGAACTTAAACTATCTTTTATCCCATTGTTTTTCCCAATCCAACACATGTCATTTTGACATCTAAACTATGAACATTTCAGAAAATTCAAAACGATACTAAGTTTTTACTTTAGCTTACAATCTGTAGTTGAGAAAATCCGACATTTCAAAATCAAATATACCAATTGTTCAACCAACCACGAATGAAAGTTTTAAAAAATACCGAGATCACAGACTCAGAGATAACACTTTTGCAAGCATCCCTTTTGACGCTTTATTTTAAATTTATTACTTGGTAGTGTTTCAAAGGATACTTTAACTTTGTAAGAAAATTGACAGTACGACAATTTAAACATTGTCACGCGGTTTTGTCTTCAAAACCAATGCCCATATTATTTTACAAAATAAACAAAAGTAGTTTCATGTAAATCCAACATCTGATACAACAGATCCACCAAACCTACAGAATTACAAATATCGGAAACATTCAACAAAAAGTGAACGATGAGTCAATGTTAAATCTCCGTTACTAAACATTATTCAATACATTTTCTACATGAAAGCAGTTATCATATAACTTAAAAAAAACACCGATTATAAGTAGAAAATCATTTATCATTCTAAGTAATGTAAAACGTTTTTACCGCGACAAACAAAAACGCGATCTCCGCACATGACGTCTTGCAATGAACAACAATGAACTGAATTTTCTAAACAGTCGCTGTGGACGACCAGTTGAAATTATAGATATATCAATATAAATACTAATATAATCCTCATCAATTCACAAGATGTCTACAGATTGCAACGTACTGTCTAAAATGTGTCATTTTGTCGATAATAAAAACGTTTAAAAATATCTAGAAAAATAAGAACGACACTGTCGACCCCGTGATAGCGATGTCTCGGAGAAAAAATATACAGTTTATATAGACGTATGAAGCAAATTTACAATAATGTTGAGAAATAGATTTCATAGACGGAAAATGGGTGCTATTGGAAATATTATAGTATTAAAGAAAAACAACTGGAAAATTACAGCAGATTACGAAAACATGATAGAAAATACCACAAGGCAAAGAACGATAGTCATATAAAGTAGGTTATGCAATTAATACACTTAAAATCAGTTTTCTATCTGTGCATCATTTTTCCCCAATTGATTTTTATTCTCTGTAAAATCTTATAACTTGACAAGAAGTTATATTTTTATGTTTTTTCTATGATTAGTATGACATTAATGTCGATATTTTGTGATTTAAGGCGGATTTATCTACAGATTTATAATAGGATTATATCCGTTTAGGTTTTTGATGACCATTCTTATGGCGCCGGTTTAAAGGGTCAACCGATATTGCATATAGCGTTGGTTGGTTGGTTGCATATTGTTTTACGTTGCATAAGTATTTCAGCGATCAGCAGAGAAATAGATCGTTAATATTATATTATTAAATGAATATTAATACGCACGCGTCCAGTGTGCAAGTAGTGGACGGATTTGATGAATGTAATCACAAGTTTAGCTAAGCATTCAATCACGTTGCAAGGCCCACACGCTCTTCTGAGCACTCAATGACGCTACAACAAATCGCAAATTTAATTAAGCACTCGGACTCACATAGGTTCAGCTGTGCACCCAATCATTTTGTACAACGGACACAAGTTACGTAGATCACGTTACAACGATACACAAGTTTAGCTGAGCACCCAATCACGTTACAAAGAACAACAAGTTCAGTTGTGCACTTGTCACGTACAACAAACCACACGTTCTTCTTAGCACTCAATTACGCTACAACGACTTACAAGTTCAACTAAGCACCCGATTATGTTACAGGGTCAGCTGAGCACCCAATCATATTACAAAGAACTACAAGTCCAGCTGCGTACAAATTCACGTTGCAACAGCCCACTAGTTCAACTTCACAAGTGCAACTTCAACAATCAACACACGACCGCGTTATAACGACCAACACGTTTACTCGAACAACCAATCATGTTACAACAGCCTACAATTATAACCGAGCATCCGATCGCGTTATACTGGAATTTCATGTAAATCATAGTATTGTTTTAACACCGACAAAAAAGACATTCCTATGTTTGGAATGAGCAAATCTCCCCCCCCCCCCCCCCCAAAAAAAATAAAAATCCAAATACGTTTTCCATAACACAAAGTTACAGTAGTGTGACAGCGGACTTTTTAGTAATTTTGAACTTTTCAATATTTATCAACTTTTTCGTTAGTTTTACTAAGTTTTAGACATTTTAATTCCAACCAGATGAACATTCTTTTACATTAGTTTTCTATAAAATATTTACTTTAGAATTAACTTATTCTTAATCCGTCATTACTCTCTTTTGAGATATTATTCTTGTTGTGACATTCAATTAGCACCTTAATATGATGTAATCCTTATTTTGTTAATTCTTATTTCCAATGTTTGTTTGTTCACGTGTTACATTACCTACCCGTCTTTAATATTATATAATAAGGGTCTACCCAGCTTTTCAATAATCAGCCAATCAAATTGCTTTAAATTAATCTTTTCTGGGTAGACGGATTAAGGTTTCAATTTAGAGAAATCCCGAGTGTTAGGGACTTCTCGGATAGCCGGAGTGCCGTGTGGTTGTGTCGGAATTTACCGATCAATCAGTTTTTCATTTTTATATCTTTTAGCGGAAAACCGCATAACTATTTTATTTAGTGAATATTGTTATTGGACATTTAATTACATCGTTAATTTGGTTTTGTTTAGCGGATTGCCGCCATATTGTTAAAACATATTTAATATTGAAAAACAGAATACAGTCATAGTTCAAACTTTACAGACTAGTTATAGGTTTTCATTAAGTTTATAAAGTGACAACGGAGTCCCGACTCTACCCAGAGCTACAGAGACGAAATTCCCCCTCGGGGCTCGTTGTCATAAGTGGAGGAGATATCCGGGTAGCTTCACTTCTATGTTGAAGCTACTTTTCCAGTACCTCTAGAAGCAAAGCGAACTCTATCGGTATTACGTGTGGATTCACAACAGTGTTAAGATAACAAAATTGGAAAAATGGAATCATATTCGTTCAACAGAAATTACTTTTACAATGCAAAGTGGAATCATTCAAAACAAGACTATGAATATTTCGAAATGCCAAAGACATCAGGATCGCACGTCAACATTCAAATCGTCGGACAGATTATAAATCAACGTTTTGGAATTCATACAACTTTCAAACTGTTAAAGTCAAGAGCGCCTATCGGAAATCCCGGGACGCACGCCGTATGAAGGAATTCATTGAAAGGAAAACCTTTTCAAATTTGTTTCCGTATTTTGATGTTTCTAATCAGGAATTCGTTAAATGTGCAAAGATCAGTACAGTGCAATCATCGCCTTCAGTGTCTCTAGAATCGGATAAATTAAGGATCGAGGAACTCGAACTTAAGATTCAAGCCTTAGAAAAGGATAACGGGAGCTTGAAGGATTTGGCACTTCAATGTGAACAACTCCAAACGGAAAACGAAAGAACGAAAAGGGAAAACGACACCCTGTTTTCTGGGTTGTTTAGTTTGAGACATGACCTTTCGGCACAAGAACGAGAAAATCTGGAATTGAAACGACAAATACAGAAATTAAGAACGGAAAACGCCACGCATTTAACAGCACTACAATCTTTTGCAACGCAAGTAGATGATTTAAATGCGAAAGTGTGTGAAAGCCAACTAGTTACACAACAACAGTACAATCAGGCATCACGTCGCCGACAACAAATTAAAGACAATATAGGAATCAACGTCACCACTCAAACGGACCTCAATATTACGGTGGATATAATCAAAATTTGAACTTTTAAAAATTAATAACACTTTAGCGTTTTACATATATTTATTTTAAATTTGTTGGAACCTGAGGACAGGTTCTACTTGAGCGGTGAGGAAATTGTGACAGCGGACTTTTTAGTAATTTTGAACTTTTCAATATTTATCAACTTTTTCGTTAGTTTTACTAAGTTTTAGACATTTTAATTCCAACCAGATGAACATTCTTTTACATTAGTTTTCTATAAAATATTTACTTTAGAATTAACTTATTCTTAATCCGTCATTACTCTCTTTTGAGATATTATTCTTGTTGTGACATTCAATTAGCACCTTAATATGATGTAATCCTTATTTTGTTAATTCTTATTTCCAATGTTTGTTTGTTCACGTGTTACATTACCTACCCGTCTTTAATATTATATAATAAGGGTCTACCCAGCTTTTCAATAATCAGCCAATCAAATTGCTTTAAATTAATCTTTTCTGGGTAGACGGATTAAGGTTTCAATTTAGAGAAATCCCGAGTGTTAGGGACTTCTCGGATAGCCGGAGTGCCGTGTGGTTGTGTCGGAATTTACCGATCAATCAGTTTTTCATTTTTATATCTTTTAGCGGAAAACCGCATAACTATTTTATTTAGTGAATATTGTTATTGGACATTTAATTACATCGTTAATTTGGTTTTGTTTAGCGGATTGCCGCCATATTGTTAAAACATATTTAATATTGAAAAACAGAATACAGTCATAGTTCAAACTTTACAGACTAGTTATAGGTTTTCATTAAGTTTATAAAGTGACAACGGAGTCCCGACTCTACCCAGAGCTACAGAGACGAAATTCCCCCTCGGGGCTCGTTGTTATAAGAAGTCCCTAACACTCGGGATTTCTCTAAATTGAAACCTTAATCCGTCTACCCAGAAAAGATTAATTTAAAGCAATTTGATTGGCTGATTATTGAAAAGCTGGGTAGACCCTTATTATATAATATTAAAGACGGGTAGGTAATGTAACACGTGAACAAACAAACATTGGAAATAAGAATTAACAAAATAAGGATTACATCATATTAAGGTGCTAATTGAATGTCACAACAAGAATAATATCTCAAAAGAGAGTAATGACGGATTAAGAATAAGTTAATTCTAAAGTAAATATTTTATAGAAAACTAATGTAAAAGAATGTTCATCTGGTTGGAATTAAAATGTCTAAAACTTAGTAAAACTAACGAAAAAGTTGATAAATATTGAAAAGTTCAAAATTACTAAAAAGTCCGCTGTCACAGTAGCTTAGGGTTATACAGACTTAGACATTGGCTTAGACGCATTTTAGTGATACAAACAGCACACAGTTTAGAAACAAAAAAGAAAGAGCCGCTTCCCATTATTTCTATGACACGTACATGTACTGCTAAGCCAATTATTTCAGAACCCCTGAAACCTTTCCTTTTCTTATCACTTATTGAATAGTTTTCGTGTCTTCCTTTTTTATTTTTTTTTTTTTTTTGTAGTAGAAGTAACTATTGCCAAATATATTTTTCAGCTACAGATTCCAATTTAAACCTTTTATCATAAATCCCTAGTCATTGGTCGGTACTGGTTATTGCGTCTCGATATAAATGTCATCTTATTTTATTGAGCCATAAATGCATATCAATGAATTGACTAATCTTAACTAACCCGGAAATAATTACTTCTAAATAGGAGATTAAATTAATAGAAAATATTGCATTTTTATGTAATAAAGCTATTTTCAGAATCGAATGACTGAACAATTATCGAGATTAGTTAGGAATAAAGTTACCCATAAAGAGAGAAAGAGACCATCTGTGAAATTGCCTTAGCAGAACGACAATTTATTTATCAACTTTTGTCATGAAAATGGAATATAAGGAATAAATTATTATTCTCTGAACGTGTTCTTCAAGGAACATCATACGATTTTTATACTCCATAATATTTTTCTCTAAATATTTATACCTCATGGAACGCAATAAAATTGTCAAACTCCTTATTATAACATTCATTAATATTATCTAATGTATATTTAACAGCACAATTTTACAATTTAATTTTGGTAGTTAACATTCTGTAAAAAACAAAATACAAATCAAACAAAATCGATTAACATCGGGCACTTTTAAAATAAAAAGTAAAATCCGCAAATCACGCATTATTGCATTAGAATAGTTTTTGCAACGTTTTCCAATAAAACATAATTGAAATCCTACTAAATCCGATTAATACCAGGCACGATTAAAATATTATTTAAATAAAACACTTCCGTTTTAATGGTAAACTGTGCATATCACGCATTTCTATTTATTTATTTTATTTTTTATCTTCATTTATTCAATTTCTTCTGTTAAGCCAAACGTAATATCCCTTAACAAGTTATTTTTTTAAATTGATATCTTTTATTACCATCGCCTTTGTTTTAAGATTACTATAGATTAAACACAACAAGTTTACTTCTGTAGAATGACAATTTGATTAATCGTATCAATCACTATTACAATCAGCAATATTCCGAAAATGTGACATTACTTTACTTAATTATCTAATATGAATATTTGAATATAAATCTTTTTTTTAATATTATACATTATTTATAAAAAAGACGGTTTCTAAATGTGCGTTTTTTTATATGACTGTATGATTAAGGTGTGTGCCAGTGCCAAGGGAAATAACTCTGGTCAACAGCATATAGCCGATCAGGTAAGATGACCGTAAAATATAGCCATTTCCCTGTCAAATTTGCAACTGACACGACATTGTTTCTCCAACTTTCTATTTCCATTGATAACTACTTATTATTCATACAATGTTTATATGTATTTCTTAAAAATAATAACACAGTAATTGGTTGACCCAAATGTTGGGGTGCAATGTATAACATTTGTTATATCAAGAGTTTGGTGTCTTTCATAACAATACATGCATTCTGGACCATACCTAATTTAATTTAATTGTCAATAAATTGCAAAAGAAAATATAATAATAAAAAATAAAAATAATAATGTCAATATGGGTTACCTTTGATCTAACTTATATGTTTTCTTTAAGATATTCAACATGTCATAAAAACCAACAAACGCCACATTATCTTGCGTAACCTTTTTTAAAAATCATGAGCAAAATGTCATTTCTTATATTTACAATTTTTCTTTACATAAATATTTTTACAGTTTGCAATGTTCGACAATGGAAGTTGCATTACTATAAACGCCGTTTTTAGACAGTTCAATGGTTTATTATGTGCGTCTTGGAGCATTTCTGTTTTGTCAGGGTTATGTACCGGAGGTTTTCAGGAAAAGCTTCAACAGTTTGTACATGTATTTGGTACTTTATCACTTGAAATGCTGCTTTCTGCTTGCATGAATAGTAGCATCTAGTTGCTTCTTATAGAATCCAAGTATTGGAATGGCCGTACTGGATTTAAATTACAGAATTTGTATCGTATGTCATTAGCTGAATGGTCGTACTGGATTTAAACCACAGAATCTGTACTACTGTCTGTCATTAGCGGAATGGTCGTATTGGATTTAAATCATAGAATCTGTACTGTCTGTCATTGGTGGAATAGTCGTACTAGATTTAAATAACAGACTCGCCCCTGTCTGCCATTAGCAGAATGGCCGTACTGGATTTAAATCACAAAATTTGTAATCTCTGCCATTAGCGGAATGGTAGTACTCGATTTAAATCACAGTGTCATTAGCGGAATGGTCGTATACGTACTGGAATTGTAACAGGATCTGTACTGTCTGTCATTAGCGAAATAGTTGTACTTGATTTTATGTTCACATCCTCAGTAACTCTATCAATAAACGATTGTGTTAATATCATCCCTTGGATAATTACAGAACATCACCACAATTACTACATATCGTCGTGATTACGATAACATTCTTCTAGACAGATGTACAACAACCGTCTAGTTAGCATCAAATCTGATAGAGCGATCATGTATCAGCTAATATAAGTCATTATTGAGCTGTAGAGTCTATCTAAAGGTATAGAGCTAAACAGTATAGAACTAAACAAGAAATGTCAGTAGTTTTAGCCTCAAGGTCCCCACAGTTTTTAATTCCTAAATGATTTCTGTTGCTATCGCAAAGGTTATTAGAGCACTGTATGTATCTGTATATGAAAATAAAATACTTATCTTATTCTATTAAATGTAAGAACACGTCTTTATCAAACAAGTTGAATAACCTAATTTACATGTGGTCCAATACGTGTGTAAGTGCTTGCGCGCGCATATATATATATATATATATATATATATATTATATATATATATATATATATATATATATATATATATATATGTGTGTGTGTGTGTGTGTGTGTGTGTGTGTGTGTGTGTGTGCAACCTATATTCTCATTTCTTTATGTTTCGTATCAATGTGTATAAATTTAATTACGTAAATTTTTGACACTTGTGTTTGCATTTACAAGTACTTTTTGCATAACATGTATTGAAATGGTACGCCATTATTAAGCAAGTGAGCATATCAGACCCATGTAACCACTCATTTGCCAATGTAATGTAATTCTAAACCCACATCTACGCGCCATAATTTTTACTTTTATTCAGAATATTGACGAATTTAAAAAATCAGCATCTTCAGCCATAATTTTTCAACATTATCCGCGTTTATTTGAAAAGACTTCTTTCATAAAGCTTATATTAGTAGCATTGAGGAATACAGTCGACATGCCAAAATGTAGATGCATATGAAGTTAATACATGTCTTTACTGTCACTATGAATACATATATATGTTAGCATTATGAACACTATCTTTAAGATAACGTCATATTATTTCAGTTAGAATGTAATCAGGAAGAGGTAAGTGAACTATACACACAATATTATCCTAGTGTGTGTGTGTGTGTGTGTGTGTGTGTGCTTTACATACATCTTTACATGTATAAAGGTACTGTAGAAACCACTATGTTTGTGACAGTGAAATACTCTTCATAAACATAGAATATAAAATAAATTTGAATAAAGATTGATATTTTTAACTTACTTGTACCTAGTCGTAAGGGGAATTATGAATGCGCATCCGCAATTAGCCCAGAAAATGTCTGCACAGGGAAAAACTTTGGCAATATGGAGATTTAACATGTTGAAAAACCAGGCAAATGGCGGATTCTGTCTGTTGCGTATATGACGTAAAACGTCACTAAGGATAACACTTCCGATGTAAATAACGCCATATTCGCCATGTAAAATCCCCATAACATCAACGTTTTCCTTTCTACAAACATACTTTATGACAATCGCGGATGCGCATACAAATTTTCAGTTACGACTAGGTACAAGTAGGTGAAAAATATCAATCTTTTTCAAATTTATTTGATTGTCTATGGAAATAAAGAGTATTTCACTGTAACAAACAGAGTGGTTCCTACAGTAGATGTGAAGGTTTTTAACTAACTCTAGGCATTACCTTCTAACATAATTATTATCATTTAAGAACAATTCTTTTTTTTCAATTGTGAATGATGAATACGAGTATGGGAATTTTCTGAAATTGTCTTAATATAATCAGTGGATACAACGTTTGTTTATATTTAAACATTTGATGAATAAAATTAAAACCCATTTCAAATCCCAATTCGGGCTTTTAGTTTCAACATTTTGTAGACTAAAACATTGCACATGAACAATTTCTATTAGTTCAAAAGTGATATTCGAAATATTTTTACATAAAAATCAATTATGATTTAGTGCAAAATATATGATATTTATTCAAATACGTTGTGTAAATACAAATGTGCCAATTTGTCTGACTTATGTCTTCCCTAGCCGGACTAGAAGAAGATTAAGTAGAATCGATAAAGCATCATAACATCTGTCAAGTTGATGTTTTACTTCGGACCGATTGGTAAAGTTGGCGTTCACTGTGTTAAAATCAAACACCAACACACCCACTCGTCCAAATCATAATTCCAAAACAATGAAAAAAACAATTTTGATCAACTGACAATTTAAATTAAGCACCTGAACTTTCACCAATGATGTGAGACCGGATGTTTCGGAGGGTTAAGCACATCTTATTAAGCTAGCTTTACGAGACATATGTAAAATCAAATACATGTAACATAATTTAAAAAAAAAAGATAATTGAAAAGTTTTTAAAACAAGCTTTAATGTTTTCAATGATTTCCTCCATTGGTATTTCTATTGATTTGTCTAATGTGTCGTAAGTTCTGGCGTTACCCAAAATCTGCAACAACAATTATATATAAAAACGTAACAAAATTATTTATTTTGATTATGTTAAAAATAAAATCAACTTACCTGAAAAAAGGACAGAATTTCTTCTATCGTATTTATAAACCGTATATAGTTAAACCTATAATAGAAACAAAATTAGTTTATGATACTGAGATTGTAAGATAGTCACTTGATCCAACTATTGTAACAAATAATCCTTACGTAGGGTATTACAAACCCTTATGTAGATTTACAAATATTCCTTACGTAGGTTTACTAATATTATGGATCCATATCACTTGTTTATTGCTTAAAATCAAGACACAGGGAGTGAGCAATCAATAATGTAAAATTTGATGCAATTTACGTTCCGCAGCAGTTTAGGTCTATATACGTGTTAAATAAACATGAAGTGTTGCACATTACATTTGTTTCACAAAGAGCACCTGCGCTTAAGCTAATCACCCTAAGGTTCATTTTAACAAAGCAATTTCCAGTTTTCGTTGCAACATGCAATAAAGATTTTACATAAGTCTAATCAACATATTCCTTCCAAGTATTTTATCAAAAGCGCTTTTATCTTCAAATTGTTCACTTTATTTTGGTATTTATATTTCCTGTCTTGTTATTATTTATTTATTTATTTATTTTTGTTTTTTTTTCCAGTTTTTTGTGACTTTGGTTATCTGTTCTATTACAATGTACATATTGTCAGCAACAAAGTGCTTTCAGATGAAAGCAGGGAATCATCTGTACTATTAAATCTACATCTAGAGTCATGCAGCAATTCTTAAATTGCATACTAATTTTAAAAAGTGCACGTGACATATCGCTGGACTTTATCCGTGTTGTACTCTTTGACTGTTGGGAGTTTTGTTACCTACGTACGAGTGATAAACACCTGTCTTACAACGATAAAGTACATACAAGAAACTGTTTGCTTCGATAGAAAGATGGTCCTAGCAATATGTTATGTGAGAAAACACTAAAATGGAAACCAAAGGTTACTGCAAGGTCAAATACCATTTTTTTTTTTTAACCATTAAATGCATTTAGAAATTAGTATATAACAACGCGTTTAACAAAACATGCTTTAAAAATTATAATTTTGTTATATATTATAACCACTCCAGAGATTAGCTCGAGCTCCCGTGAACGTCTAAAGTCAATGACCAAAATATGCAGTGTTTTTATCTTTCTTATTTTGTTCATTTTTTTGTTTATCTATATTAAGTAGCGCTCTTGTTTTCTGTTTCCAAATACACGCTTTAATTTACAGATTTTGTTCTTCTATTTATTCTTACAATACTGAGTGAAATTGCTTTTCAGAAACAAACACCAAACGCAAAAATAAATAACCAGCGCGATAAGACTGCATTGTGTCGCCTCTTGTCTATAAATCTTTATCTGTTGTGTGGTCTTAATGAACAATTGTTCCTAAAATGATTTTAATGGATGGAAATGATGTTGAGAACTAATATTTTATTTATTGTGTCAACTGATTAACTTATTGCATAATACTCAATATGATGTAACATTTAATGTGAATTAGCGTTTCTAATTAGTCTCCAGTTTTAAAGCTAATTGTATTTCTGTTTTTATTTAATTTATTGATATGAGCTGTAATGTTTGTTTTTAATTATACTATAATTATTGATTCTGTTATAATGTACTTTTATTTTCTTTAGTTATTTTCTTGTGTTTTAAATCTGTTTTTGTTTTTCAAAAAGACATTATCCTGTAAATTATTTAGATACAACAAAGGGCCATGTGTACCACATGTTCCGTTATACAAACAAATTCTACCTATGGTACAATGCTAAGGTGCAATGATCTTTCAACACAAAGTGCTTATCACTTTTCTAATACGCCTTCTAATTGTACTCTTACGCTGCCTATAGAGCATACGCACCGACTAATTATAAACATGTACATAGTAAAAAATGGAGTTTGAAATAAAAAAACATATTCCTTTCACACAATTTTGATTACACACGTGGCTGTTGTAGCTAGCCATACAGGAGGTGCTTACCCTTCCGGAGCACCCGGTCTCGCTTTCCTGGTGGAAGTTCACGTGTCTAACTTGACTTGCCAGTTCCAAAGTTTTTACTTTGCTTCTGCATTGTGATTCCCACATGGATTAGTGTGTTTGTTTTTGATTTTGATATAATTCAATTTTCCTTTGATTCAAACATTTTGATTCGTCATATTTTCTGTTACGTTTACATGAATGTATTGGCTCTCAGTGACGTCATCTTATTATCGATGACGCACAGAGGCATTTGAATTCCTACAGCGATGCTATTTTGTATTTGCTACGGCAATATTGTTATTTAAATTATTGATTTGTTGTTGAAAACATTCTATTAATTTAATTATAATTCCTAGAATGAATATGAGGAAATAATCACATCTAAAACAACAAAAACAAACGAGTCTGTTTTATATACCATTACCAGGAAAATATTCAAAACTAACAAATTAAGTTAAATAAGTTAATTTCCACCAGATGTGCGACCGGATGCTCCGAAAAGGCTAAACTCCTCCAGTACAAGATTTGAAAATACATGTGGCCTCTTCATTTTATGGCCGAAATACTCGCTAACAGAAATATTTTTTTCAACAAATTAAGCAAAAAAATGCAATTTTTTGACGGTGTATTGTTATAAAATATTTCTAGAAAAAAGAAAGAGGAACAGAAAAACAGTTTAGGATAGAAATCAACCCAATTAAAAACTAAAAACAATACAATGCAACGACATAAACAAATGAATATGCCATGCACAAAAAAAAAAAAAAAAAAAAAAAAAAAAAACAAACAAAAAAAACCCCACAATAATTGAAAATTGTAAACAAATATATTCATGCAATCAACATGTGTATTCGTATTATAAAACATTATTCAGAATCTGTATTCTTCACTTTTAACTTAATCTCCGATAATTGAGCATCTGGTGAATTCAATGCACTCCTACAGAAGTACAACAATTATAAACATAAATGTGCCAACATTTTTCCTGCAGCATGTGGTCTGTTATTCAGTTATTTGAACAACTTAAGTATGTTAAAGATTATTACTCTGGTAACGTGTTATTTACAAATACATGGCTAAACGAAATGTTTGCAAGTTACAAAATAAAAGTTAAATGTAAAAAAACCCAGAAAATAAAACAAAAACACATGTTGGAATTTCAAATAATAAAACACCGGGAATTCCATCACTTTCGTTATAGAGTATTAGTTGAGGACCGTCATTCACCCCACGTATTTTACAACTAATGTTCCAATTATGCAAACAAAAATTGAAAAATTATATAAGGATAACTGTACCAAACAATGAACCAACATCTTAAACATGGACATGTTACCAATCAAAATAAAAGATTACATCCATGGATTTTTTTATATTACTATTTTTTAGACATTATAAATTTAATAATATTTCACAAAGATATACTGGGCTTCAAGGAAACATCATGCGGATAATGGCATATACCAATACACAACAAGGGTACTATTAGGGCCAACACATGTCCAAAGAGCTTAAGAGTGGACCGACATTCGATTCGTTATTGTTTAGTTTACAAGTTTGAAAATTGTATAAGTTTCTTGAACCTGTAGGATATGTCTAATATAAAACGTTATTCCTGTTAGATACATGAAAATGAAATTCTCTTTCTATAACATGATCAAATAAAAAAACAAACATAATAATTCATGTCCAAATCACAATCCAGAAGCAAAGTAAACACTTTGGAACTGACATGTTAGGTTAGACACATGAACTTCCACAGGGAAGTAAGGCTGGGTGCTTCGGAATGATAAGCACCTCCTGCATATGTAGCTACACCCGCCACGTGTGAAATCAAAATTGTGTGAAAGGAACATAAAGAGGCGTTAAATATATCAAAGAAACAAGTTCGTATTTTGACTGAAACTCTATTTGTTTCAAATCAAATGTTAATGTAATTTAAAATGTCATCAAGAGGCCATTAGATCATCCTAAAGTTTACAAGAAAAATTAACTTTTAAAAAATATTTTTTCTTGCTATAAAGAAAAATACCAACGATAAGTGGTACGCAATTGGTTCCAGGAGGTATCTGCATTATTCACCTGAACACGAAACTATGCGGCATGCTATATAACAGGGTAATTTTGGATAACATCAAAAGAAAACATCTGGGCTGGAAAAATAACACATTTGTCATACAACTTAGATATAGTTAATATTAATGACCTATATTTTGATATTTAATATTAATGACCTATATTTTGATATTTAATGTTAATGACCTATATTTTGATCAGCAAAAGAGATGTGGATCATTTAACTAATTGCTAATTGGAATATTGATTATTTAATCATTTCAGATTTCACGTTGACACCAGTTTTTCGTCTTGCTAGCACAATAAATATTATCAGGCAATTTATATTTTAGGTTATTTTAGAAAAAAAGTTTCAATTTGTCTGCTTCTGCCTCATATACCTGAATTATAATGGCCGTGAAAGGCTACATTTGAAAATTTATGACAAATGTGATGACTTTAATTATTTCATTGTGATCCTTTCCTTTCCCATGCAGCATTATACATGCTTCTTTGCTTATTGTGTATTTGTTTCCCAATTAATACGCTATGGCAGAGCTTGTTCCAACTACAGGAACTTTGTAAAAAGAAGCCGACTGCTTGAAAATTTATTGCAAGCCTAGGCTTATCAAGGCCCTCAAAATGTTTTATGGCCGTCATCACGGTATTGTTGATAAAATTAGTGTCTCTATGTCTAGAATTTCCCTGGATATATTTGACATCACATAGTACCATGTTCCTTTCACCCAATTTTTATTACGCACGTAGCGGATGTAGCTAGCTAAACATGAGGTACTTACTCGGCATCGCTTCCCTGGTGGAATTCACGTAACTTACTTAATTTGTCAGTTTCAAAGTGTGTGCTTCTGAATTCGTACATGGGCTCGTATGTTTATTTTTTATTTAGCATGACAAAATAATGGTTTTCACTTCTTATCCGATAGTTTTGTCTGTGAATTGAATAGAGCCATTCATCTATTCAGTCTCTTTAAACACCGCCTTCTTTGACGTCACAATAAACATTTTCAAACCAAAATCAGATTTGACGTGAGGTGCATGCTTATTAATCAGATTTGACCTGAGACCCATGCTAGTTAATCTAGTGTGCTAGTTAATAAAAATGTAAATCTTATTCTTGAAAAATAGCTATTGTAAATATTATAAAATAATCTACGACGAAAAAGGCTATGAAAATGAGGCTGACAGTAATGATATGAAATTTCTTTAGGTAACATGTACAGGATTAAAATGAAATAATATTTTTTAAATATGTAACTTAAACCACTAAACCGGTATTTCTGCTGGTGGATGTTTTCCCGAGGATATCACAATATCAGTAAGCAATACTTTTGTATTGTCAGAGATATACTGTTGTCTAATTATGCCGCTAATCAAAATCTGGAAAGTTTCAAAAACTAAGATATACTCTCTCATGCAAAGTATTTCCATAGCTAAATTTGGTGAATATATTTTGGTCCTTTAGATAATTGTTTTTATTCTAGAATGACTATGAAATAGATTTAATGTTTAGTTCTAAATAAGTTACAGTTAGAAACGCGTGGATTGATTATTTTTCTTGAAAATGAAGCATCAATATAAAAAAAATCAAATTGTTCATCATAAGCATCCATATGTCTTCTGAGCATGCAGATAAGACGGAGGTGACAAAACCTAGATGTATAAATCACTCACACGAAGAAATTGATGACGCCCCTTGTGATTAAACTCGAGGTTTTTCTTTCGAATTTAAAACCAAGTTGTATTTTGGATCGAATATCGCATGTTGAAAATGCCAAAATCTGCATCTTTTACCACCTGCCTAATAACACTTGTCAATTGTGACAGAATTATTTAATCTTAATGCATACATAACATCAGTATTGCGAGTAGTTTAAATTATTATTGAGAATATAAATAATAATGCAATCATACAGAGAAGTGAATTTTCTATTTGGTTATGCCATTTTATGTAAATTTATTGCTTCTTATTAACTTTTAATTTAATAGTTTGGCTAGTTACCACTTTAATTTTATATTTGATTATAAGTTTTTATTCTATTTAATTAAAACAATGAAAAGTCAATCAAAATTATAATATAAAAAACGAAAACCCACCTATAAAAATCAAGTGACCTTAAGTATAATTATGTGATACATAGAAATAGCAGTCAAAATAAAGACACAATACATAACACAACTTAAATACTATTTTACAATTCTGGTCAAAGCACTACTGATGAGGAATTGTATTCCAAATACGGTCGACTAGTGCTGTAAAATGAATACTGGTATAGGATTATTGTATAAACTCAAAATTGTCATAGCCGATTTCCAGAAGTAACTTCACTGTCAAAGATAATTCACGTGTCTAACCTGACTTGTCAGTTCCAAAAGTTTTACTTTGCTTCTCAATTATATTTCGGACATGGATTAGTATGTTTATTTTTGATCACTACAATTCTCTGCGAAACATTTTCTGCTGTATATTTATTTTCATTTTGAATAGAGTATCTTCATATATTTTCATATTAAAAACGTGATTAAAGAGATGTAATACAAAAATGAGACAGTCAGTAGAAAAGAGGATATTATTGCATAACACATCGATTATTAATATATATTTTTCTCTAATTTAAAAATAAGATCTTATCTGCAATTACGACAATGAGGCGCTTCAATAGTATGGTACTCTTTTAATCTAAGATTTGAAGCAATTTTCCTGTCAAAAATTGAAATATGTCGTTTAAATAGTAATTTCTCGAAAATGTCATTTGGATATTATCACGATGGGCTTTAAGAATTTCTGTATTTAGCAGTGAAACCTAAATAATCATAATTCGACTTTTTGTAAAAGAAATATAAAATAAAAAAGGTTATATTGGCATTGCAATGACTACAATAAATACAAAACATACCAATCAATGTCCAAACCACAATCCTAAAGCAAAGTAAAAACTTTGAAGCTGCTAAAGTAGGTTTAACTCGTGAACTCTTACCAGGGAAGGCACCTCATTTTTATCTAGCTACACACGCCTTGTATGTAATAAAAATTTGAAGTGAAAGAAAATAAAATATGAGATGTCAAATATGTCCAGGAAAATCCGTCACAGAGGCATCATTATTTATATTAATGAAATTATTGTCAACACCGAATGAATCTTTGACGTTACACCATTGCCGTGGGGACCTGTTTGTAAATAGGAATTAAGTTTCATTCCAGTGGCACGAATTTAATATGAAAAGTTTAACTTTTGAATAATATGTCAAGCGTATTGAATTATTCAGCCATTAGTGAGGCTAAGAAACTACTGTTGGAACCACTTAGTTTGTGACAGTAAAATAGTTTTTATTTCCACAGAAAATTAAATAAACATTTTAATTCAAAGTCAAGAATATTAAAAATTGATATATTTCACTTATATGTTCCTAGTCGTACCTGAAAATCCGTATGCGCATCCGTGATTGTCATAAAGTATATCTTCAGAAAAGGAAAATATAAGCACTGTGGGGGTTTTACATGGTGAAAATGGCGATGTTTACACCATAATTGGTGTCCTTGGTGATATATTACGTCATATGCGCAACAGTATCCGCCATTTGCCAGATTTTATCAAAAGGTATATTTTAGGATAATCGCGGATGCGCATACAGATTTCTTGTTACGACTAAGGTACCAGTAAGTGAAAAATATCAATCTTTATTCAAATTTATTCGAATAACTACGGAAGTAAAGAGTATTTCACTGTTACAAACAAAGTGGTTACAACATTAAAATAAGAAATGTGCAATTAAAATGTTGTTTACTACTTTCTTTCCTCTATGATCCGTTTAGCATTTTATTAGTTATTAGAGGTAGTTTCTTGAAGACTACTATTACAAATTTTAATCAGATTAATGGTTTCTTTTAAGCATCGTTAAACAGATGAAGTATTAAATTACCAAAATTAGAAAATACACGTTATTTTCAAGATGCGCATAATGAATGACACTACAGAACGATTGCATAATGAAAGCAATTATATAATTTTTGTTATTCTCTTTTAAACAAGTCATTTCTTACAATTTATTATTTATTTGATATTTAAAATAGCAAAATGATTTCATACAAACAAACTGTATATAAAGTTTACCTTACTAGATAAACGGCGCTAAAATGCGTAAAATAAAAAAAACCTTACCTTGTGCTAACTGTAACGTTGTGTTGATGTACTGAAAGTAAACATATGCAAGTATAAGTCACACTTAATAATGGTCATATCACAGTATCTACAGATATATAGAGCGTATTATTGAATGTATCTACATAATAAACACGTGGTTTACAGATATTAGACTGCCTTAAGCTTGTATCCATGTTATCCTATTATCAATTATTAATCAAGGTTATCTTATGATCTTGCTTAGATCAAATTATTGTGTTCTACATTGGTTCGATACGTATGTAATAAAAAAAACAAACATACAAACCCATGTCCAAATTAGAATCCAAAAGCAAAGGGAAAACTTTGACTGACAAACCAAGATAAACACGTGAATTTCCATTACAGAAGTGAGACCGGATACTCTGAAAGGTTAAGCACCTCCTATCTAGGTAATTATACATGCCACGTGTGAAATCAAAATTGAAAATGAAACGCATGTACCGATGGGATGACGATTATGGTAATTTTCAACGATATTGTGTTTACAATCATCAGACTTCAGGAATTTGATAAGCCAAGGTTTGCAATTAGTATCCCTTCGTCAACATTTTGTCAAAAAGCGTAAAAAGTTTCACAAATTGTTCTGGTTTGTTATAATCAATTGTCAATATAATCATGCTATTGGGTGAATTTATTTACTTGTGATTTTAAATTTGATATGGATATCCATAAAAACAAACATTGTGCTAGTATGCAAAATGCAATTTGTTTTATCACGCTTTACATGATTAGTTTCCCATTAGAAGTCGACACTTGTGTTATTAGTATCTGTTTATAAATTTGGCTTGCTTACTTAATCTTGCCCCATTAGTTTGTTGTTATGGGTTTTTGATTGTTTATTTATATTACCAAGCATATGGTGATTTACTAAATTTTGCGATTTTTCGTTTTTGTTAATTTTATTTACTTTTTGTTATATGAATATGCTAATTTAACATATTCTACAAAAATATCGACGAATATGTGAATTCCCTAAATGAAATGGATTATTACGGAACTATTAACAAATTGCACGTTATGTAACACATCTCATTAACAACAGCAACTTAGCAAAAAAAAACATTTTAATAAAAATGTATGTTTTGACAATAAACTTAATTAGTAAAAGCTACAATGCAGTAAGTGAAATGATCACAAAAAATCTTAACATCTGGATCTTTTGTTTTCAGAGGGAATAAAAATGTAATAAGAACAAATTACAATTAGAATGGCCCGGAATCGAACACACGAACAACAGCGTGTAATCTCCAAGAATATATGGATTGACGACTTAAAAGATTTAACTACCCGGCAATTCTAAAAACCCATCTAATGTATTTCCAGAGATATATTTGCCCTCAAAGTTTAATTATCAGCAAAATTGAAAAGAATTTGATGTTAATGTGTTCAAAATATCTATACTCAACCAAATTATTTTAATTTTATTTTACATGCAGCCAAACTATGTTGTTTATAGAGAGAAAACGGCCTTTTTCAGTTAATTATTTCGTTACATACAGCCCTGTCAGAACTTCTATGTAAATAAGAGAAGAAATGGATTAACCCGTGAATGATATTTAAATAATTCACCCCATGTATGTACCTGTTTACTATATATAGATGTACTTTTTACAGTTAAGAATGGAGACCATACCCTATTGACATCATGTGACAATTGTTTGAGGCAACTTAAGGTCATATAAAAATGCTTAAGTTGGTAAAAATAACTAATTTTTTCTATATGAGGGGCAAATATTAAATCACTTAACTAAAAGAAAGTCAAAATTCCTGTTGGGTACAGAAAATTTAAATACTATTTTCATAATTTGAAAGAAAAACGTATCGTTATTATCAAGTAAAATAAAAAATCGACTATTTAGTATTTGTGGAAGTACAGTAGGTAAACATCATGTAATTCACAACCCAAGTACCGCAAGGACATACCTTATTACATATATTTTTTTCTACATAAAAACGCTAAATGGTTTTGCTTTGCTTAATAAACCGATTCATTGCTTAATAAAGATACAAGTGAAGTAATGACTTCTTATCAATAGAATTTCACAAAAACTCAATGAATCGTTTTATACAGATTAATCCGCACTTTTATTTCTTGTAAAACTTGTAACGTATTAGTTCTAATGTCGAATATAGAAAAAGAAAACGTTCAATGAATAGGACTCCAATACGCTCATCTGGTTAATTGGTAGCTTCAAACCATTTTCCGGTATATTATTTTGATGTTTGTCGAACGCATATGTGTTATATATATGGTATTAAAAAACAAATAGACCGTTTTATATTAATATCATAATCAAAACAATAAGAAGAAAGTAAAAACAGAAAACTTAGGCTACATACATGCACATCCAACAATGCAGTATGGCTTGGTGCTTCAGAAGGGTAAGCACATTCTGTTCAAGTAAAGTTCAAGCTAAAGTCGCCACGTGTGTATCAGGCAATTGGGAACAAAACAGGAACATTCAATTATGATATGTATAATATACCAAGAATAATTTTTGATACAGAGACATAATTTATAGAGTTAATTCTGATAATTATTGATGTATTATTAAGTCCAAATACGTCAATTTCTTGAATGCATTCATTCCTTGCCGAATCGGATTTTTGTCTCGACCTAAATTATGTGACTGACCTGACCTGTAATTTAGGACATAACACAAATGTCAACATTAAAGGACTGAAAGGTGGTAGCGATGGGCTATATTTAAACACTTGTTACATGTATTTTCGAACATTTACCTGCATCAAATAATTAAAATACTATAACTGAATAGATTTGATCACAAATCAACATCTTAATATAGTTCATATAGATTTTTTGCACATTTTAGTCTCAGAAAATAGGAAACCCTGTTGCCAGACAAGAAAAAGTTAGATGGAGGTATACTGCTATACTTTAATTTAGACTGATCAATGTAACAATTAGACAAAGTTTACAAAAATAATCTGAAAGTGATGCAAAATCTGAATTTGGTCACTTGAGTTCTAGTACATACAACAATAACCTGATCACAACATGTAGCGCTGTGTCCACCGAATTAAGTGAACAAAATGAATTTATAATCTTTTTTAAATTGTTCACATAATTTTTACTACACAAGATCTCCAAATGAGACTTTCAGACGAGATATTATCATTTTCAATTTGTCACTGAAAAAATTGCCATAGCGATTCAAAAATGTACCATTGTTAACAATCTAGCGCTAAAATGTGTCCTAAATTGAGTGGTTGTAAAATTCAGATGACGCTTTGTCTGGATCTTTGTATCTCTAAAGCAGCGTATTACATGTTATAACAGCGATATTTTTTCAGTACTGGAAAACAGCGTTACAGAATATAAATCCCCAGTGGTCCAAACAAATTTGTAATCTAAACGATAACATGGTTCTTGGTTTCTGCAGTGTTATATTTCTGTTAAAGGAATTAAAACACAATTGTGACAAGCGTTGACATTTCAAATAATACAACTATATATCTAATGTAATTAACACAAGAATGCACATATCCGGTTTTTAAATATAATAACAGAAGAAAATATAATTAAGAAAAAAAAATCTTGCAAGAAAGTTACAAGTTGGCTACAATTACATATTATACCAGTTTTAAATTTATAGTACTAGACCGTTTTAGAATACAATTCCTCGTCAGTAGTGTTTGGACTAAACTTATGAGACCAAAATTAATTTTTTAGGTGTTGAAAAGATACCCAAAGGACCAAAATATATTTTAATACAATGTTGGTAATAAAACATCAGCACTAACAATCTACACTACTAAGCAACAAGTACCTAAATGTATGATAAAGATTTATGTAACTATGAAATATGCATGGTAGAAACACGGTTCATGAGCTTGCGCTTTGCTAACAGAGAACGTTCTTTATGTTAGGGGTATAATCAACATGGATGTCTCATCACGATATAAAGATAACTATTATTATCCTAGAGTTGAAGAAGTATACTCTATCATCATAGAGGTTAAGAAGTATACTCTGCAGAAGCAAAATGATAATTGTCACTAATTTCAGTTCATTTACTTGTACTGAGGTCATTTACATATATGATATGCGTATTGCAAATTATCTGACCAACATTGATCATACCCAATCCTGGACAAGTTTAACTTCAAGGTAGAAATCAAAAACAAACATATTTATCCATGTTATGTGTGTTTTATTACGCATTTTGTTTATGTTGTCATCACAGTATTGTTGATAAATTTGATGTCTCTGTTGATGCCCAGGATTATTGCCCTGGATATATATGACGTCTTATAGCTCTATGTTCCTTTCACAAAATTTTAATTACACACGTGCGGGTGTAGCTAGCTAAACAGTAGGTGCTTACCCTTCTGGAGCACCCGGCTTCACTTTCCTGGAGGAAGTTCACGCGTTTAACCCAACTTGTCAGTCTCAAAGTTTGCTTCTGGATTGTGATTCAGACATGTATAAGTATGTTTATTTTTTATTTTCTAAATAGTACAAAAATATCATAATCAACGAAGAAAGATATAAGCCACTGGTACAAATGAAAAGAAACGATTCTAAAAATAGATCAGCAGTAGAACGCACCACAAAATATATATACCAAAACCATCATTTAAAATTTTACGAACTTATGTTGTAAATGGCAAAACCTAAATATGTTAAACATTCACAAGACTATTGACCTGCTGTTACATATTCTTATATTTGCGAGGGACACAGAATACAGGCTTATCGGTTTATTGGATAAGTTTATTTATACATTACTATGCAACCTCATTACATATATAAAGTGCATTTTAAGTAAGCAAATGACGTCCACAACATTTAGAAAATTACATAAACAAAAGGCATTAAGTACAGCTTATATTTTAGGTGAACTCAATCTAAAATAAACTACTGGCAAGAGTGAGTAGATCTTAAATAATGATTTATATAAAAAAATTAAATCGTTATTCGATTAAGATCAATCGCAGACATTGTAGATTTATCATAAAGTAATTAAATTTATGAGAGTTTTAAGAATTTGTACAAGATAACCGAAATACAAATTTATTTAATTTATGTTTTTATTAAGGATTCTAAAAATGAAAAAGTTAATAAACAAACAATTTTACAAATGGTAATCAAAAACAAACATACTAATCCATTTCCGAATCACAATCCAGAAGCAAAGTAAAAACTTTGGAACCGACAAGTGAGGTTAGACACGTGAACCTCCACCAGGGAAGTGAGGCCGGGTGCTCCGGAAGGGTAAGCACAAGATATCAAGGATTTTGGATCACAATCATATAAGTTCGATTCCATGTCAGTTTAATAAATGCAAATACATGAGTTAGTTTCATTATTTTATTGTTTATTGCATATTGAGTTCAGAATCACTTAGCCCATACATGTTTCAAATAAAATATCAAGATATATAATCATTAAGAAATACGAGTAATGTTGTTTTCTTCTGTACTGAATTATTTCAAACTCGATTGCGTCGCCTAAAAACAACCAATCGTGTTTTGAAGACACTGTTGTAACCATGGATAGAATTTCTATTTTTACTCTTTTTATTGACGAATAACATGAAAACTTAATAATATATATAACATATCACTTCAAAAGTTTGTTATGAAAAAGTGTGTAATCGTTTTAAATATCTTTTTGAAGAGAAAATTTAATATATGCAAATTATAAATAGGTTATTGAAACATCTAAATATCTTTTTGAAGAGGAAATTAAATATGTGCAAATTATATCTAGGTTATTGAAACATCCGTCTATCCATCCCACACAAAAATAAAGATACATTCAGGAACTAGAAGATAAAAGTCGAAATTTATCACGATCGGTAAATTGAATCTGTAATAACCTACTCATATACACATCTATACATATTGGTCTCATATGTGTACTATCATAAGTAAATTCCTACACATGCTGGTAATCTTACAAACTTAACTATTTTATTAAATAATTGTTAAAATAAATGGTTATCTAAATTGCTACATGATTCAAATGGTTCAGATGTCTATATCGTGTTCTACAACTTAAGGAAAGCATCAAGGGGGTATTAATACTGTCATTGTTAGTCCCTCACTTCCAATGAAAATACAAATATGGAATTATAAATTCCAATACAATAATGATGTTACCATCAACGGATTTATAAATCAAGCAAATGAAAAAGCGTGCAGATATCAATTGTTTAGTTAAATGACAGAGCAATGAGTAAACAAACCCAAAATACAACCTTTTATCTAACATTAGACTTGTTTTTTCTATCTGATTTGACAAAATACAAGTTTTATCGAACATGTATGATACAGAATTTTGGCGGTAAAGTACACATGCACTTTTATGCGGATTTCTCATCGTGACGTCATTGAGGAATCTCCGATTTGCCAAATGTAAATCATGACGTTATAACTACAAAACGTATGTCATAACATAGTTCAGTGGTTTTCTATGGTAAAATGTAATTTTTTCACATAAAGTGTTGTTTTCTATTATTTTAAATAACTTATTGAAAATGTTAGAAAAAATATCATATACACAGTGTGTATGTACAACCCTTCGTATTAGGTCTCGTCCTTTTTTCGTAGTTGTATCACTACTCGTCGCGCAAGCGCGACTCGTAGTGATACGACTACAAAAAAGGACTCAAACTGATACTGAGAATGTGCATACACACTGTGTATATAATATGTATTTACAATTTACTCTTACAAGGCAGGGTGTAAGATAAGCTGGGTCCCAGTAGCCCATGACTCTAAACTAAGTCTTGGATCTTAAGTTTAACACACTGTAGCTATTTGTTACTATTACAACTTCTTTTATGAAGTGAGTTTGGCCCCGAACTCGATATAGCCAAGCATTATCTCTGCAAAAGATCCATGATAATATAAATTTGCTACTGTTTCCATGGACATTGGCTCATTTTGAAAATAGAGGAAAGGAAATAAATCTGCAACTGAAACACAATTATTGGCAACAACCACTGCAACTAAGAATACGTCATATTGCAAAACAATAAAAAAAACATCTTAAATGCATTTACAAATTCGTAAATTGTTTATATTTTACTATAATAAATTAATTAACAATTCTACATTCTAAATTGTGTTAATACTGAATAGAATTGAAGACATGATGTTGATTTTTAGTATTTCTGCAGGGTGATATACAAATCTGCATAGTATCATAGGATGCGCTGATAGGTTAGGATAAGAAATTCCCATATCATGTTTGGGCCATAAAGGCTGGAATATGTCTGATTTAAAACAAAATTTATAGACATTGATCGTGATTCGCTTGAAATTTAATGGTGTATATACTCCAAGGCGTTGAACCCAGTATCCAAACATTACTTTTTCTAGAATGAAGAATAATAGTCCAAATACAAGGAGAAGTTAATTGTTTATAAAATGTCATGATGTTAAATGTTTCCTTCAGACAACGACATGCAATACAGTATTCAAATATAAAACTAGTATTTAATGACTAAGTTACGTAACAATTACATAACGTAAGAGACATAAACGCTGCTGCAACTGATAATCGGTCGGTGCTTAAATCAAAATCATTAGTGATTAAATTATTTGATAAAGACTCCCGTGAACAAGTTTCTCTTTGATTTCATTTATTCTAATATAAAGAGACTTACGATGATCTTGATTATATTTTTTGTTGTTTTATTTGTATCTCTCACTGAGAAACATGTTCGATATACATATATACCGATCAATGACACCGATTCTTAGTAAATCACTTCTAAATGAAATTCATTGTGTTGTATTTGTGTTTTTGGTCGTACTATTATTGTATCAGGGGGTCGTTTCTTTTGGGCATGAGCTGTGTATATACGGTTTAGTAATTGTATTGCTTTCATCTTCAGCCCTAATCAGCACTATTAACACTCCACTGGATATTAACTAATTGCAAGTCAATCAAGTTTTATAATCAGTGATCCAAATGTTTGTTTATCTGTTATATCCCGCCGTTTCTTGCTATTTCTATACTCACATTTTATACCCATGATCGGTATGTTTGTGTGTTGATTTATAAGACAAGATATCACCACATTATCTACCCACCTATTAGTTTAAATAATGCTTTCATAACAACGTTGTTTAGAAAGCATATAGAAAATCTATAATAATGTCGTCTATAATTGGAAAACCACTAGATTATAATTAATCATTCTGTCTTTTGTATTACACTTTGTTATTCATTATAGTCATGAAAGACAATTTATTACAAAATATGGATTTGAACTTGTTATATAATTGACGGTTTTTGAAGGTCACATCATTTAAATTAGGTGTGTTTTGCTTCCATTTGGATAAATGTCTAACATTTTAAGGATATGTTTCTGACATTCAAATTGTGTTGAAATTCAGTTCAAAGAATTATTTTCAATCAATTTCAACTTTTGAGACAAAAACGTATATGGCGTCACCAAAAATGTAAAATCTATGCTGGAAAATGTATGACGTCTAGTCTACATGCTTATCAACAAAAACGTTGAAATTACATATTATACTAGTTTTAACTAAACAGCAGTTGACTTTAATTCCTCATCAGTAGTTTCAGACTAATTTTTCAAAAAATGTTGAAAAATTAAATTCCAATTTCTCTAAGAAAAACATCGCCGTTTTTAATGCCTTCATGATCAATATGACCAAGAAAAACATCAAACTATGTTTAAATATGTGTATATTAACCCTGATAAGCAATTGGCTTGTATTATAATTATTCATTTATTATAAGATACATTGTATACAAGTAAGCTACTATGACCCAATGATAGCAAACAATAACATAGCAACGCCTGTCCAAATCGCAAACCCAAAATAAGTAAAATACTTTTAAAACTGACTTATTTTGTTAAACAAATGAATTTCCGTCACGAAAGGAATACGCACCTCATAAAACAAAGTAACGTCCTTCCATATGGTTGTCTTCATATGTAATCGTTGTAAAGAAATACCCGTCCAAATATTAGGTTAAGATGACAAGTTTAATACTAGAAACTTGGTTCCAAATAAAAATACACCGTTCAATACCCAATTAATGCACTTGTTATTTGTCAGAACAAAACAAAATAAACTTTGTTTGGGAAGGACAAATATCCATTGTGACTAATGCATTTTAGAAATTAAACCATAACATGCTTTTATCAAGCTACTTAACTTTTGAACTAAATACATTGTTGCATGTTTATTGATAAGATTTGTACAACGATTGCAATTTTTGATTGATTTGAATATATGAGTCATCATTAATGTGACATTTGTATTAATGGCATTTTAGCATATCAATTTTAAGGTTAATTTGACTTATAAAAGTTGATCTCTTTTCAAAGTTCCTCTGCCTTTCAAAACTGGATTTGGTCATTTATTTTAATGATCAACATATATTGTTGAAACAGTATAGAGTCGTTCAAGGATATTCAATTCATCAATCAATTGTATTGTATAACAAAATAGCTTTTTCTGCTTCGACATGTCTTTAAATCGAGACACTGTTGGCAATCTTGTGTGGTAAGATCGGGTTAAGCAGAAACCGTAAAAGAAACCCAAAACAAAATGACATTCTTTATTTTGTCAGAAACAATTCATTCTTGTTTTAGACTTTTCGTAGACAACAAATGTGTTCAGTTTGGTAATATAATTTTCAACAAACAATTAATTAATTAACCTTACTGATCATGTATGTTGAATCCAAATCATTTAATCACAGACAAATATGTGATTCGTACATAGTACAATTACGTAAGAAGCAAAAGAAAATTCAAGACAACAACAAGCCTTTTGAAAGATAATGTTTGTATCGTGTCAGTTTATGATATGTTTGGGATGTTTTTCTAGTTTTACTGTTTTTTAAAGCATCGTCTTGCTGTTATTCACTTACAAAAATGCCATAACGCTACACTTCAAAGTTGATAATAGTGTCCGCATATACATTTTAATATCAAAGGTTAAGAATTCCCCATCTTAAGTACAGATTTTGATGTCCGAAATCATTAAACAATTCAAGCATAAACAATTTTGTCCTTATATTTTATGTTGTGCTTATATGATATAACATTACACTATACATTCTATTCTGATTTAATTCTCATTTAAAACTTCAAAAGCAATTCAAATCATGTGTAGTTTCAAAGACAATTTTAAGGTTGCTGATTTTGTATTTGCCTGTTCATAATCATCAGATATTTGTCGAGCGGATTATTATTTTATTGTTGGTAATTAATAAGACGATGAAAATCAAACGTTGTTTAAATACTGTTAATCATTTTATAAATTGCTTAATTGTATGTTCGTAAAATATTAATTTGGTAAAGCAATTACACAAGAAATATTATTTGAATGCCAGCATTGGCATTTATGACACCTAGATAAAAGGAATTGTATCCTTAATTACTGTTTATCTCTTTTCGAATTTTTTGCACTAGTTTAAAGCAAAAAATATTTTACAGCATATGTAGGAAAACCATATTTCCCGTGTTAATTGTTTTCAAGAGTTTTAAATTCGAATTCTTTGTAACAACTGGGTTGATCCGTGCCTTTCATAATCTAAAGTATATTTTACTCATTATTTTTTAAAAAGGATGAAGGCCATATTCAAAATCACTTCGCCACCTATATTGAATCTGCTATAGTATATTAATATTAGTATTAAGTGCTAAATATGACCAGTGTTAACGTTCTAATTCTTCTTGAAGAGTCCCTGTCTATTCTGATCCAAATTCAAATCACAAGCCCAAAAACAACTTTTAAAGCTAGCAAACTAGTTAAACATCACACAAAAACGTCATTGACTTTGACTGACGCCTTTTGCTTCGGAAGGGTTCATACCGTTTGTTTAACTAACATATTTAAGTATGCGATCAAAATTGAGATTAAAAGGAACATGCCACTATGGGTTGTCAAATGTATCCGTCATACTTATCAACACCAAAACATGTTTCAAGTTTCAAATGGATTCCTGATTATAAACCCTGTCCACTTAGGAGAGACACTAAAATTAATTTGATCGTAGTAATTATAGTGCTATTAGAGACTCATAACTATTTATGTTGATTTTTCAAACGTGTGGTCATCAATACGCATACTTTAAACAAAAACAAATAAACCTAAGCTTACCAAGCAATAAACAACATACCTCTTCAAGTTATATATTTTCAAAGCAAAGACTACTGTTTCTGTTCATTCGTCTCATCTATATGGTATCTTTCACGAATTATATGGTGGCTCATTTTTAATTTTACTTGTATCATATCACTTCAACTGAAGTGTTTACGGACATCTTGTCACTTAAAACCTTATGTCATGTTATGCCTGAAGTGATGAAAATATTTGAATAAGTAATATTAAAACGCAAAGAAAAACACAACAGCGATCCTTCTACAAGTGATTTCCACTAAAGTTACAAGTCAGAAAACAGGGAAAGATGCCTCAAAGATATAACGTCTGATAACATTTTTATCATCTTTCATAAGTTAAAGTATTTTGTCCTGCTTGCTATAAGTTATTGTCGTTATTGACAATATTATTTACGATCAGTATTTATTTTGTTGATTTAGATTTGCAATGTTTTAGATACAGTCAAACAACCTATAAATGCCACGCAATGGAACCAGTAAAAGTGGCCTTTATGGACAGGTGGACCTTATATACAGGTTCAAATAACATGAACAGTGAGCAATGGGAATAACACTCTACTGGCCTTTGTAAGCAGGTGCCCCTTATATAGAGGCGACGTTTAAGGCAGGTTTGACTGTGTATAAAATAGCTTAAATATGCAAGACAGACGACTACAGTTATTTAAAAGTGTCATTTTTTCAAAATAAACTTTTCATTTACATACACATTGTTAACACATATAAATTGAGACTTTAGTGTAGAAAACTAGTTTAAAACAGGTATTTTGGTAAAATATCTTTTTTATTTCAAAGTGAATATTAAAACCCAATAAACCATTTTTCATAATTTTTTTTGCCGCATTAAGTCATGTTATTTCAGACTTTTTGGTAGAAAAACAAAAAAGTTGTTTAAGTAATCATTACTATTTCAAATGCCTCTTTGGAGATTTGTGTAGAGAGTGGAAGTTTACACAATTGAATATTATCTGACCCAATATGCAGATTAAAATTGGGTTCATGACCTTTATAAATACATGGCAATATGTAGACCTACATTTCAAACATGTTTGGAAACAATAATTGTTCCATGTGAATCCATATAAAATTCCTTTATTTATACAATGCACTACAATTCTACTTTAGCACACATTTTTACTATAAATACCACTTTTTAACATTGTAAACAAACCTATCTATAACCTTTATACATCTATTGTACCCGAGAAAGAAAGCTAATTTGCTAATGAAATGACAAAATGTCATGTTGCCTATTTGCATATGACATATAACATGTCCTATTGGCTGTGTGAAACCTTGTCTACCTTTCCAGCACAAAGCATTGTAAACAAGAGCAAAATTTTAATGATAGTTTTGTAAACAACTTTTTTCCCTTTTGTTTTCAAAATTTTTAAATGTATATAGTCTGCTGCATCAAAAATTTGAAAAATACTTATATGTGACATTAATTTATGACTTTAATAAGAAAAATATATATTACCAAAATACCTTTTTTTGAACTTGTTTTCTGCACTATAAGATTCAAACGATGTGATTTATTCCGTAAAGATAGGAACCATGATATGTCTCATGATTATATGATATTTGGTATGAAAACAATTTAAATTTATCAAGTCGATATAGTGATGTCAGTTCAACGTATATAGCTTTGTAATGTTATCATAGAGAAATATATTGGTTAAACACGTACCTGCTTCACAATACAGTGCATCATATCAAGAGTGTTGGCATATTCCATCAAGCTAGGTTCAATGAGTTGAATGTAAAAACGTATGCACAAAAGCATGGTTCAACGATTTCCTGGACACATATGTTACAGCTGTGATAATATTTTTTATCAAACACATATCTATGCAAATAGCAATGTTCAACGATTTTCAGGACACAGATGTAAGAGTAATAATATTTGTTATCAAAACTGCATATATATTAAACTATTGATAATGATAAATTTTGTTATCTTTATAAATATCTTATTGAAGTGACATATGATATGGAAGGAGAAGTTTTTATATAGTATTAATCAATGCAATATTCCAGGCAGTACGTGTTTAGAATCCAACTAGACAAACCATTATAAACAACACAAACAAAGCAATTCAATTAGTTTCTCAGCTAGTAATGTACAATTTTAAACCATTTCGATTATTCTGCGCTTTCTAGTTTTTAACTTGTAAGTTTTTCTATGCGACATGACATTTGTGTTTTAGAAAATTTGTGTGTTGGCACGTACTTATAGTGACTTTTGATTTGAATTATTTGTCTGACTTTTGCATATTTTTATTATAACAGTGATTGCGTTCTGTTTGTTGAGTTGACAGTTTGTCCGGTAAATGTTTGTTTAGTTTAGATTTTTTTATTGCTTTTGGATTGTGATTTGGACATGGATTAGTATGTTTATTTATTTATTTATTTATTTATTTATTTATTTATTTGCTTATTCTATTTTAATTATTGGTAACATTGTTATTTATAACCAAACTATGATCAGGTTTTTATTATGTACGAACTTATGTTGTCTAAATACTGCATGAAAGTCAGCATATGTAGTCTGTAAAATATCACGAAAACTATATGCAAAACCTTGTATCTTTTAAATTCATGTCGTTGTCATTTCTAGTAATAGTGAAATAGTAAAAGCCATATCTTATTTTACCAATTAAACTTGAAAAAATTGTTTATATTAATGTCTTAAATTGACATATTTATTATATTTATCTTCATGCTGCTGTTCTAATTTACAATGCTATTACATAAGCAAATATTTAAAGACATTTAGTCTAACATTAAACACAATCTTATCTTTTTTGTACATAGGTATACTTCAAAATGAGTATTGACTATTTCAATACAAAAACGATTTTTCTTTATGAAGCAATCATTTAAATGTTTCCTGCAGATAATGACAGACATTACACTATCAGAACATTAAACCATTTTTAATAGCTATGTGATATAACAATTGCAGAACTTAAAAGACATAAACACTACATCGATAGATATATGGTTCGGTTAGGCATAGATATAAAAACTGAGAGTAATAATGAGATTTATTTGTTTTCAATTAACATCAAACCATTGAAAAATGTGTGATAATAGTTTTAAATTGATTTTAAAATATATCATTCTCAACATGTAATTATAGCCGAGTTGTGTAATTTCATTGTGTTCTAAATTGGACCCGCTGTTATCAAGTACATGTGTCTACTTGAAATCGAATTTACTCTGGTGAATTTAAGGTTATTCTGTGATGAACTAGCTACGTAGGTGGCCCTATTTGAATTATAACCACGATACTGGTCATATCCAAAACTAGTCCAGAATCATTTGTTTTGCTGTTTCTATCATTTGTTTGTTTTTTCGTTCGAAAATATGTTGATTGTTGCATAGTACATAACAATAACAAAGTTTTAAGTTCTGTCTTTTTTTAAGTATCCGGACTTGTCTAGTTCATTTATGTGTTTTGGTTAATCTGTTTGTGATCGCCATTGCAGAATGCATTTTTAATTACAAATAACTGATTTATATGTGGAAAATAGATGTAGCCGTTCAAAGTAAGTTAAACATACATTGAATCTTACAGGAAGGCAGTTGTCGCATGTATTTTGTTGTAACACTGTCTAGTTGTTGTTTTATACATGTTAAGAATGAGGTGGCGAAAAATCATGTGAACACAGAAGGAAAATTAGGGATAGCAAATGTTAACCCGCTCTCCTTTTGCAAAAGACAAAGTTATAATTTCATTGGAAAAATGTAAGACAATTGTTTTAATTAGTCGAGTTCAAAACAACATGTATTAACGTATTCCAATAGAACTGAAAAAGAAATAAAAAAATCATTAAAATTAAAATCTTTTGCTACATCGATAAATATATTTCTCCTTATGGCAAAGGTTATGTTTTAAGTTAATGAAAATATAAACGTATAAGTTTAAAGTTTTAAGTTTAAAAAATACACAGATATAAATGAATAAAATCCTTTTTACAATATCAGCTTCAGCAAAATTGACAAAACAGTTCAACTAAATGTCAATCAAAACATATTTATATATATATATATATATGTTTTCGATAGTAACGAGCAAAATTCAAGTTTTATTATTTCAATAAATTATTACAATAATTATTGTGATATTTAAACACGGAATAAAAGAAGATACATCGGGTTATTCAGTTTGATGATTTTATATTGTTTTCTTACATTTAGATTTGACGTGGCTTAGTAAAGTAATGTATACGACTTTTCGTTTTGTAGAGGTGTTAAAACGTATGCTTCATTTTTATGATGGTATATTTTTGTTACTTACTTGGTCGAGAAACAATTTTATAGATATGTTTAACGCTTGTCATCTTATAGTCTGTAATTATTACCATGCTTTTTTTTTTTTTTTTTTTTTTTTCCTTTCTTGCAAATTAACTTTCTCATTCTAGTATCGCTAAACAATTACATCTGTAGATTGTAGAATGTGATTCGTAACTGAAAACACGAACTGTAATGTACAATGCAACCAGAAATTCAAAGCGATACCCGTTAATGGTAAACACAAGAAAAAAATGGATATAAAGACCATTTTAAGATCTTTGATTATTAAACCAATATATTTGGAAAGGCAATGGATTCACTCGCTTGATACATCAGTGTTAAACCATATCTCTATCGGTGCTCTAACTCTATTAGTACTTTCTCAAACATGTGTCTTTTTTATAAAACGTGCGTTAGGAACTATTTGCTAGATTTAAATGAATGCAAAATATCAATACAGATGACCCTGTATTTTTCTTTAAGTAAATGTGTCCAACATATTCTATTCTAAGCTTACAGTGTATTGACAGTAAAGGTTTTTAAATGAATATTCTCTGCATGTTTGATCCCACTTTTATACGCTAGTATGTGGGTGTATTGCTATATTTGTTTCACCAATTTTACACTTGAATAACGGATTAGTATTGCGTGATTGTTTGCCGATTTATTTATTTAACGGATTGTTTATTTGGCTCCATCAATCATTCTCAAAGGGCTTTATCGTGTTAATTATGGAAACAAGATAGAAGAAAGATATTTGCATTTGAAAAACGTGTTATGTGCTTGACACTTCCAGTGCAAGCGAAAACACAGAACAATAAAAAAACAAGCATATAGATCAAGAAAAGAAACAATCATTTGGACTACGAATTATCATTCATGCAAGAATTTCGTATTTTCGATCCATGAATAATTACCTAAAAAAACAAACCAGAATGTACTGTATTATTTCGAATTTCATATTAATGTAAATCATCCATTATCAAAAGTTCCATTATAATATATTTGTTTTTGTTATATATGTCATTACAATAGTTCACCTACAGAATCAAGTTTCATTTTCTTGATTTTGACATTTTCTACAAAAAATTCTAAATACAACCTTGTCTATTTATATTGTGACACAAAACTTCAATTGCAAGATTGCATTTATTAAATATAATTCATCGTATCATAATCAGTTAATATTCCTTCATAATAAAAAACACAATAAGCAATGAATGCAAACACAATAAATGTGAAAGAATTTATGTTTGCTTGTTTGGCTCAACTATTACATATACTCATATACATATAAGGTACATCATATAAACGTAGATACAATAAATAAGGAATAATAACAGTATTCAAATTGAAGTATATAAACATAATACTTTACATAAATTTAGTATACAGGCACCAGTTTCATAATCATGTTTTAAACAAGAATTTCTTCAATTAAATCTGGCAGATGTATTTTTTTTTTGATTTGTGGTAAATGTATCATCAAATATTGTCAAAATTTCCCAGATTAAAGCAATATAAAATCCCAGTCAAAAAAATAATTTTGAAACTGGAATCAGAAATACTTTGGGATACAGCTTACCAATTGTTGAATTAAGTAATATTGCGAATCATTGAACAAATTGAGAGTGAAATGATGTTTAAATTAAAAACACTGGAAAAAATTTAAATTTAAGTACATTCCTACTATAATAATGAGCAATATTTCCAATTACTTTCCTTGAGGTTTCAATAAATCGATATATTCCGAATTGTTCTGACCATCATCCTAAAAATCTTATTTGTTGTAGTCTGTTGATTCAAAATAAGAGACAAGTTGTTACAAGATACGTTGACTTTTCAAAATAAAACCTATATATTTTCTTTTAAATATCTTCTTTCCATGTTGTTAGTAACCGATTCAACCATTATACAAATCAACACAATAGTGAGATAATAACAGAATGACAGGGCAGAGGATCTACTGACAAAATTACATACAAGTCTTTAGTACATATACCCTGTTGGCCCGAAAAATTACTTACAATGTATGTTACACTATTTATAGATTGGTATGTTAGTTTTTGATTATGGCCTTTCCTTAATCAAATTATGAACTAAAGCCAAACAGAAAGCGTAAACAAATTAAATGTATATTTTATAAAGCATAACCTCATTATTGTTACAGTCATGTTAGACCAATTTAATTTGAAATTAACTACAGAAATAAATAAATAATACATTATTTTATGTAAAATATATTCCTTTAAATTGTTTTGTCTGAATCTGATCGACATCATTAATATTTTTGATAGGCATGATGTCTCGGTAAAACAAAATTCATTGATTTATTTGACGTCTCTTAGTTATATGTCCAATTGTTCTCCATTTCTATTTCACATGTAGTTGGTAGAACTACCTACACAGTAGATACTTTCCATTCTAAAGCACCTGGTGTAAATTCCCTGTTCATATATTTGTTTTAAAAGTTTTAACTTCTTTGGATTGTGCAATATACAAAGCAAATACAAAAATAATTTAATTTATCCAAAATATTTTTCTTTAGTGTTGGTGTGCCTGATTTGCAAAAGAATAATTTTATTGAAACTGAAATATTGATATATCAGCTAACACATACTTTTGTAATCTGACTCCGATGTTTATATAAAAATTTGAATATTTTGTATCAAGGAGACATATGGTTAGATATTTTTAATAAATAACAAATATATATACAGTGCATTTATTAGTCTTGGTAACACCCAAAACAAATGAAAAGCAAAGAAAACGATAAAAAGACTATAAATTTTCTTTATCGATATAATTATTCATTCCTAATTTGTTCTGAATGTTCCATCAACAGATGTTATAATATCATGACAGACAATAATACTTGTGTTTGGTTATGCGTGTATAATTTTCAAACAGCCAGTATATCAACGGCCACGAACTGAGCAAAACCTTATTTCATCGAGAGAAAAAACTGTCACCAAATCATTCAACTACACATACTTAAACAAATAGCATTCCATTTCTAAATAATCTTGTATTTGCAGACAATGTGAATGACAGCTATCGTAGTGCGATTGGACTAAAGAAACGACGGATTCGTTCTGCTTCATATTTGGACTTGTGCCTGATTTTTTGCCTGAAAGGCTATTGGAAAAGTTATACAAAACACGTAATCAATTTCAATTTCCCTTTCTTTTTCAGCAATATACCTGGTTCCCTTCTCTTGCTCAGGATGTGATCGTTTAATACGCTAATATTGTAGAGCTTGATCCCATTACGAAAACACAGTACAACAAAGCAAGCTTCTTACAAATAAATTGTTGACACAGTGATGTTACAAGCCTTGGATTATCAAGACCTTCAGAATGTTTAACAACATGTTTGAAAAAGTAAAAGAAAAGTAAACAGAAAAAGTATATTCTACATCTGGAATCAACCAAATGTGGATTCTCAAAAATTCTAAAGAATTACTTGAACATCTTGCTTCTAATACTTTATCTCATGTAAAAAGTATAAAAACATTTGCTTTTTCTACAATATACACCACTATCCCTCATTCTAAATTAAAAGAACGTCTTAAAGAAATTATTCACTCGTCTTTCTTTTACAAAAACGGTAAGCCAAGATACAAATATCTGGTGCTGAACAGGGATTTTGTTTATTTTGTCAAGCATCATACGGATTCCAAACAAAAATATAATGAAGATACCATCAACAAAATGTTGGAGTTTTTGGTACATAACATATTTGTTGTGTTTGGTTATATAGTTTTTCAAAAAACAATCGGTATATTATTGGGTACAAACTGTACACCATTGCTTGCTGATTTGTTTCTTTATTCTTATGAAGCAGTATTTATGCAGGACCTTGTTAAATCTGGAGAGAAGACTGTCGCCAAATCATTCAACTCAACATCCAGATATATAGATGACGTTCTGTATCTTAACAATCCTAAATTTGGAGACTATGTAAATGGCATCTATCCTAGTGAGCTTCAAATAAAAGTCACGATTGATTCCTCAAGTTCTGCTTCATATTTAGACTTATATCTGAATTATGACGCACACGAATGAATGGCTACATTTGAAACTTTATGACAAACGTAATGACTTCAATTTTTCTTTTGTCAACTTTCTTTTTTTATGCAGCAATATACCTGCTTCTCCTGCTTATGGTGTATTTGTTTCCCAATCAATACGCTATGGTAGAGCTTGTTCCCACTACAGGGACTTTGTACAATGAAGTAGGCTGCTTGCAATTAAATTGTTGACTTAGGGATATTGCAAACCTAGGCCTATTAAGGCCCTCAAAAAGTTTTATTGCCGTTATCACAGTATTGTTGACAAGTTTGATGTCTCTGTGTCCAAAATTGCCCTCAATATATTTAACGTCTCATAGTTCCATGTTCCTTTCACACAATTTTGATTACACACGTGCCGGGTGTAGCTAGCTAAACAGGAGATGCTTACCCTTCCGGAGCACCCGGCCTCACTTCCCTGGTGGAAGTTCACGTGTCTAACCTAACTTGTCAGTTCCAAAGTTTTTACTTTGCTTCTGGATTGTGATTCGGACATGGATTAGTATGTTTGTTTTTGATTTTATTCAATATAATTATTTTTGATTTCCATGAATCCTATATGTGCTACACCAAATATTTATTTCACACTTGATAAAATACAGTAAAGCCGCTCAATTGCAGAGTACTGGACGAAACTCTAATATAAGTCAAATCAAAAAGGGATTTTTATCTGCAGTAACCCGTATGCTAGGTTTTTTATTACAGTTTCATTGCAAATCTAAAGACTTTTCAACAAAAAACGACAAACCTTGCAAATCTTTAATGTATGTGGCGGAGACAGGTACTATGTTAAAACACGTGTTCAAAATCATCTTTCAATTATAAGAAAATCTAATGATATTGATCCGGTTCCTGTACATTTTAACGGTTTAAATCACAACCGAACTGAAGATGTTTTATTTGTTGGTATTGAAAAGGTAATCATAGACAATGTTTTTTACAGAAGGGAGCTGGAAATAATGTACATACGAAATTTAGGGACTTTGCTCAACAGAAAACAATAGTTTGACGTCACTATCTATTCGGTGACGCCATTCATACTCATTACCTGGCTACAAGATACAAGTAAACAAACCCTTGAAAATGGTGGCTGTGTCGCCGAAACGTCGGGGATTTTATAGTATTTTTAGTACTTTTTATATCCTATTTTGTCAAATAGACAATGCGAATGTAACATTTATTTAAGCTGAAATAATACATTTACTTAACACCAACTAGTTTTCAATTAGACTTTAAACCTTTCAATTTGTGTTGTATCTTGAATATAAAAAACAAACATACCAATCCATGCCTAAATCACAATCTAAACACAATGTTAAAACTTTGAAACTGGCAGTTTATGTTGAACTTCGGATTGTCTGAAAGTGTAAACACATTCTGTTTAGTTTGCTACATCAACCACGTGTGTAATATATAATTAATACAACAAGATAAAACTTGAAGCAAAATTAACGCATTACAAAAGTCCAGAACAACAGAGCACGGTAATCATTTAATTAATCTGTTATGCTGTTTTTTTTTTTTTTTTTTTTTTTTTTTTTTTGGTCATCACATTATTTTTCATAAGTATGATGTCTCTGTATTCAAGATTACCCTGAATATATGTGACGTCCCATAGTTCCATTGTCCTTGCACTCTCAATAATGATTACAAATGAAACTAGCTAAACAAGAAGTGTTTATCGTAAGTTGTCAGCTTCAAAGTTTATTTTGCTTTGGGGTTAAAATCTGGACATGAGTTAGTATGTTTGTTTTTTATTAGCATTGGGTATAGTTAAATGCAATTTATTTTTTTAAACTATGAATTCGGAATGTAACACAATATGCGACATACCAACTGGTATAATATTAAAAAAGAGAACTGTAATACAAGGGAATATGAGTGTTAGATTAAAACGTGTTTTTTAATATTCTCATAATTAGACATATGTGTCTAATTCAACTTGGAATGGAATGGAATAGCTGTTAATTCAGTATTAATTGCACTAAACTACTTCATGCTCAGAACACAGATGTACTCCCAGACCAAAGAATCTTAATATTCTAAGGGATTTAAATGATCAACTTGAAATATTCTGATCACTGTTAAAATGACGATTCTTAAAGCAAAGTAAAACAGTTTGAAATAAGTAAATGTGAACTACAATAAGGGAAATAAAGCTGGGTTCACCAGAAGGATTAGCTTCCGAGATAAATATTGAGAATGAAAGGCAGCTAGAACTATAAGGCATGACATATATAATCAACCAGAAACCTGCTGATTAATGTGATATCAATGTATTTTTTATATTTACATGCTTAATATTTTTCTCAAAAATTAAGAATTATTGCAAATTTTGACAGTTTTATTTTAATTACTGATAACCTTATTTTATTCCAACTATTTTGTTTGATATTTGTTTAATATATTTTGAATTCACTTTCATTTTAGCCATGGTTGACTCATCACATAACATTTTCAACATAAATTTCGGTAATATTACTCTTATCCATTTTATTCATTTTGTTTTTCGATTACCTTGAATTAAAATAAATATGATGTAGACTGATGGAAAATTCTAGGTATAAGTAAGATCATGCAACTCAATGACACGCCTCACAATAATTAATTGATAAAAACTTCAGCTGAAACTGATATGTATCAGATTTTTTTAAATGCAGTAATGTGTACTGATAATAATTGATATTTAATATGAAACAAAATCCAATTTTAACGTTTTTTAGAATATATTGTTTTTGTAATTCATAGACGCATTATACTAAGTGACACTAACATCATATATTTTAATATTTCTATATTCCTTGAAATTACTAAGGTTGCCTGTTTTACCTTTTAAACAATATGTCAGTGAAAAGAAAAGCGTTGTCTGGTTTCAATTAAAGCCCTTTGACAATTGACCTTGAGAAAGAATAGGGTCGCGAATACACTTCGGAGACTAATGTCTTCTTTTAATACCGACTACAAGCGGAAGTTTTTTTCTTATATGAGCATGTATGTCATACTTTATCTCTCTTTAAGTCCAAAATATAATAAATCAAAAGTTCCAGTGCCCATTTGTTTTGTTTTTCCATCCAGCGGCGCTATCAACAGATGGTCCCAACCTCCAACTCATCTCACAACCAGATGACATTATAAACAAAATATTCGTTTTAACAGCGAACAAACAAGCAATATCTTAGATAATTAACTGCACATATTTGTTTGATATAAACATCGAACATCATTATACAATAATACAAACCTGCCTTTGTAGGTAATGATAGATCGTCTAGACATACTGACAAAAGAAAAAGAGTTAATGATTTTGGAAATAAATCTTAAAGAAGCATTGGCATATCATGTTGTTCATGAGATACCAATGCAATCGTAACTTGAAATCAAAACAACAACGACTACTACAAAATAATGACTAAATATTTTCTGACAACAATTTTTAAATACAAATCTATCAGCAACTAACGCAATTTACGTCGTTTAATTGAAAATATTTAAGACCAAAGAGATCTAAGTTTCTCAATTATTTCTCGAACGTTTTACAGTTGGGTATGAGAAAGTTGCATCTAAAAAATGTTACTTTGCAATGACAAACTAAAGAAAGCAAAAAAATTAAAAACAATCTGACTAATTCATGTCCAAATCACAATCTCAAAGCAAATGAGGTTAAACAAGTGAACTTCTACCAGGTAAATGAGGCCGGTGTTCCGAAAGTGTAAGCATCTCCTGTTTAACAAGCTACGCCCGTCATGTGTCAAAATTAAAAAAAAATGAAAGAAACATGGAACTATGGGACGTTAACTATATCCAGGGAAGTTTTTGATACATAGACATAATAAGTATTAACAATATTGTGCTGCTGACGACCATAAAACCTTTAGGGCTCTTTATAAACCTAAGTGTGCAACAACCTTGGTCCAACATTTCATTTAATAGTAGCTTATATATTGGGTCAACTAATCATATAAAAGTGCATTCTTTTGATGGGTACTAGATTCACTAATAAAATTGTCAAGGGAGTATTCATTACTTCATTTTATCTCTGAATGGCGCATGTGTGGAAAATGGCATTTCATTGCTGTTTTACAAAGTTGTTAACCATTCAGATCTGTTTAAAACAACATTTGTAACTAGATTGATTCATATATATTGTTATTTAAGCCTGTTATTAAAAATATTGAAACAGTTTTACATATTGTTCTCTTGCATAATTTGCACTTGTCACAGCTGTAATGCTTTGATGACTAGAAATAATTCAGAAGCCTTATAATGTAGGTGAAATCCGAATCCTCAATAGAAAAAATTGAATCACTAAATTATGAGGCTAAGTGATGACCCCAAAGGCAATCTTTTCAAAATGCATGTACCAATTGTGTGTAGGATGTGTGTGAAAGCTTTTAAGACAAAATGACAAATTTAACAATGTATTACTGTGTTATGAAGGTGTTAAGTATGTTTGCTTACTTGTTAATTTTACAGGAAAAATCTGGAAAATAAATAATATACATGTATATCGTATATACATATTACGGATATACGAGTTATTTACTTCTGAAAAGTACAATACAGTACAATTAACACGTTAGCCATTCCTATATCATATTTCTTATTATTTATGCATTTTTTTCAAGATCGCATTTCGTTTTCGTACATGTTACTTTTAGCGAAATCTTGACTATTTCCGGTATTTGCATAGCGCTTATTCATTTTCTTATCGAATCATCAATTTTTCTTGATTAACACTAAAACAATTTATGTAATAGTTACAGGAATTTATTTGATTCGATTTAAGACTGCTATCAAACACCTATTCATTAATAATTAACAATAAATTTATTTTATGTCAGGAAATAAAATTTTTGAACGAACATTGGACGAGACATTTAATACACATTTATTACAGTCCTTATGTTTTGAATGCTTATCAGTGTAATATTTATCATCATCACAAAATATAAATAACGTACATAGAAGATAATTTTAAGGATTGGTAGATCGAAATCGTAAATAAATGGAAATTAAACAAATTTAGATATATATATATGTATATATTGATTGCTATGGACTCATGTAGTTATCAAATAGAGATAGAAAGAAACCTTTACAATCGGTATACCAATGGGTACAAACTGTGCACCATTGCTTACTGATTTGTTTCTTCATTCTTACGAAGCAGAATTTATGCAGAACCTTGATAAATCTGGAGAGAAGACTGTCGCCAAATCGATCAACTCAACATACAGATATATAGATGACGTTATGTCTATTAACAATCCTAAATTTGGAGACTATGTAAATGTCATCTATCCTAGTGAGCTTAAAATAAAAGACACAACCGATTCCACAAGAAAGGCTACATTTGAAACTTTATGACAAACGTGATGACTTAAATTTTTCTATTGCCAACTTTCCTTTTTTATGCAGCAATATACCTGCTTCTCCTGCTTATGGTGTATTTGTTTCCCAATTAATACGCTATGGTAGAGCTTGTTCCCACTACGTTCCCACTATAGCGAAGTAGGCTGCTTGCAAATAAATTGTTGACTCAGGGATATTGCAAGCCTAGGCTTATCAAGGCCCTCAAAAAGTTTTATGACCGTCATCACACTATTGTTGATAAGTTTGATGTTTCTGTGTCCAGGATTGCCCTGGATATATTTGACGTCTCATAGTTCCATGTTCCTTTCACACAATTTTTATTTCACACGTGGCGGGTGTAGCTAGCTAAAGAGGAGATGCTTACCCTTCCGGAGCACCGGGCCTCACTTCCCTGGTGGAAGTTCACGTGTCCAACCTAACTTGTCAGTTCCAAAGTTTTTACTTTGCTTCTGGATTGTGATTCGGACATGGATTAGTATGTTTGTTTTTGATTACCTTAACCCAATCAACCAAATGTTACAAAACGTCGTATTACCGAACTGGACATATGAATCATTACAAGCTTATTACTCACGTACTGTTGATATCACACGTTCAGTAATTATATATAGTACATAATTATTATATAGATTTATGCTTTAACATTAAACCTGTATATATCTTTTGTATAACGGAATGAATAAAATTCGAAATTGACAGATGCAGTGTATATATGCATCAAATATATTCACAAGTATTAGAAAAGCCGTGTTCTTAATATATGAATACAAATTAAACAAAAACATACAGATCCTTGTTCAATTCATAACCTTGAAAATTAAGTAAACATGTTTTAACTGGCAAAGGACTGAGAACACTGAACTGTCAAGGCGATATTTTCATTGGGTGTCCTGTCTAGTTACCTAAAACCCTCGCCTGATGTAATTGCAAAACGCTTGATTAAGAATTGAAGGATCTATGTTTCTATGATTGCCTGGATACCTCTAAAATTTTGTAACATTGCTGTTTCTGCTTCCTATTTTAATGATTCCAAAGATGTGTTTGTAAAATCAATACAAATGAATGTGTTTTTGATAAAAATCCTTTATTTTCAACATGTATTCCCTATTCCCTGTGAGAATAATCGTCACGCCACTAATAGACTTCTGCAGTACATGTTCTTAATTTTATGATAAAGGTTTTCAGTAACTTTTTTAGAGTTCAATGTTGTTTCATTAGGTAATTGTGATCTTTTGGGAGTTAGAATAACAAAAAGATATAAGCTTTTTTCCTTACCTCTTTGTAAGATAATGGCAACAGCAGGCGGTTTCCTGAACTGTTTTAGCGGATAACTATCTACAGGATGTCCCAAATAAAGAGTTACTTACAACCCTAAAGCTCTACATAGGTATATATGTGCCACTCTCGTTATATTGGTAAAATGAACATATTGACTGTATATAATCAAAATAATATTTTTACCATTTTAATAATAATAGAAATATGATTTGATTTCTTAAAAGTGATTAATAAAATACACTCGTAGAGTATTTTACTTCTCTTTTTAGTAACTGATTGTAAAATAAGCAAGATGACCCTCGAACATTACTTATAGCATCTTTTATCTCTCTATAATTCTATGTTTGCAGTCTATGAGAATGTTATTTTTTCTAGAAAGCCTGAAATTGAAAAAAGAAGACGCCTACCCCCACAGGTTTAAATGATATTGTATGTTAAACTTATACCCAAATTATGCCGTCCATTAACGACAACATTTAAAGCTGTATGACAGACATGGTGAATTCATGTTTTCATTGTAAACTTGTCTACGCAGCAATATACCTACCTTTTCCTGCTTAAAGTGCACATTTCACAATTAATACGCTATAGTAAAATTTGTTCCTACTTTCGAAAACTTTATACAACGAAACAGCTGGTAACAAATAAATTGTTGACGAAGGGATTTTACAATTTATGCTTGTCAAGGTTCAAGTTTAAATGACTGTTATTACAATATAGTTAATAAGTATTATGTCTCTGTATCAAAACTACCCCACCTACTTATTCCTGACGTCCACCAGTTCCGTGTTCCTTTCATTCTCAGTTTTAATTTTACACATGACTTGTGCAGCTAGGTAACCAGGAGGCGCTCTCTCCTTTGCCTTTCAAAGCAACGGGTCTCATTTCCCTGGTTCTAGTTTACATGGTTAAGTTTATTTTCCAGTTTTGTTTTAGTTTTACTTCCGTTTAGGAAAATGATTTAGACATGGCTTCTTATTAATTATATATACATTTTACCCATTTCAGTTGTAAAACGTGAATTATATTGAACATCTAAATAAATCCTACATTTATTTTTCACTAGTCTCTTATTCCTAATATATAAGAGTTCATATTGCAACTATGTTAAATGTTAAGTGTTTTACATCATTTACGAAATACCATTTATTGTTCTGTCTAAAAAAAGATAATTTTTATAACATTAAAGATTGTACATTTTTAATATATGTCTTTCATATGTATTGGATTCATTTGCGTTTTTCCAATTGCCATATTGGAATTCTATATTCTTATTTACAATCGATTATATTTTTAGTATTTAACAAACTACTATATAGATTTTTGAAACACGTGTCACCAAAATTGGATATAAAGATTTATATCTCAGTTTTTTTTCTATTTATATTCATTTTAACTAGCATATATGCTATTTCTGTTCATTTCTCTTCAAATAAACCGAAATGTTGCAAAGTACCGAGAATAATTAATAATTTTAGTACCATGGTTGATTTATGTTTAAAACAATTAAATATTTATTGTGGAAAAATACTGAAATGCAAAGTCATAATTATGTTTGAATAAACATTGACTTAAATTTATTAAATTAACAGTCACAAAAACCACCTTTATTTAAACTTAAACATTGGTTTCTTCACGCCTACATACAATATGCGGAATGTGTTTTTGCTGCGATGAAATTATCATTGTAGATCAGTTTTACGAATCAATGAAGCGAGTAACAATAATTTTGTCATTTTAATGACAAGGAAAAGAGATCACATTTCTTTTAATTTTTGAAATATATCTTAGTTTTTTCTGTATTTATTGCCAATACTGATATGATAACCTTATGCAAATAGTATTGATATTATAATTATGTTATAGAATCAATGAAACACAAACTAAAATATTGGATTTCTTTATTTGTCTAGTTAAATGCAATTGTGTTAATAATTGTCAATAAAGATCATTATTTCTATTTCAACACAGTTTTGCAACTGTTGACAGGATTCAAATAATAAGTCAAATCAGTCAAAACCTGCAAATTCCTACGTTTAGGAGATATTGCCTTTTCACGTTTTATTTGTATATTAATATTTTTATTCAAACTGATATCTGTATTGTTTTACTACATGAACACAAAAATAAATGTTCTTTTTTATACTGTATATACACATCTATAATTCTACATATTTTGTTTGATAATTGATTTTTTATATTTGATCCTGTTTGAAATGTCAGTTGTGCTCAAATACATGTCACTATAAATACAAACGGTGTAAGTTGTTCGATATCTAGTCGATCAAAGGTTGTATCCAAGCTATAAAAATTTCTGCTGCAAAGAGACTGCTAAGACTTTGGGTTCTGTTTCTCGTAAGGTACACACGATCTAATGAGAACTGGTTTGGTATTTATGTACATTTATCACTTGTAATTAAAATTATTAAAAGTACGTCTGTATCCTATGGGATCCGTAATTAATATACTATACTCGCAATTGATACTTTCTACAACTACATGGTCGCTGTAGGTTATGCTTCAATTTTTTACATTTTGGTTTGTTAGATGTCATTTTATAAGTATTCTTTGTTTAAACCTGTCCAAAGAAATCCCACGAAATCACACAAATGTCATGTGGCATGTTAACGAATGAACTGAACTTATTTATTTCTTATACAAATGGACCCTCATGACAGAATATCAGAAACCTTTCTGTCTTTGCAGTTAATGATACTCTGGAAATACAGATTGAAGGATCAGAACTCTAACTCACATAGGTTTACGAAATTATCTTTTTGAAGTACCGTGGAATAACAACATCAAACAAGTGTTTAGCGGCAATTACAAAAAAGCAGTGTCAAGCTAACAACGGAAAACATTATTCTACAATCTCAATTACGACATAAATTGACAAAAATTGCTTGTGATGTTTGGGACTATCCTCACAAGAGAAGAAAATACGCCGTAAGTTTAAATTGTCAATGTAATTCGAATAATCATTACAAAACATTAACTCAAATAATACCAAAATCACTGACCACACTGAAATGACTCGATGTTTTAAATTTAGAAAATTGATTAGTAATTTATTATTTTGGTCGTCTGTTTTAAGGATGTATTCTTCTGACATTTCAATTACGTTAAAAAATCGTTAGGAAATTACATCCTTTTTGTATTTCAAAATAATATGAATAGTAAGGAAATAATAAATGCATTAAACTATTATGATGTTTAAGAATAATGTACTTACAAAAGGTATTTAATTTTCAAATTCTGTAGCTGAAATAGGAAAAAAGTAAGCAAAACACACCAGAGAAACGAGAGTAGATCCGCAAAAATTGACTGTAAATATCATTTTTTTTGTTCTTAAAAGCTATTTCAAAACAAGTTTTTACAGTTGATGTTTGTAAATCAAACAGTTTTTCTACATACCAAAAAAAAAAAAATTTCTCTATAAGCGAGTCATACATACATTAAGGTTTACCTTGTATATCAGAAACACGTTTCTTCGTTTTCTAAATCATTTTTTAAATATTTGCAAACAATCTTATTGCAAATTACAGTATAACCTTCCATAGAGTCCACCTCTATATGAAGTCCATCTGTCTATAGCAACCGGTTTGAAGTATCCCCTATAGATTTTACTATATAATGACCCTTTATATAAAGTCCACCTGCCTAATATGAATAGAGTCCACCCTTTTCAGTCCCAAATGACTTCTCAACCTGTCTGTAAAGTCAACTTTTTCAATCAACTTTTTAAGTCTTTAGAGTTTTATAATTTCTTAAAGTCAACTTAATTTTTATATTCTTAATGCATGAAGATTAGAAATATATAATTATTATAAATACAAATCTTTGACCAGTGTATAGAGTGACATTTAAAGTTTTATAATTTTCCATTGTAACTAGTGTCATTTTGTGTTATAATAAGTAAAAAATTTAGAAAAAAACCAACAACATATAAAGCGATTATTCTCATGTCAATGACTAAGCCATTAAATCAGAAGGTAATAGGCTTTGATATTTACAGGTAGTATTTTTTCTATACCTATTATCTTAATTAGTGACACCCTGCTCCTTATGAAAACAAAGACAATTAGTCAAGTGTATACCGATACAGTAACCATGTAATCAGTTGATTAAATAAACTTTTCAAATAGTTTCTATAATTATCTCAGAAAAGTCAATAAAAAGTATTTAAAAAACTATAATGAAAATCATTTTTTAAACAAATTTAATAAAATACATTTTAAATATGTACTACATACGTTTATGATGTTTCACTCATTTGTAAAACAATATCAACAATGCAATACATAATAACTCGTTCACAAGATGTTACCCTCTATATAAGGTCCACCTGTCTATTAAGTCCACTTTTACCCAGTCCTCATGGGTGGTCTTTATACACAAATTATACTGTACCTATTGTTAAATCAATTTTAGATACTAGTTAGAGGATCTGAAATATATTCAATTGGACACAATAACAACCAAAAGCCATATATCAATTGAGCAGTCATTTACAGAGCATGTATAAGTGCAATAAAAAATAATTAACTGTATGCCCCGGAAACTAACAGGTTAAGGAAAAGTGTAAACCAAGAATACAGATTATTATAGAAATATTATACAGTAGACGCGAATATTTTCTTGACCATTTGTAAAGAATCACTAGTGCCTATAGTATATATTTATTATATATTGTTTTCCAGTTGAGGTAAATGAAGTGCTATTATGAACTTTATACCTTTGAACTAGAACAGAGTTATGCCCTAACAATTACAATGTTGATAGGTATGATGTCTCTGTATCAAACATTATCCTTAATATAATCGTGTTTGACATAATATTCTATGTTGCTGTTATTCTTAATTTTTATTTCACACGCAACGACTTCATTTCATTGATCGAAGTTCAGGTGTTTCTTTGAATTTGACTGTTTTCATCATTTTTACTTGGTTTTTAGGATTTTAATTGTGACCTTGATCAGTATGTGTGTTTGAAATCAAACAATCATACAAAAAATACTGAAAATCCAAGGGGTAATTTTTGCGTGACCAAAACTGCAAAGTAATTGATGGTTACTAAGACATGTTTACTTACGATTGTGCCCATCTTCCATAGGACTTCAATACTCGTCAAACTTTTCAATTATAATTATTTTGAAAAACATTAAAGATAATGATATAACTTACTGTATAGTCCCTTTTTAGTATTGCTAATATTTCCTTCTTTTCTAAACTGTCACTTTTACATTTAAGTTCAAAAAGCTTTCTCATAACACCAATGCTGTCTGTGCATTAACTTATATAAAAACGAGATTTCCTGTTCTTCTGAATTGACACTCAATGTTAACCTTTTTCTTTACTATTTTACATATAAGGAATAAATATAACAGACACTAAAAAGAACAGGCTGTTTTCTTCTTCAGTGAATCATTCTTATATCTGATACACACCCCAATTTACAATTTGCAAAAAAAATACAACAAAAATATATAAATAAATGAAGATGAAATAAAATAGATATCGATTATTGCTGTTTATATTCTTTGATTTCAATTTCAAATAACAATCTTGCCTTTGATGTCTTCAATTGCTTCGTTTAATCAGTTAAGAAATCGTGAACCTTAATAGGAATGTAATTATTATTCATGACTGGACAAAACTTATATCATCTTTAGCTGTCAATAGGATACTATATACTATATGTAATATCTGTTCTAGAATATCGATACACATCTAACATTACAAAAATACGTGCGTGGTATCAGGTAGCATCTAAATAAACATTATCATAAATCTATATCATAAAGCAGTTTTAATGATATAAAAAGTATTTCAACAGCTTTGAGGCCAGTACAGATGTTCGTAAAGTTTTTCTAATCACACAAGTCTACGAACGCCTTGTTGTTGATTTTTGTGAATGTAATACAGTTACAAATGTCATTAATTTTTACTGTTGATTTCTTATTTACCAAATACAGGAAATGTAGGATTACAAAACTATGGGAATGGTTTATTCTAAGGGACATGCATTTATTCCTGGGTGTATAAATTCACTCATAACCTATTATTAAGTCATTTTCTGGTAAGGTTTCGTACTTTGAATCCCAAAAGCAAGTGTATACGGCTACGGTATCAAATTTACTTATTTAATGGTCCATCTAGTGTCAAGAAATAAAGAGACGTGATGTATTCAATTAGCATATTTACGTAACCCATTGTAATATAATTACGTGTTATATTCGTAACAGCCGTCTGGTGTTGTAAACTTAAAACTGTTATTATTTGTAATTCGAAACCTTATAAAATTTGTATACAGCTTTCGGATTAATTAGTACTATTCATTTAGCATCAAAATATTTTGGGTTTTTTTTTGTTATTTCTGGATTTTTTTTTTTTTGTTGAATTGTTCTGTTTGATTAGAAAATGCACCATCTTTTCAAAGGAGTTATCAAAATATGTTTATCACTTCCTTTCAACGTACCAATGAAGAAAATATGACTAGATTGTAAAAAAAACTAACAGTGATGACACTGTAGCACATCCTTGACAAAATATCCTAATGAATTTAATTCAGAATATTAATTAGAACTCTGAAGCTAGTAAAATGAAGATTCGCGTGACGAAATATTTAAGGCAACGTTTTAGTTTGTTTGTAGCATTTTTATGCAGTTTTATTTTTGACTGTGTCATATTTTGAACTTAGATGGTGGATAATTAATTTCCTTGACGGTAATTGAATTTAGACATACTTATTTTTCTTCTTTAGAAACGTGACAAAATAATTTGTTTAGCGTCTACAACGTTCCCCTGAATATATTCCCGCCAATAAAACAGTAAGTGTTTGGTAGTCATAAAAAGAAACAGTTTGTCTGTCTAGCAAGGTATCAATCACCTGTTTGTCACGTCTTTAATCAAAATACCCTCGTAAGATTTGGTTTCTGGTATATCAGACTTATACGTGTCTCAGCAATAAATTAAAAGCTTCCAGATGCCAGACACAGTGATCACATAGGTACATACATGTGTATGGGACAGTGGATGATTAATATGTATTGTGAATAATATTGGTTAATATTGAATTGTAAAGAGAACTTAAAAGCATGTCCTTGTATTATGTCAATGCATTCATGACCCAACAAACGATTATTGCGTGGCAAAATAAACGCATGTTTAGACCTAGCGGTGTGGTCATAGAATATTTTTTGAATGATTTTCTGGGACTCGAGACGTTTTAACATGTTATGAAACATACATAGAATACATTCTACTGTCAGTATTACAGTAATCCTGAACCCGAATACAGTTTTATCTGTGTTTGTTACCCTTCGAAATTCAGGGAACTTCCATTCTTTAATACAAATATGTTAACATATATTGATGACATGTCTATCAGAGTGACAGCAATCCTGAAACTGAATACACTGTTGTCTGTGTTTGATACCCTTCACAATGTAGGATAACATCAGTCGTTAATACAAATATGTTGTTCATAAAAACAGACACATTTATGGAAAATATCCAGATAAAATACAAATTATATGTGAAGCTATTCATAAAATATGTTTTGATTAAGTGTTACCGATACACGAAAATAATTTCAATGTATAATATTTGATCAATATCTCAGATTTACACCAACCTAATTCTTTATCAATCCAATAAAAAAGAAATTATATTAAGAAACAACTTTTCGATCAAAAACCTAAAATTATATCGAAACACAAAGCCTTACCATCCGTTAGTCTAGTCAATGTCTAGGCACAGTCAATTAAAAATACAATATCCGATTATATTGTAAAAAAATACTATAGTTTATTAAGATGTTGTGGCATCTGATTTAGACATAACGTTATTAAAACGTATTGTGGTGTATCCCATGATATTAAAGAAAAGCCAACACGTCAAATAACCTTATCACACCAATAACTTTGTCTTTGGATTTTCAGACTAGAACCGCTTTCTATACAAACCAATACTTTCTGTGTTCTATATTTTCAAATTATCTGTTTTCTATCAAACAAAGTAAATGAAGAAAAACGTCTCATGTATTCAATATTATACTCGAGGCAACAACATCAAACCACGTAGTTTTAAGAAAAGTATTAACAGTTGAAACATTGAGGGGAAACAGAAATTATGATATTGCTATACCACATCCATTATCCACATTCTGAGCCTGAAGATATTGTTTGCCTTTGACTTTTGACTGTTAGACCAGAGCCGATTTCTACACAAAAAAAGTTTTTCTTCTTTTACAAGGATTTATGTCCAATTTGTAGGTCTTCTATCAAGGTAAATAAAGAAATGTTCAATGTGTCCAAATTTCATCCTAAGGCAACTACATCAAATCTTAGTTTAAAGAATAACAGATGGAATATTTAGGGAAAACAGAAATTTTTTTATCGTCATTCCATATCCAGTAATTACAAAATAGAACGAGTATTTAGCACCGTACTGTCTGAATATTGACTAAGTTGTTATCATATTAGAGAATCTGGTGGATCTATAAAACATCTAAATGAATAGTTTCCACATCTTAAAAATGACATCTCTTGAGAACTGAATCAATTGACGGTATGGAAGCAGCAATTACGTAGAATAATACTGTATGTTCGAAGAAGGAGAAATTATAGATTTAAGGCATTCTATATATTTATTGGAGATTAAAAAGACATATTATTTGTGTCTGGAGATGTGTGACGATAAAGGCGCCATCGAATGATTTGTCGTTGTCCTCCAACGCCAATTTTTATTTATTGTCACTATTAAAATCGTCTGTCATGTATATAGTTAATCTTTATTTATCTTTGATTTTAATTCATGCAAATAATTGGCGTAAAAATAAAAGGGTTTAATGATCAGTCGTGGGGAAACTCAATAACAGGGAAAAACAAATTTGATTTTTAAAAAGTGAGGTAAAAAAGATATTTAGGGACATGCGTTATTGTAAAAACACTAGTGAATTAAACTTTCATATATGTATCATGTATTATTCTTTTGTTGCTTATTTTATATCTATCTAGTAATTAGACATTGACAGGAACTGTATCAGTCTAAATTAGTTATCAAAAACTTCCTTTTTTATGTTGTTTTACTGCTATTTTGTCCCATTATTCACCACGATAATATATGTACACAAAATTGGAAAATGAATATGAAATATCCAGTAAATACGTTTGATGTTTTGTTTTTTTTTTCAGACTATGCAAGATTATCTTTTCAGAGTAAATCAAGGGATTTTGTATTCTTTAAACCAATATAATAAAGCATTAGACACAAATCAGTGCTGCAGATTTAATAATAATAATGCTACATCTCTTTGATGAATATTAATATCAATTAGTAAAATCGAGTTGAATTGTGTCTTCAGGAAATTATCGTCACACTATTACAAATAGATTAACTAATCCGACAAAATACATTAAAATTTTCCTTTTTCATAAAACATGAAAGTAAAAACATCTTTCAGTTAATGTTATAGTTACACAAAAAATGATAAATCTTAGAACATAATATCAACGTAGATTTTATTATATATTACGTTACATCAGTATACGGAGCCCGTTAGGTGGCATGTGTAAAAAGGTAATTTTGTATTTTCGAACAAACGTATTCACTTTTTCGAATAAAGAATTAAATTCTGTTATAATTATTTCGTATTTTCGCAATATTATCTCGTATTTTAGCAATAGTTTCTCGTATTTTCTTAAATTGAAAACACTATCCTGATATACATAAACCGCACTTTGCAACCACAGTGAGGAAATGCCGTAGAATTTGTCCAAAATTGCTATTTATTTATGTTTATTTTACTGAGTTGAAGTCAATGAATCTGAAAGGCAGATTATCAAAATATTTACTATCTGCTTATAGCGAGTGCAAAATGGAAATTTCCCTTATATAATCTTGACTAAAAATACATGTTTAGCTCTCAGAATTGATAAATTTATGTTTTTAAATTTAAACAGGATGTGCCTATTTTTGGCTTTCTGTCATGCATTGTGCTGTATCCCCCACTTTTAGTTAATCTTTTTACTACACTGAATGTTATATGCTATTATTGATTTTCTGTTTTATTAAACTTAGTCCCGCATCTTTTATTTTGGAGGGTGTAGCAATATTGCGTTATGTATTTATATAATTATTTTTTAAAGAAAATATGTTCCAATTTTTCTTATGCTGGAATCTAAAGGAGCTGCAATTTATCATTTCCCCTCCCATTTTACAAGAAGTTGGTTTGTACACCTGAGTTCAGGAAATCTTCTAAGTATAGTCAGGAAAACACCATAGGGGTGATCTGATGCTGGTAAATCATCTTTTAAAATCAGCGCTTTAATCCCTACACGCAGCCTACAGTTGCAGAGCTGGATGTATGTCCAGTTTCTTCTTCGGTATGTTCCATAGATTATATATACAAAGTCATGTATAATTTTTCAAGGAAATTCGTCCATTCCCCATTGGTTACTTAAATGAGTCGGTGACTTGATATGTTTTCTGACATACGGGACTTCCATCTATCACCCAGTCTCTGCATCATCATTCATCAGTAATGTTTCTGTTGGGATCGATATCAATACAAATATGATATAAAAATTGGTTAAAAATAATAAACCCGAAAATGTTCTGAAAATCCAGAACTTAGTTAAAACAAAACGAAATCAATATTGGTATAACAATTGATGTAGCATAAAGCTTAACTATAAATTAACTAAAATAGTAGAGAATAAAGCACCATTCCCATGACCAAAATGAGACGATAGCTACTTCTGGTAAGGTTGAAGGGTTGAAATGGATCAGTTTTTATTTTAAAACTTTCAACATAAAACAAATGTATCAATTTTAAAACCTAAACAAGTGTTTTCATTACAGATCATACAAGATAAGCGCTTTGGATATAAACGGTACCTACAACTATGATTATGTTTAAAACGTAGTTCAAGAATCGAAGGATAGGCGGCGGTATGACGCGCCATTCTATATGATATTTTGGTTTAGTTTAACAGAGTTAATAGTCACTTAATCAGAAAATGATTTTAACAACCTGCTACCTTTTTAGGGGGAATGACATTAAGTACCGGTGTCCTCGTGTCTTCCTTTATATCATGTTCATATATACATATATATATAAATAATGTGAAGTTGGAAGTGTTAAAATGCCGACTTAGAGTCTTTTTAAAGAAACAGTCAATTCATTTATTGACAAGGCGATGACATGATGAAATAACAATTAGCACACAATAAATATTCATAAGAAAGATAGCCTTTAATTATCTCAGTTCATCTCTCTATTTTTAGTGTAATAATTGAGTCCCAGGATATTTACTGTCATTTTGTTCTCGAACTCAAATTGTCTGTCGTAATGAGTGTATTCAGTCCATCTGCCTTCGTTAATAAACAAACTGAAAAATAGCATTATATTGGAACTATGGTGCAATTTGGACCTGAAGTGATGTGTTTGTTTTTGTTTTACGAATTGGCATTTATAATTTCAAAATCTAAAATGGAAACAAATTTGCATTTTATAAAAACATCTATTTGAATTCTCTTTGGATAGTTCTACAAGCTATAATAATAGATGTGTTAAAAAAAGATTTAAGTTAGCTGACAACTCTTTTCGCCGACTGAATTGCTGTAAATTTTGCACTTTTGGGGTGCGATCAGAATCATAAGTTTCGATTTTCCTATTTTTTGTTTCGTCCTTGTATACAATAACTTTGATAATAATAACATTTTACATCAACGGAGTGTTCTGAAAAGTTTAAATTTCTTCTTCATCTGTACAGAGAAAATTTTTCGTTTGGCTTGAATGCCTCGGCCAGTTTTGACATAATATTTGTATTTTAATTCCTTTAAGACTGGTCTTTTTTGTCTTTGTCTGCATCCGGATTGCGATTCCATGGACCATCCTGGTATAATTAATCCTAGCTTAAGAAAAATAATGTTAGATATATTCCTGATAAAACATTTATAGATACTGATTGAGAAATGAATCCATATTCCAACGCTACATCAGAGAAAAATCCTTTGAAACAAGCAAGACTAGACATTTTATTTGAAGTGAAATTTTTTCCATGTGTAAGTTCTTTTTTTAAAAAAAATTAAATTGTAAAAATTATTTAATTAAAGTTGCCGATAAAAATAAAACATTTAAATGTCGTCCGCCATTCCGCCATTAATATTTAGGTTTATCAAAGAAAGTACTCAATAACCATCAAGGAAATTACAAACCAAACAACATTTAAATGAATTCCACTTGGTTTTTATTTCTATTTTCATGTAATTGAAATAATGTTTTGTTTCAAGTAGATTGTTTTGTGTTCAATGGTCTCAATATATGTTTGATGTTTATTTTTGGCTGTTTTTGTCACCGAATTGTGTTGGCCGTCTTCATCTTTATTTGGTTATATTTTGACAAGTAAATGGTTTTTTAGAATTTTTTGTCTATTTCAACCATAGTAATGCATGAAGAACTAAATATAGAACCAATCACGACAAACATCTCTCAGTATTTAAATATTAAACTCATTATTGTAATGATATATCGACAAAGCAGGTCAGTACATTATTGTCCTTATAAACATGTCTCTAGAGACTTGAAGGTCACCTTTTGTCTTTTATCTAGGCTAAATTAAATCTATTCCCTCGTGTTATGATTATGTACTTTAATTCTATATTGGTGTAAATTTATGTTCATCACTTGTTTTCTTAATGTATGAGTTTTAGCTTAAAGATAATTTTACAAGGAGTTTTGGACACCTATTTGTCTGAGTTTCAAAACGACAACGGGCACTATGGGTTTTGCACACAAATAGTTGAAATTCTTTGCGGTTTCATTGTAATTTTGGATTGTATTTCGTGATTTATTTATTTTATTTTTTGTAGTTAAGAATAAATCTACCTGCTTAGCTGCGTTTATTGTATACTTTTGTAACATGCGTATATTATAATGAAATATTATTATTCCGGTCGACTAGTTAAACATCTCTAATCAAACCAAGGATACTACAAAATCTTATTTACATCACTACCTTTGATTTTGAACCAACAGACAATTTCAAAACACAACAATCGATTATTTACATTTAATCTATATAATTTCACAGCGTGTTGATCAAGTTATACTGTTTCTCGGGAAGACTGTTATAGAGTTTAAAATTCACTAATCTGAAAACGACTTTATCGATACGTTCGAATTTCAAGATGGTTGACTTCTAGTAATTAAGTACGAAAATGTTTACTTTCAATTTACATCATAAGCCATAGTTCTGATTCTTAAACTTTTTAAAAACTTTCTCAACTAAAGTTTTTTAATTAACAATAAGCAAGACAAAAAGCTTAACAATAACACAAATTTTTAAGAACCAAGTAAAAAGTACACGTGGACCTTATAATTGTAATTATGAATATGAACCATTCATGTATTTGTATGTGAAAATACTTTTTGGAACCAGTTATATACATACACATGTATATAGTCATAATCAAATTACAAAAACAACACTAATGATCTAATACATGTTGAGAATTTTATAATCATTTTTCTTAATAGGTTTCAGTTTATCACTGAACAGATACAATAACTTATTAATACCAGACACTCGAAACAAACAACAACAAAAACGAAAGAAAAAGAAAATAAAAACAATTTGTTTAAAACAAGACCACGAATAATATTAGGCATAATTGGGTTCAGTACCTTGAAGTCAGGATGGTTAAGATGCAATGATTTAAATAAAATATCTAATCGTTCAATAAACGATAGACAAGGCATAAAAGACTGTATGTACCACAATACAAATCGTTAAAGAACGGGGCAAAATGTAAATGTGAACTATATACCTGTAATTATAAATAAGAAAAATGTATGTTACCGTATGAAAAAAGTATTTTTGTGACCAGTTATGTATTTATATGTATTAATCAATTACAAAAACAAAAAATTATCCAGGGCATTTCTATAATTTTATAATCATTTGTTTTAATGGGGTTTTATATTACTAAAATAATAACAGATAGTCGAAACAAACAACAACTAAAAATTAAAGCAACAGGAAATCAAATACAGTTATTTTTCAAAAACACAACTACTATTATGAGGCTTATTGGGTTTAGTACCTATTAATACCAGACAGTCGAAACAAACAACAACAAAAACGAAAGAAAAAAGGAAATAAAAACAATTTGTTTTAAACAAAACCACGGATATTATTAGGCATAATTGGGTTCAGTACCTTAAAGTCAGGATGGTTAAGATGCAATAATTTAAATAAAATATATAATTGGAGTCTCCCTGTCATGACACGGAAAATCCAGATTACCTAGATTGTTATTTAGTGCATATTTTGAAGATCCTTACTCTCTGCCCATTAGTCCTATATCCAAGGGCTTTGATGGTAATTTATCCTACAGAAAAACCTTAAACACTACCGATATTGTACTTGTAGGACATAACATGTGGCTACAATGAGGTTGCTGAAAGCAGTAATGCCAACTGACAATTATAAACAGGAAGTGATAAAATGCACTAGAATGTTATCTTAAATGCACAAAGACAGCATTAATACAGAGGTTGAGATCAATTTAAAAAGGCCAGTTAGAGCTTTAAAATAATCGTACAATTTCACTGCGTTTTTTTTCAGTAACCCTTGTACAGCTAGATCTAAACATCAATGTTGTCAATTTGTTCATTATAATCAAGAAATATTGGAATTTCGCGTTCTTTTTAAGACGTCCTTTTACTCCAGAAACCAACATAAAGAATGATGTATCATATAAAATATCTACCATAGAGATCAGAATGTATCGATCTAACAGGTAATTATAAAGGTACAGACGTTCAATAAACAATAGACAAGACATAGAAGACTGTATATACAACAATACAAATCGTTAAAGAACAGAGCAAAATGTATATGTGAACTTTATACCTGTAATTATAAATAAGATAACTGTATGTTACCGTATGAAAAAACTGTTTTTGTGACCAGTTATGTATATATATATGTATTAATATAATTACAAAAACAAAAAATAATCCTGTCTATTTCTATAATTTTATAATAATTTGTTTTAATGGGGTTTTATATTACTAAAATAATACCAGATAGTCGAAACAAACAACAACTAAAAATTAAAGAAACTGGAAATCAAATACAGTTATTTTTAAAACTATGAGCCTAATTGAGTTTAGTACCTTGAAGCCAGGCATATGAAAAAATAGATAAATAGAATCTTACACCACACCGCTTACAATGTAGGACAGAGATATCTCTGTCTTACCCTGTTACTGATGTAGGGTTCTTTTCTCGCACATTTACAACATAAAACATGATTTGTAAACAAAACATTGCAACAAATGTTCAGTTTTCATGTCACCATCGGTGCCTACTGAAAATGACGTAATCAACTTTTGTTGACGTTCTCGCGTAAAATGATTATGGCGTTATCAATTAAGCGTGTGTAAGTAATTGTTACGTTAAAAAATTGTTGATTGTTTTCTGACGTCAATGACGTCGCGACGAGCCAAACAGAGCGTGTAGCTTATCTTACACAGGGGGGTGTACGACAGAGATATCTTACACATAGCAACTAACGGAATAACGGAAGTATGGGAGAAAATTGCTGTCTTCAAGCTAAGACAGAATATCAGTCGAATCTAAAATGTCATTTAGTGCATGTTCCTTCGGAAGATTTCGACCTGTTGACCATAATTCTTAAAGCCCAAGAATCTAATGATTATTAATCGCTTCAGAGAAGCCTAAAACACTACAAGTGATCTAATTGTAGGAGACAGATCTATTACTATAATGAAAATTGCTTGCTGAAAACATCAATGTCAAGAGACCAATAGAAAACAAGAAGTTCAATGCACTATAATGTCTTCTTAGATTTGCAAAGACAGCAATTGTCCGAAGAATGAGTATTAATTAAAAAAGCCAGTCAGTGCTTAAGAATAACCATAAAATTTCATTGAGCTTTTTCAGTAACGCGTTTACAGCTAGAATCATCAATATTGTCAATTTGCTCAAAATTATCAAGAGATATTGGAATTTCGTGTTCTTTTCAAGATGTCCATGTACTCCAGATTAACAGATAAAGAATGATGTATTATATACAATATCTGCTATAGAGATCAGAATGTATCGAACTAACAGGTTATGATTTGATTACGATACGTCAACAAATGTCGTCCACAGACAGATAATTTTCAAACTGTCTTATTAGCTTGACACTAAATACCAGTGTCCTTCTTAAGACAGGCCATATTTCAAAAAGAAATCCATAGTATCCTTGCGCTTTTGGTTAGGAATTTGTTCCAATAAAAATGCTCATGCAATATTTTATATGATAACAAGGTTTAGCCGATTTGGTACTAGTTACTTGTGATGAAATCGGGTGGCAAATCTTATCACGTTAATTCATGTCTTTATTTAAAAATTAAGCATTAAAATTTAATAAACTTTCGGGTTACAAATTCCCCAATAAGCAGAGATTACCAACCACTTAATGTACAAAAATAAATATTTTGATTTCATTTCTAGTAGTAAGTAATTTTTGTTCAGCTATTCCTCATATAAAAAAGTTTGACAAATTAAATTCTAATGGATTATAATTGTCATTGACCGCATTGATGCACGTTAAAGCAGATGTAACGTCAATAATCAAGAAAAAAGCAAGACAAAAAGCTTAACAATAACACAAATTTTTAAGAACCAAGTAAAAAGTACACGTGGACCTTATAATTGTAATTATGAATATGAACCATTCATGTATTTGTATGTGAAAATACTTTTTGGGACCCGTTATATACATACACATGTATATAGTCATAATCAAATTACAAAAACAACACTAATGATCTAATACATGTTGAGAATTTTATAATCATTTTTCTTAATAGGTTTCAGTTTATCACTGAACAGATACAATAACTTATTAATACCAGACACTCGAAACAAACAACAACAAAAACGAAAGAAAAAGAAAATAAAAACAATTTGTTTAAAACAAGACCACGAATAATATTAGGCATAATTGGGTTCAGTACCTTGAAGTCAGGATGGTTAAGATGCAATGATTTAAATAAAATATCTAATCGTTCAATAAACGATAGACAAGGCATAAAAGACTGTATGTACCACAATACAAATCGTTAAAGAACGGGGCAAAATGTAAATGTGAACTATATACCTGTAATTATAAATAAGAAAAATGTATGTTACCGTATGAAAAAAGTATTTTTGTGACCAGTTATGTATTTATATGTATTAATCAATTACAAAAACAAAAAATTATCCAGGGCATTTCTATAATTTTATAATCATTTGTTTTAATGGGGTTTTATATTACTAAAATAATAACAGATAGTCGAAACAAACAACAACTAAAAATTAAAGCAACAGGAAATCAAATACAGTTATTTTTCAAAAACACAACTACTATTATGAGGCTTATTGGGTTTAGTACCTATTAATACCAGACAGTCGAAACAAACAACAACAAAAACGAAAGAAAAAAGGAAATAAAAACAATTTGTTTTAAACAAAACCACGGATATTATTAGGCATAATTGGGTTCAGTACCTTAAAGTCAGGATGGTTAAGATGCAATAATTTAAATAAAATATATAATTGGAGTCTCCCTGTCATGACACGGAAAATCCAGATTACCTAGATTGTTATTTAGTGCATATTTTGAAGATCCTTACTCTCTGCCCATTAGTCCTATATCCAAGGGCTTTGATGGTAATTTATCCTACAGAAAAACCTTAAACACTACCGATATTGTACTTGTAGGACATAACATGTGGCTACAATGAGGTTGCTGAAAGCAGTAATGCCAACTGACAATTATAAACAGGAAGTGATAAAATGCACTAGAATGTTATCTTAAATGCACAAAGACAGCATTAATACAGAGGTTGAGATCAATTTAAAAAGGCCAGTTAGAGCTTTAAAATAATCGTACAATTTCACTGAGTTTTTTTTCAGTAATCCGTTTACAGCTAGATCTAAACATCAATGTTGTCAATTTGTTCAAAATAATCAAGAAATATTGGAATTTCGCGTTCTTTTTAAGACGTCCTTTTACTCCAGAAACCAAGATAAAGAATGATGTATCATATAAAATATCTACTATAGAGATCAGAATGTATCGATCTAACAGGTTATTATAAAGGTACAGACGTTCAGTAAACGATAGGCAAGGAATAAAAGACTGTATGTACAACAATACAAATCGTTAAAGAACAGAGGAAAATGTATATGTGAACTTTATACCTGTAATTATAAATAAGATAACTGTATGTTACCGTATGAAAAAACTGTGACCAGTTATGTTTAATATGTATTAATATAATTACAAAAACAAAAAATAATCCTGTGTATTTCTATAATTTTATAATAATTTGTTTTAATGGGGTTTTATATTACTAAAATAATACCAGATAGTCGAAACAAACAACAACTAAAAATTAAAGAAACGGGAAATCAAATACAGTTATTTTTAAAACTATGAGCCTAATTGAGTTTAGTACCTTGAAGCCAGGCATATGAAAAAATAGATAAATAGAATCTTACACCGCTGACAGGGTAGGACAGAGATATCTCTGTCTTACCCTGTTACTGGTGTAGGGTTCTTTTTCCCGCACATTTACAACATAAAACATGATTTGTAAACAAAACATTGCAACAAATGTTCAGTTTTCATGTCACCATCGGTGCCTGCTGAAAAAGACGTAATCAACTTTTGTTGATGTTCTCACGTAAAATGATTATGGCGTCATCAATTAAGCGTGTGTAAGTGATTGTTACGTTGAAAAATTGTTGATTGACTTCGGACGTCAATGACGCCGCGACGAGCAAAACAGAGCGTGTAGCTTATCTTACACAGGGGGGTGTACGACAGAGATATTTTACACATAGCAACCAACGGAAAACCTCGGTGAAGTATGGGAGAAAATTGCTGTCTTCAAGCTAAGACAGAATATCCGTCGAATCTAAAATGTCATTTAGTGCATGTTCCTTCGGAAGATTTCGACCTGTTGACCATAATTCTTAAAGCCCAAGAATCTAATGATTATTAATCGCTTCAGAGAAGCCTAAAACACTACAAGTGATCTGAATGTAGGAGACAGATCTATAATGAAAATTGCTTGCTCAAAACATCAATGTCAAGAGACCAATAGAAAACAAGAAGTTCAATGCACTATAATGTCTTCTAAGATTTGCAGACAGCAATTGTCCGAAGAATGAGTATTAATTAAAAAAAGCCAGTCAGTGCTTAAGAATAACCATCAAATTTCATTGAGCTTTTTCAGTAACGCGTTTACAGCTTGAATCATCAATATTGTCAATTTGCTCAAAATTATCAAGAGATATTGGAATTTCGTGTTCTTTTCAAGATGTCCATGTACTCCAGATTAACAGATAAAGAATGATGTATTATATACAATATCTGCTATAGACATCAGAATGTATCGAACTAACAGGTTATGATTTGATTACGATACGTCAACAAATGTCGTCCACAGACAGATAATTTTCAAACTGTCTTATTAGCTTGACACTAAATACCAGTGTCCTTCTTAAGACAGGCCATATTTCAAAAAGAAATTCATAGTATCTTGCGCTTTTGGTTAGAAATTCGTTCCAATAAAAATGCTTACGCAATATTTTATATGATAACAAGGTTTAGCCGATTTGGTACTAGTTACTTGTGATGAAATCGGGTGGCAAATCTTATCACGTTAATTCATGTCTTTATTTAAAAATTAAGCATTAAAATTTAATAAACTTTCGGGTTATAAATTCCCCAATAAGCAGAGATTACCAACCACTTAATGTAAAAAAATAAATATTTTGATTTCATTTCTAGTAGTAAGTAATTCTTGTTCAGCTATTCCTCATACAAAAAAGTTTGACAAATTAAATTCTAATAGATTATAAATGTCATTGACCGCATTGATGCACATTAAAGCAGATGTAACGTCAATAATCTTCTCGACAAGTTTTTGGATTTTTGGATTATTTCACATATTTACTAAGCAATGTAAATTAACCATAAAAGCCAGTGCGTTTATACAATGAAGACTTTGTAAAATGTTGGATTTGCTTGTACTTGGAATAAGTTTGTTGTAATCTAAAACGTTATCAAATCTGGTTTTATTGAAGATACTCATATATACGGTGTCTATTTAATAAACTCATATAATAGCAAGACATTTAGATTGTATCTTCGAAAAACTTATTTCAAAAAGTACACATGTACTGTAAATTGTACCTTGGGTAAACATTTATTAAATGTACTGCAAAACTACAAACATTTTGAACTAGAAAAAATACATGCTTTGTAGTTCCGCACCATGAGTTTATATACATTTTGCACACTTTTCGTAGCCAAAGGCAAAATAAATACGAAGAACAACTATTTGAAAGAAAATCAAAACCAGTCGGAATTGTAACTATTAGGATAAGACATTGAACCCTTAAAAATAAAACATTGATATAATTATATATCCCTGTCTGTTATGGTCTCGTTAGTGATATCAATATTAAATTAATCCTATAACCGTGTTAGATCTTATTGTCAGCTCTAGGTGATTCATAATACGAAATATTACTGATCTTTAAGAATCCATATAAATTATTTGTTTCATGAATTAGACTCATTCACTAAGTTCCAGATATATATCAAGTATCTATACTAAAACATCTGCTGGCGAGTTTCTGTGTTTTATTCCTTTTTTTGAGTCGGATATTCTTAAAAAAAAGCTATTTGGTAGCTTGACAATGGCCAAACATGAAATGTTGCATCAACCGTAATAACATAAATTACACAAGGCAAACGAATATTGAACTCAATGATTGTAAAACTCTATAGTTTAGACCGATACTTGATCAAATAACTATATGACATACAGTTGTTTGTTAACAAGCTTTTGGGGGATGACCCAATCATCTCACTTATATCTTTTAAAGAGAAGTTTATAAATCATACAATCATAAATACCAGTAGGTGCTGTTCATGCATTTTGTATTATTTTACTTTTAAGTTTATGGGTGTTTTTTTATGATTTCAGTAACGTTCCTAGTTTTTCCACAGCACTTTAATTTAATTTGAACAAGTTTTTGTTTTAGTTGGAATTGTACGTATAAATAAAAATGTAATAATTAGGCCTTGGTAACTAAGTTTTATAAACAATGCTACAGATACATTGTGTGTGCAATCAATAAAACAGGAAACTTCAGCACATTAAAAAAATAGATGTACTTAGCCTTTAATAGGACCCGGCCTCACTTCCCTGGTGGCAGTTTGCGTGTTAACCAAATTGTCAGTTTCAAAGTTTTTACTTTGCTTCTGGATTGTGCTTCGGACATGGATAAGTATGTTTTTGTTGTACACGTATGCAATTAACTATCTAAGTAAGATGGTTCTAAGAAACTGTTTTAAACACAAACATATTGTGTTGGCAGAACTGAACTCTTTAGCAGGACTGTACGCAAAGAGAATGTAACTAATTTAAAAACAAACACTTTTTAGTACAAATACATTGCAGGCGAAATAGTTAAAAATAGTTTGCCTCTCTGATTTTATATGTGTCCGTAATTTCTCGTTTAGATTCTTGCAATTTATCATCGATTACAATTAATTGACTCCTCTAAAATTAGAAAGACAAAGTGCTATTCAGAGCATATGTCCATAAATGAACTCGAAACATTCACGCTATGTTATTTTCAAAGTACATGTATAACTTTATACGTGACAAATTGCTATACTTGTTCTCATGTCCTGAGTTGGAAATAATTAATGATTTTTAAATTACATTTGCTGCCATTGGTCGTTCAGTTAATACCCAAAAGTTCTGTCTTAATTAAAATATTACCATTAACATTTTAGCTTGAAAAGTTTATTAATGCAGAATGGGTTATTAATATATTCAATTTCATCAAATCCAATCAAAATAAAACTTGCACCAGGTAGTATTTATCAAAATATTTACCCGCATATACAATAAAAGTCTCAACAAACAACGCTAAGTATTTTGTATATTTATATATATTGTTCTCATAACCTGTCGCATTATCTTTTTTCAATATATCCGTTATGAAACTATGTCTCAGTTTTACAGTCAACCCTTAGAAGCATAGTACGTTCTTAATAAAAGAAAAACGTTGTCAAAAAGTTTTAAAAAATCTCTTCTAAATGACACATGAATTCATTAATATACTGTCCAATAACGTTTTTTTTGAAGTATTATCATTGAAAAAAGAAGTAAAAGCAACAAAGTTTTGGTGTATACATGTATCATTATTCGTGTAATATAAGTGTCTTTAAGAATTTACTTCATTGATGTCTGTGATGAAAACATTTAAAAAAAATGTCTAATTTGAACTAAAAGTGTTGGACGGTTAGATTTTAAGCAATGCCAAACGTCCTTCAGTCAAGTACATTCTCATAATTGACGTTTTTAGATGTGATGATGTTCAGTGATCAGGATATGAAGTAACGGCTAGAAACTGAATTGTGATAATTAGTAAAGTTATTTTACAAATTGTCACTGTGAGATGTCACGGGTGATTATCAATCGACCATTCTGAAGTACTATACACGCTTAACAAAGACCTGGCTAACATGGTCAACATATTTACACTAATACAATAGGCGCTAATCATTGGAAAAACTCAGTTTGAAATCCCTTGACATTTTTTCTGCCAAATATGTTGTGTCAAGTGTATGTTCTTAAACGTAATTACATTATATATATTAGGTTAAGAAAAATAGTTTTTTGTATATCAATGTTTAATTCTGTTGTTTGATTGTATCAAAATCAACAACATGTGTCAGGAATGCAGAGAAAGTTTGCATTTAATTACTCAACCATGTAATGCTCATTTGAAACAGACGTATATGCATCAGATTCTTTAAGACTATTTGGTATCAACATTGTTTAACAGGTTAATTAACAAGTACACGATTTCAACAATGACTTGGCAGGGATTAATATAATAGTTATCGTTTTCTTCTGATTAAACTAAGTGTTAATTCCCTGCATGTTCTGGCGCAGTTATATTCGAGTTTTTTTTCGGTTAAATAGGTTTAAGCTCTTCAAGTATTTATTTCTCCATGCAGGTTATAAAAGGGTTTAAGAATCCATTATTTTAATTTCAATGCTTTTGAATGCTTAGAAATGAAAAGAAACATTAATGATAATGTGATACATACATAAATAATCATTAAAGTCAAATTAACTTTAAATTCAGGTAAATTTAGAGCCTGGTGTGTTTGTATAATTTGTTGGTGCTTACTTAGATTTAAGTACCAATAAGCCCAGCGGAGTGTTCTCTCAAAGTCGGAAAGACTCAGGTTAGTACTTCTTATAGTTATATCTTGAAAGGACAGTGACTGTTATTTCGCATAGAATAATGTAATTCTTCTTTATCTTAGATATTCTCTGTCATATGATACCCTAAAAACTTAAAAAGTCCAATGTTGCACTAGTCTTGAATACATTATATCACTTCTATCAGATAAATCAAGGTGTTTTCTTTCAAAGGGTAAGCCATCTAATTCAGAGTACCCTAGAATATTTTGTTGCTGACAACTTATTACCAACGTGTTTAAGAACACGAAAATGAACATACAATTATGCTTATATAGTCTAGAATGTCCGGGAGTCACAATTAGAAAGCAGACATGATCATGAATATTTATATAATTACAAAATATTTATTTTGGGGTGTTATTTTAAAGACAACATTTATCACCCTTTCAACTGAGGTGTTAATTCAAACATCATCATTTACTGAGGTGTTTATTTAAACGTCAGTATTCATCGTCTGCCTTCTTCTAATGTTTACAAATGTTTGCAAATATAAAACACAATATGAACGACTGCTTATAAAACAACTATTATATTTAATATAATATTAAACTATATAACGTAAATTATGCAGTAAGCATCTCATATCAAGATAACTGATATATCCAGAAGAGATTGAGAATAATTTTTGCAAACTGTTAATGCGTGTTTAACCCTTTCAAGTCTTATTATTTCAACAAATACACTTCGCTAGCTTTCGTTATATCTTTTTATATCAATAGCTACATTAGAATTTTTTGAAGATTAATCTGTCTGCAATGTTTGAACTAACATTTGTACCGGAAAAACATGTATATCGAAAACCAATGCCACCAAGACACAAGAACAACTTTAAACAATATAGTTTTGAGTTGAGTTATAATAAGTAAAGATTTTAATAAAAAAAACATAAATTTTAATAAAAAAAACCACATAAAGACCAATAACTGAAGCCATTAAATCATAAGGCAGAATACAACAGTCTTTGTTATTTACAGGTAGTATGTTTTCTATACCTATTATCTTAATTAGTGACACTCTGCTTCTTAAGAAAACAAAGACAATTAGTCAAGTGTATGCTGATACAGTAACCATGTTATCAGATGATGAAATACACTTTTCAAATATTTTCTATAATTTACTCTGATAATCAATAAAAAAACTACAATTTAAATCATTTTTTAAAATTTAATAAAATAGTATTTAATATGTACTACATATGTTTCATTCATTTGTAAAACAATATCAATACATAAGAACTCGTTCATAAGAGGTGACCCTCTATATAAAGTCCACCTGTCTATTAAGTCCACTTTTGCCCATTCTCCTGGGTGGTCTTTATCCACAGGTTATACTGTACTTCAGAAAAGTTATTTAACCTGTGTTCATTTTGGCAGCTCTAGACAGTCGTTTCGGAATAGAATTCCCCCTCGGCAGTGTTTTGACCAAAATTGTGAAAATCAAATGTTTTAGATGTTGAAATGAGAAAAGTAGAAAAATCAAAATGTATTATACCAAATTCACCTAAGAACGATCAACCAAAGCTTAGTTGCATGACAATTTTTTAAGTTTAGAGGCAGATTATTTTCAACCAAATGTCGGTTTCATGACATCACGAAAAGAACAATAGATACAAAAGTTAGATACTCATACAACTTAATAAGAAAACCGAATGTTTGTTTTATAAAGAAAACAGATGTACATTTCACGTGTCACTTATTGTAAATTGCCGAAATTGACATCCGCGCAAATTTTAATTTCAGAATAAAATACATTTTGTTTTCATCTAGGGTGAACATGTCTGTTGATTTCTTGCTTTTATTCTTATTAGTATATACTTATCACGCGAAATGGCCATATTGATAAATATACAATAAATAATTACATACGGGATTATTAATCATTGCGTGATATAATTTCTATATATTTTAACTTGTTATATATCCTGTTGCATTTGTTGCTCTTTATACAATGTGATGGGTTAAGCGATATTCCGTGACAATAGCAAACACTATATCAATTTGTATCTAAATAATATGAATAAAAATGCATTATTTATTGGCCAACAGTAGAGTACATGCAATGACAGAATTCAGGCACAACGCAAAATAAAACACAATATGAACGACTGCTTATAAAACAACTATTATATTTAATATAATATTAAACTATATAACGTAAATTATGCAGTAAGCATCTCATATCAAGATAACTGATATATCCAGAAGAGATTGAGAATAAGTCTTGCAAACTGTTTATGCGTGTTTAACCCTTTCAAGTCTTATCATTTCAACAAATACACTTCGCTAGCTTTCGTTATATCTTCTTATATCAATTAAAGTTAAAATCTGTCCCGAGTTATTAGGCCCATCAGGCCGGAGCTTATCCCGGTTTCGGTGGCGTTTAGCGACTGAGAGTACAAGACTCTCCCCTGAATGAGAAGCCGGTCCATCGCAGGGTTAACCCCCAGAATTTTGCTGGTTCTCATTTATTTTTCAGCTGAGTGAACTGAAACAACGTGAAATTAAGTAACTTCCTCAAGGGCACAACAAATCGCCCGGTCCAGGGATCGAACCACGACCTTCAAATCAAGAGTCCAACGCCTTAACCACTAGGCCACGCGATTAATATATATCAATAGCTATATCATAATTTTTTGAAGATTAATCTGTCTGCAATGTTTGAACTAAAATTTGTACCGGAAAAAAATGTATATCGAAACCCAATGCCACCAAGACACAAGAACAACTTTAAACAATCGAAATGAAACTTACTAATCCATGTCAGAATCACAATCCAGAAGCAAAGTAAAAACTTTGGAACTGACAAGTTAGGTTAGACACGTGAACTTCCACCAGGGAAGTGAGACCGGGTGCTCCGGAAGGGTAAGCACCTCCTGTTTAGCTAGCTACACCCGCCACGTGTGTAAAATTATGTGAAAAGCACATGGAACTATAAAACGTCAAATATATCCAGGGCAATCCTGGACACAGAAAATGAAACTTATCAACAATACTGTGATGACGGCCATAAAACTTTTTGAGGGCCTTGATAACCCTAGGCTTGCAATAACCCCGAGACAACAATTTATTTGCAAGCAGCCTACTTCGTTGTACAAAGTCCCCGTAGTGGGAACAAGCTCTACCATAGCGTATTAATTGGGAAACAAATACACCATAAACAGGAGAAGCAAGTATATTGCTGCATAACAAAGGAAAGTTGACAATAGAAAAATTGAAGTCATCACGTTTGTCATAAAGTTTCAAATGTAGCCTTTCGTGTGCGTCATAATTCAGCTATAAGTTTAAATATGAAGCAAAATGTGAGGAATCAGTAGTGTCTTTTTTTTCAATCTCACTGGTATAGATGACATTTACATAGTCTTCAAATTTAAGATTGTTAAGAGAGGGCGTCATCTATATATCTGTATGTTGAGTTGAATGATTTGGCGACAGTCTTCTCTCTAGATTTAACAAGGTTCTGCATAAATTCTGCTTCATAGGATAAAAGAAACAAATCAGCTAGCAATGGTGCACAGTTTGTACCTATTGGTATACCGATTGTTTGCTGAAAAACTATATTACCAAACACAACAAATATGTTATCTATCAAAATTCCAACGTTTTGTTGATGGTATCTTCAGGAATTTTTTTTTTTGGAATCCGTATGATGAACAAACAATACTGAACACGACAAATTAAACATTCTAAAATATCTGTATGGATCAGAGCCATAGCTTATAATGCAAACCAGATACGTAGCTGAAGATCTCTTGTCAGATCGTTTTGTTTTACTGACTGTACGTCTTTTAATGACTCTTCTTTACTGTAGATATGATTAAATGTAATTATACATTATACATTTAGCTAAATTTATCCATTTCCTCACTTGTAATCTTTAAAGAACAAGTGGCTAGTATCTAGATGGATGTGCTTATGGCATCCTTTTGGTATTAACTTACATTTCAGCATTATATAAAGAACACTGATGGACTGAAAAATTATGTTTAATGATTAATAAAACGGCGGCGACATTTTTATTTGTTAAAGAATCAAGTTTCGTCTGTGTTCGTTAATGCGTATTTATTTGCTGTCATTTAAAATTCTGCTGCCAAAACAGAATATTCTAAACTAAGATATCGAACAATCTGTCTTACAAACCTCTTGGATTGTATGATGACATACAATTTATTGATATCTTCATAACTAGCATTATTACATCATGTACACTATATTAGTACGTATATCCTTGGACACTAATAAATCAGCTATTTCTATTTGTTTTCCAAGTTATTACCTGGGATAACTGCTATCGTACAACTGAAGGTTTATTGGAAAAATTGACGTTTTTCTGCTTATTTAAAATTACAAGACTTGAGCTCACACAGTCTTAAATATTTGGTCTTATTCAGTTACAAAGATGAATTTACAGTTTACACTTCCAAGGACACATCAAATAGGTGTTATAAATAAAATATACATTCCTAAAATGCTGATTCGCTGGTTTTTGAAAATAAACCCATTAGTAGCAACTTTTTTAAGGACATGACCAGTGTACCACGAGATAAATATCTAATAACGTTGGCAAACAAAACATGATGGAAAACATTTACATCAAAAAGTCCCAGAAAAACAGAGAAAGCATCATAAGTTAAAGGATTATATATTAGTAAAAATAATAGCTGGGCGGACCCCCCTTGTTCGTATTTTCAGGCTATTGATTGTTACATAACGGCCCACAAACGGTGCTTAACATTATATCTATCGTCCATGTTTTGCCGCGTTCTTTACAATGAATCATTTTAACCTCGTTTCCTATGCGGAGGTTCACGTGTGTGACCTAAATTACTAGTTACAATGTTTTACTTTGGTTAAGATTGCGTTTTGAACATGGATTGGTATTTTTATTTTTGATTAAATAAATAAAAAACGGTATATTTGCTGTCCTTTTTTCTCCAACTGAAAATTGTGTTGACCAAAATAAACCAAAATATCACACAAGCTGCCTCACAAATCCCCAGGATTGCATGATGACTTGTTTAGGTATTTATTACAGCATATATATTAAATGTTGAAATATATCTATTGATCGGGTTCTAATTAAAGCTTCAAAAGCAGAACAGTACATCACGTGTTTTTTATGAAAATATCCCTTGGGGCTTTCTATGAAGGTCGGATTTCGTCTTTTATTCAAGCTGACTGTTCATCTATTCCCTCATGTTACCATAATGTACTCTAAATCTATATTACTATAACTAAATTCTTATCGCATACTTTTGGATTGATGAATACGATTGGAACTATGAAAAAAACCCACAAGGTTCTGACACCTTTTTGTCTGGGTTTTTAAAAGACAATAGACGCTTAGGTTTCGTATACAAATTATTGGAATTCTTTGTGATTTTATAGTGATTTTGATTGCGTTATGTAATTGTTATATTCATTTGTCATACAGCTTGCTTGCTGAAAACATCAATGCCAACTGACCATTTGACAAAAGAAGTCATTAAATGCTTTAGAATGTCCTCTTAGATTCCCAAAGACAACAATTTTCTAGAGATTGAATATTAATTCAAATAAACTAGTCAGTGCTTTGATATAACCATAACATGCCTTTTTAGTATTGTGGCTAAACCGAAGCATAAAAAGTCAATTTTTCAAAATAATCAAGACATATTAGAATTGTTCCGTCATTGCAAGTTGTCCTTTTACCCCAGAAACCTAAATAAAGAATTATATGTCATATAAAATGTCTTCTATAGAGATCGGAATGAATCGAACTAACAGGTTATGATTTGATTACGGTACGTCTTACGAATGTTGTGTACAGACAGATAATTATCAAATTGTCTTATTAGCTTGACACTAAATAGAAATCTTTTTTTTAAGTTATACAATATTTGTATAAAAAATCAATGGTATCCTTGAACTTTTGACGAGAAATTTTCTCCATCTAAAGTGTCAACGCAACAAGGTTAAGCCGTTTTGAGACTAGTTATTGATGATAAAGCTTGATGGTAAATCATATCACGTTAATCTATACATTCATTCAGACATTAAGCATTAAAATATAAGTAACTATCAGGTTGTAAATTCACCAATAGGCAGATTTTACCTAACACTTAATCTGCTCGCTTTGGATTGGATGTAAACTAACCATAAAGTTAGTAAAAACTCCGGTGCGTTTTAATAATAAAGTCCTTGGAAAATGTTTGATTGGATTGTACATGGAATAAGTTTGATTTAATCCAAGACGTAGTCACATCTGGTTTTAATTGGAGATACTCATCTATACGGTCACCATACAATATACCTATATAATGACCAAACATTTAGATTTTTACTTTCGAAAAACTTATTTCAAAATGTACACATATACTGTAAATCGTACCTTGGAGAATCATGAAATGTACTGAACGATTTCAAACATTTTGAAAAAGAAAAATACATGCTTTGTAATTTTTCACCATGAGTTTATCTACACTTTGAACATTCTTCATAGTTAAAGGCAAAATAAATACGAAGAACAACTTTATAAAGGAAACTGAAAACCAACAAGTCTGCGGAATTAATAACCTGCTTGTTCCCCAATGAAATTTCAAAACGTTGGTGACCGTAAACGTATAAACATAACATTGTCATTGGCAATGAAAACATTGAAGTGCACAAAATGAAAAAGAAAAAACTTCAAAAATATTCCGTAGATTTTGAATAGGATGGGTTTGTAAATTTATAATTCATTTACTTACATAAGCGGAGTCGCTGCTACAAATCATAATTTAAATCAAATGTATGCATCATGTCTCCTTTGATCACAAAAATGGCGGTGCCTTTCGAGTGACGTAATGATGACGAAAAAATGTACTGTTTATGTAGTTGTGTAAAAGGTTCAATAAAGGGTAACTCAAAGGTCGGGTTGCATTTAAAAGATACCTGGATTTTCAGTATAGTAAGTTGATGAGTCAACTGGGAAAATCGTATGATAAAAAGTTTATAATATGACCATTTTGATATCACATCTCTTATCAGCCGAAGAGTCTCGATATCTGCCAGAGAGTCGGAGGCCCGAGGGTTGATATCGGGACTCGAGGGACTGATTAGAGGTGTAAAATCAAAATGGTCATATCATAATCTCTAGATATATTATATAAGATAAGATATGACCAAGGCGGGTACCAGACATTGATATTTCTAGGGGGTCTCAAAGTGTCTATATACACAATAGACAGTTTTACATGTAATATACGCATGTGCTAAATTAATAGTTACGATTTATAACAGATGATTTACTAAATATGAACCTAAATTCTTAAAAAAACGACACGGTCTGTTCTGCATAATACTAGTAACGGCAAAAACAAGTGATGTCTAAGTGATAAAGTGGTCACATTTTATTGGCTTTATTCCGTTTAGAACAAGAGACGTGGTGGCCCAATAGATAAGACGTTATTCTACAAATCCAGGGTCTGTCATCGCTTTTGAAAAGTGAATTTTCCTTGCCGTTGGCCTTTACTGGTTCACCTTGTATCAGTATAATGTGACTGGGGGAGTCGTACGCTTGTCTGTGGCGTACTGACTCTGTGAGCTAGCACGTTAAAGTCGCCTGAGTGGGCGCTAGTACAGGGCAGACCATAAAACACATTCGCACTTCAAATGCATACACAAAGTTGTTCATAGATTAATGCATAGAGATTAATAAAAATTGTTATCGTCGCGAACAGCTGAAAAATTCCTGATGCGGCGTTAAACAGCATTCAACCAACCAACCGTTTAGAACAAATCTTCTTCTTAAAACTATCCATGACAAATCCAGGCTACAATTTCACAACATTTTAACTTAATATTTTTTCAACTTGAATCTGGCAACTTTGAAAACTGAATAATTTTGTTAGATTTTAAGAATTGTTGAATTTAAGATATTAATGTGAAGCTAATTCTATGTTCATTATATCTTTGCAATTTTGCAAAATCAAAATTAGTCAAATTTAAGTCTTAATGACAAATTACACATTACACAATCACGATTACATATTAAGACACAAGGATCGAGAAGTAAATTTGTGTATTTATCATTATCTCATCCGTATCTATACTGGTTCCAAAGTATCTGATATCATTAATACTATATAAATTATATAATTATAATACATATGCACAGTTATTATCTGGAAAACAAACATTCAACAGTTATGGAGACCCTAATTTTTACTGACAGTAAGTACATTGAATACTATAAGTGTATTTTTATTCACAGCGTATTATTTTCGCTTATTTCCTGGTCGAAACTTTTCAGCGAAAATTTGTACCACGCATAAAATAATACTTTAAAATACACAGCAAACATCGATACCGTCTGAAGACACAGCATGCACCATACTCTGCAAAGTCCGCTTTGTGAGTTTCTATCTCATCATCATTTTCATAAATCACCGAATATTTCAACCTGTCAAAAACATTAAAATTCAAATATCGCTAAAAATAGATTTTTAACGGACTCTCTCTCTCTCTCTCTCTCTCTCTCTCTCTCTCTCTTTGTACGCCAACATTACCGTGCGTGAGGACAGAGACAGATAATTAGGACTATATGGAGATACATTAAAAAGTAATATTCCTTAGTCATTTCTTTAACACATGGGGTAGGTTTGTATGAGATGAAATACCGTTATACAGTACAGACCTGTCGCAACTTACACACTGACTAACGAATTACTTGTGCTACCTTTAGTATTTTTTCGGTGCCTAACTAGTTTCATATATATAGCTCATTTTGCAGCAATCCTTTTCGTTAATGGTAAACATTCGACATGTATGTACTGTACAACTAGACAAAAATCGAATATCAATTAATTGTACAATATGCCATTATGACAGTTGGTGATAAGTGTCCACATTTCATTATCGTTTGCGTGTGTTTTTTCCCTCTTTGTACTTTTGGTTTTGTTGCCGTCAGGTTGCAACAGGATTGGTTTATAATCTTGAGGGAATGGGGTCAGGGTCCATGTTATTTTGAAAATAAGGAATCAAATAGCCAAAATTATTAAACTAAAAAATAATCCATTGGCGGTATTTTTATAAAACTCTAAAATTGAAAGCTAAAACATGTTTAACGAACTTGATTTCTATTTAGGATAGTATTATTTATTTTTTATAATTGTGTAAATTGGCCTGTGGACTCAGTCCCGACGCCAAATATAGATCAGAGACAGTCCTGTTCCAAATACAACTTCATAATGAGTTTTATGTTTCCAGAAATGTTAGAAGAGGAACAAACATGCCCTTTCCAAGAAGAAACACACCTCACAGATGTAGCTCTTGTTGTAGAAGGTAAAAAATTGTTTGTAAGCAAGGTCATTCTTGCTGTCTCTTCGCCTGTTTTCAACGCGATGTTTTATTCTAATTTTAAAGAAAAAGATGCCAATGAAGTCCTACTTCCTGATAAAAAGTGTGACGACGTGGTTACATTTTTGAAATGCATTTATCCGGATTCCGTACAGACCCTTACTAGTAAGTATTCCAATAGCATTCAAATAAGCATACCATATTTCGCTTTATTATCTGTAGATATTGGACACTATTTTACCGTATCCGTTATGTTATCCAATCATTTAATTTAAACTTTTCACATATTGAAATAATTTCATTACGGCCAAATAGTATTATCATATGTCCTATTCTATAGTTGTCTATTTCTTGTAATTTGATTGTTTCTGTCAACAACTTTTATTGTTCCGTTTTGTGATTGTATTAACTGTTTTACGTAAATAATGTTCAACGACAATTCCTTGCTCATATTTTATCATTACATGTTAAACGATAGCATGACCAAGCAATGATCGTTTGTAGGCCAACTTCTAATAACCTTGCAAGTCTAAATTCATCTACAGTTTTTGAGCAAATATCTAAAATTTTCAACACATATTACTAATGCTTAGAGGATGCATTTTCAGATCCAAAATCCTCTTTATGGCTACCATTCGGTCATCTTTGATTTTCATATTTTAAGACAAAAATAGGTTGCTTTTGCATCTACCCCCTTCCAATAGCTCCATGTATCGTAATTTTGTGCTCAAACGACAGACAATGGTAGCTATATCTTAGATGGCTTTCTAGTGGTCTAGTTAAACACTAGTTGTACAATCAGTGGATTGCTTGTGGATGGGAGCAATGTCCCTCGAATGTCGGGCATACTGAGTAGTACCCAAATGTGTGTCCTTATCTTGTTTCCATTATTTAAAACAATTATGTTTTGTTTTTGGTTGTTTAAGCTGGTGCAGAGTACAGTTTTTTTTACAATTAGAATGTTTCTTTTTATACATCTGTGTTTTATTGATTCAGTGAATGATTTGTTGTGTGAAAAAATTCAAAACCTAGTTTTTTTTGTATTTTTCGTTCGTTCTAGTGGACATCGTTACACAAGTACTACCTTTGTTCCACGAATACGACTGTAAACGTCAGCTGTTGGAATGTGAAGCATTTCTTTTAACAAATATCAATCCAAATAAAAAGGACATTGACCCGGATAAACTTTTAGTTTGCTTATTGCAATCAAAGATGTGTGGTTTACAGAAAGCGTATGAACTGTGTTTAAAATCAACACTGATATACAGTCTGAAAATACTACAGTCAACTGAAACGTTCGAAAAGATTCAGGACTCTGTTAGAGTGGATTTGTATCATATAAAGATAATGCACCTAGAATCAACAATAAATCAGCAGTATTATTGTCGAAGCTGCTCACCATACATTTCAACACTGAGAGCGCTATTCTAATAATCAAAATGTCTCATACACGTAATATAAGTTTACATTTTTCCAATTATTACTATCATATAATGATTACCAAAATCAAGATGAGTTCTATATATATAGTCGGGTTAATTGTATTTGACTGATATCGTAACCTTTTAAAATATAAGTAGAGACATCTTTTTGATAGGAATGTTAAATCCATGATTGCAAGAGTATAATATTAAACATCAAAAATAAACATACTAATCATGTCCAAATATTATTAGATTAATGCAGGAATTGTTAAAGTCGTTATTAAAACACTAGAATATTATTCGATAACATCGTTAGATATGTTTAACTTTATTTATTTTTTTTTTATTTTTTCTTTTTATGTTTAAATAAGTGTCACTGTGGTGTGTCAATGTATATTGGAATTGAATTAATTGAGCGTTTAATGTGTTTTAGTGTTAACATATTATTAAAGTCAATTGATAATATAATACTAATAATAATAATAATAATAATAATAATAATAATAATAATAATAATAATAATAGTTTGAAATGGAAACAACTGAAAAACATGAATGGAGTCCTTGACTAAAATCGTAAGTTATCAAAAACAAACATACTAATCCATGTCCGAATCACGATCCAGAAGCAAAGTAAAAACTTTGGAACTGACAAGTTAGGTTAGACAGGTGAACTTCCACCAGGGAAGTGAGGCTGGGAGCTCCGGAAGGGTAAGCACCTCCTGTTTAGCTAGCTACACCCGCCACGTGTTAAATCAAAATTGTGTTAAAAGAACATGGAACTATGAGGCGTCAAATATATCCAGGGCAATCCTGGATACAGAAACATCAAACTTACAACAATACTGTGATGACGGCCATAAAGCTTTTTGAGGGTCTTAATAAGCCTAGGCTTGCAATATCCCTGAGTCAACAATTTATTTGCAAGCAGCCTACTTGGTTGTACAAAGTCCCCGTAGTGGGAACAAGCTCTACCATAGCGTATTAATTGGGAAACAAATACACCATAAGCAGGAGAAGCAGGTATATTGCTGCATAGAACAAAACTAAAACAACACAGAGAACAAGACGTACGCTTGAGCCTAAAAAAGAGAATGGATGGTCTGAAAATTGTTTTTTGGTAAAAAGTTAAAACTAAATATATCAACCAAACGATAAAGAAACGCATTTAAAATCTACCAATTTTTACGAGTATCATGACAACGTACTTGATTTCATATATTTTTGCGTCATGTCAGCAGCTTTTTATGAGTTTTGGATTATTTTTCGAACACCAGTTCGATTTATGCAAATATATGTTTTGCACTATAATACACTGGTCCGGTTTCACAATCAGTGTTTTATTAAGATTTTCCTTAACTTAAATCTGGCAAAAATTCAAGTCTTTATTGTTAAGTCATTTAAATTTAATTGTTAATACCACTGTTAACACATTTGTATTTAGTTAATGTCAAAACTATTCATAATGATGTCTTTCTTACTAACTTGACTACTGGTCAACAAAAACGCAGATTATAATCGCATCCACAGTAAGAAAGATGAACATTCCTTGTGTGCGTTCGAACGGGCTCGAACTCTAGTGGTGACATCAATCTCCTTTGGTTAGAAGGTTTAACCATGGAAATGAGTCAGTCCTTTGTTGTACAATTTGTTGTCTATTGCAATCTTCTACAGCGGATGTAGAGTACAAACCATGTCACTTATTATTCAGTTAACATAAAAGTTTAAATATTAAAGATAAAGGATTGATATTTTTAGATTAAAGTGCAACATTTTCTCAAAGATAATTGAATTTTCAATTTTGATTTTACACGTGGCGGGTGTAGATAACTGAACAGGAGGTGCTTACCCTTCCAAAACACCCGATCCCAATTCCCATGTGGAAGTTCACGTGTTTAACTTTGTTTGCCAGTATTTACTTTGCTTTTGAGTTATCCTTTCCTATAGAATGTACTTGGATGCATTTCTAGATGACTTAACTAATCCGAAGTTGTAAGCTATTTCATTTACATTATTAGCCATGGTTCTGGTTCATGAGGCATTTTTCAGAAACTTCTCGATTAATATTCAAAGTGCTCTGTTCATTTTTGTTTAATAAAATGATAGCATCTACAACAACACAAATTGTTTAAGAATTAAGTGAAAAGTGCATATGGACTTTATATCTGTAGTTGAATATGAATCATGTATGTAACTGTATGTGAAAATTATTTTGGGACCAGTTATAGATGTATATATTACTAATCAAAATACAAAAATCAAAGTAATGATCTATAGCATGTCTAGTATTTTATAATCAATGTTTCGTAATGGGGTGTTATATCTATGACGGAGACAATAACTTTTTAATACCAGACAGTCGAAACAAACAACAAAATTGATTGATTGTTGAAAATATCTATAAACTTTATACCTTTAATTTTGAATATGAAAAATGTATGTAACTATATTTAAACATTATTTGGTGGTCCGTTATAGTACTAATCAAATTACAACAACAAAAATGATGACCCATTGCGCGACTAGAATTTTCCATTTATCATTTGTCTTAATGGGTTTTTATTACTAAATAACTTTAATAATATTGGGCATAATTGTGTTTTCTACCTTTTATCCAGGCATATGACTGACTAAAAGTAATTATTTAAACTGAATAGATAATTAACGTCTCCAATCCAGACACGAATATTCGGCGAATCTAGAATATCATTTGGTGCATCTCGGGAGGGTTTGGCATGTAATGCAGTATCTTTATTTTACCTCAGAGGTCGGATGTATGATAATCGTTATAGAAAAACCTTAAACACTACAGGTTTTCTGATTATAGGAGCAAGATCTACGACTATAATGAGGATTGATTTTTGGAAACATGTATGTCAACTGACCGTTTGAAACAACTTAGATGTACAAAGACAGCAAATTTCCTGAGAATGAATATAAATTCAAATAAGCCCGACCGTGCTTTGAAATAATCATAAAATTTCTTAAAAAACAGTAATGTGTTTACAGCTAGATCGAATCATTATAGTACTGTTAAGCCGAGTGGGTACTAGTTATTTGTGAATAAATTGGATGACAAATCACGTTAATCCATGTGTTCATTCAGAAAAGAAGCATTAACATCCAAGTAACTGTCAGGTTGTAAATTCATCAATAAGCAGATTTTACCAACCACTTAATGTAAATGATAAATATTTTGATTTCAATTCTTATAGTAATTACATATTATACCAGTTTTAATTTTACAGCACTAGGCCGTTTCGGAATACAATTCCTCATCAGTAGTGCTTGGACCAAAATTATGAAACCAAAATTATTTTGAAGATGTTGAAAAGCTACCCAAAGCACCAAAATATATTTTACCAAATTAAGCTAAGGAAATAAGAAATTTTTGTTCAGCTATTCCAAATATAAAATAAGTTTGAGAAATTACATTCTGATGGATTTTAAATATCAATGACCGCATGCTATGTATATTAATGCAGATGGAACGTCAATAATCTGCTCGAGAAGTTTTTTGGATTGTTTTACATATTGACAAAGCAATGTTAATTAACCTTGAAGCTTTTGTAAAATCCTGTGTGTTTTATTAACAAAGTCTTTGGAAAAATGTTTGATTCATTTAAACTTTGAACAAGTTTGTTGTAATCCAAAACGTAGTCACATCTGGTTTTATTGGAGATACACATCTATTCTGTGACTATACAATATACACATATTATGACAAGACATTTAGATTTTACCTTCGGAAATATATTTCAAAAAGTACACATGTACTGTAAATACGCCGTTTCTTGGATGTATTCATTCCTTGCCGATTCCGATTTTAGTATTGGCCTAAATCACGTGACTAGTCTGCAATTTAGGGCATAACAGAAATGTCAACATTGATCGGCTGGAGGGTGCTAGCGATGGGCTGTATTTAAACACTTGTTACACATATTTTTGAACTTATACCTGCATCAAAGAATTAAAATACTTTAAACAAATAGATTTTATGACATTTTAACATCTTAATATAGTTCATAAAGATTTATCGGACATTTTTGTCTGAAGCAGTAGGAAACCCTTTGCCAGGCAAGGAGAAGTTAGATGCGGCACGCTGCTTTACTTAACTTAGACTGTTAGAGTTTCCATTTGATTTAAACTGATTTATTTATTATCAGACAAAATAAACAAAAATATATCTGAAAGTGGTGCAAAATATGAATTTAGTCACTTGAATTCTCATATGCAACTATCACCTGATCACAACATGCAGCGCGTGAATAAAATGACTTGATAATCTTTTTTTAAAAATTGCCTATATTATTTTTTACAACACTTAAAAGATTTACAAATGATATCTTTAGACAAGAAATTGTCATTTTTAATTTATCTCTGAAAATGATGCCATGTAGCGATTCACCTCATTGTTTACAATTGAAGCGGCAAAAAAGTGCCCTAAATTCAGTCACGTGGTGATGAAAGTCACGTGACACTTCGTCCGAAACTTTGTATCTCTGAAACGGCGTATTGTATCTTAGCGTGTACTGTATGATTTTTAACATTTTGAACTAGAAAAAATGCATGCTTTGTAGTTTTGCACAATTAGTATATCTACACATTGCATCATCTTCGTAGTTAAAGGCAAAATAAATACGAAGAACAACTATTTAAAAGAAAACTGAAAACCAGTCTGCGAAATTTTTACGATTAGAATAAGAAATTGATTACGTTAAAACAAAACATTGACATTATTATTTATTACACCTTATGTAAAAATCGAGTAATTTCATTGGATAAGAGCTATGTAACAATTTGTACTGTCACATTACATTTATAATGTCACATAGCGCTGCGCGTGACTATGTGACAGTACTTTTGTTCGGGTTGTCTCCCTTCACTGGATAACGTCAGCGCTTTGAACGAAACATGTTTTCAGTTGTGTCTACGCAAGCGTTTCTTGTTATTGGCATTATTTAGATTCGTCTGTAACAACAACAAAAGATTTTTGCCGAGGTTGAAAATGAGTATCTTGTCAATTTATTAAAGTCTAAAGACTCTATATCAACTAAACGGACCAATAAGAGGGGCGTGGATACGTTTCGTAAATTCCTTGGCCCAAATTACTGTGAATTTAAGGCATTCCCGGTCGATAAATTGGATAAAGATTGATATAGACATTACTAAAATCGAAGGATGCACATAATACACATTGGTAAAATAAAACAAATATTACATTTTTGACCTCTCGAAAAGCATTGTCAGCCTTTGCTATTGCCTCGGCATACAATGCTTCCTCGTGGTGACAATATGTCACCCTGTCAGAAATGCAATATTTATATAATATCGGTGTCTATTATTGTCTCGTTTGTGATATCAATATTAGATTAACCCTATAATCGTGTTGGATCTCATTGACAACTTTGGATGGTTAATAAGAAGAAATACTACTGATTTTTAAAACGAATCCATAAAAAATTATTTTGTTTCATAAACCAAGCTCTTCATTAAGTTTCATATAAATGAACTATACATAATAAAACATCTGCCGGCGATTTATTATGTTTTATTTCTGTGCCCTAATTGATGGTAAATTCGGCAAAGATCACAAGTTGTAATAATCCGGTAGTTCCGTCAGCTGATTCAATATATCTAAGTCCTTGATATATAACACTGGTATAAAATATACTTCTCTAGGAAAGACCAATTTCAATACCTCTATTTTCAACTTCTATTTTTTTAACTAGCTACTTTGTAGCATGGCAATAGCTAACATCAAAAGTTTTACAACCAAATGTAATGGAATAAATAAGATAAGACAAACACAACATTGAACCCAATGATTGCAAAACTCCATAGTTCGGACGGATACTTTATCAAATAACTATATGACATACAGTTAACGATCTTTTGAAGAACAGTCCAACCATCTCACTTATCTTACAAAGAGCGATTCATACGTCATACAATCATTGATACAAGTATATATTGTTCAAGCATTTTGTATTTACATGTATTTACTTCATGCACGAGTTTGTTATGATTTAAATTGTGATTTTTTTTACCACAGCGCTTTTAATTAACCTGAACGAGTTTCTGTTTTAGTTGGCATTGCACGTACGTAAAATGTAAAATTCAGCTCTTGGTAAATAGGTTTTAAAAAAATTCTACAGATATATGTGAGTGCATTCAATGAACAAGGGAACTTGAGCGCATTTCAAAAATTAGAATAGATGTACTTAACCTTCCGTAGCATCTGGCCTCACTTCCCTGGTGGAAGTTCACGTGTTAACCTTTGTGAGTTTCAAAGTTTTTACTTTGTTGCTGGATTGTGCTTCAAACATAGATTAGTATGTTTGTTTTTGCTGTTCGTATATGCAATTCACTATCTATGTAAGGTGGTTCTAAGAAACTGTTATGGGTTAGAACCACAGGTTATAATTTTGATTAAAACGGTTTTAAACACTAACATATAGAGTGGGCGGGACTTAAAATCTTACGCAGGAGTGTACGCAAAGGGGTTGTAATTAATCTAAAAAACACTTTGTAGTACAAACACTTTGCAGGTGAAATAGTTAAGAATAATTATATTTTTTTATATTTGTCGTAAATTCTCGTTTAGATTGTTGTAATTTAATATATTACAATTAATTTACACCTCTAAAATTAGAAAGACAAAGTGCTTTTAGTCCATAACTGAACTCAAAACATCCACGCTATGTTATTTTCAAAGTACATGTATTATATTTTTATACTTGTTCCAATGGTTTAAGTTGGAAATGATTCGATGATCTTCAAATTGCATTTGCTGCCATTGGTCGTTTAGTTACACGTTGTTGTTCTGTCTTTATAACAAAATTACCATTTACATTCTCGTTTGAAAGGTTTATTGAAAAGATTATTAATATTTCAATTTCAACAAATCAAATTAAAACAACTGAAAGTAGTACTGTTTTGAAAGATTCACTTGCGTATAAAATGAAAACCATTCGTGATCGATTATAATGTCCGATTAATGCCATTTCGAATAGTCACTTGGTATTTTAATATAACGACAAAACAAAATTATTAATTAACCGATCTCAAAAGACTACGCATAGTTATTTTGCTCATAACCTGTCGCATTAATTTTGTCCTTTATGAACCATGCCAGTTTTACAATCAACCCTTAGAATCGTCCTACCTTAATTCTATAACTATTGTTGGTGCCGCTAAGTTTTTAATAAAAAGAATAACGTTGTTAAAACTTTTAAATAATCTATCCTTAATTACACCATGAATTCCTTAATATAATAACCAATAACGCTTAACTTTTTGAAGTATATCATTGAAAAAGACGTAACATAGTTCCTCTAGTATAAGCATTTGTAAAAATTTACTTTATTTCTTCTTTGATGTCTTAAAACATTTTTGTAATAGTCGAAATTTAAATGAAAGTCTTTTTAAAACAAGAAAAGTACTTACTAGTGTTTTTTTTTACAGTCAGGTTTTAGGAAAAGCCAAACGTAGTTCAGTCAAGTTCATACTCATTTTTTTACGTTTCTGGATATGACGGTGTACATTGATCAGAGATAGCTATGGAGTATTGACTAGGATCTTAATTGTGGTCATTTCTGTAGTAATATTACTGTGTGCTGTCACGTGTGATAATCAATCAACCTATTCTGAAGTATCGTAAAATGTTTAACAAAAACCTTAGAGCTTACATGTTCAACATCTTTCACACTGATACAATAGGTGCAAATCATTAAAAGAACTCGGTTTGAAACCCCATGCCATTTGTTTCTGCCTAATATGTGGTATCAAGTGTATCAAAAACTTAATTCTAAGTTTTTTGAAAAATTCTGCCAATTTGTCTGCATAAATCTAAGTTTATCTCTATTATATGTGCGCAATAAAACTAACAACACGTGTCAGAGATGCAGAGAACATTTATATTTAATCACTCAAGCATATAATGCTCATTTGAAACAAATGTGTTTCCATCAGGTCCTTTAAGATCACTTGGTATCTTTATTGCTTAACAGGCTAATTAAGAAATTTATGATTCCAACAAGGACTTGGCAACCATTTAATAGCATACCTATCCTTCTTTTCTAAAAGCACTTAGTGTTTTTTTCCTAAATTTTCTAACACTGTAATACTTTCTCAGTTAATAAGTTTAAGCTTTCTAAGTATTTATTTCTTTATGCAGGGTATACAAGGGTTTAAAATTCCATCACTGTAATATAAGAGATTTGGAAAGGCTTAAATCTCTGTAGGAAATGTTTCCTGACTGTCAGATACATATGGAAATAATCGTTTATGTCAAATTAGCCTTTGCTTTAGGTAAATTAAGACACTGGTGTATACTTTGTTGGTGTTTATATCTGTTTAATCAAAAACAAACATACTAGTCCATGTCCGAATCACAATCCGGAAGCAAAGTAAAAACTTTGAAACTGAAAAGTCAGGCTAGACACATGAACTTCCACCAGGGTGCTCAGGAAGGGTAAGCACCGTATGATGCTTGACAAAAAAAACCAGAATCCCTAATTAACTCAGCAGATATTTTCTCTCATGAGCGGAAGAACAAACGTTTGAACCTGTTACAGGTATATTTTGAAAAGCAGTGACTGTTATTTCGCATGGAATAATGTGATTCGTCTTTATCTTAGATATTCTCTGTCAGATGAGACGTTAATGCTTAAACAGTCGAATGTTGCACTTGTCTTGAAGACAGTATATCACTTCTATCAGATAAATAAAGGTGTTTGCTTCCAAAGGGTAAGCCATCTAATTCGGAGTACCCTAGAATATTTTGTTGCTGACAAATCATTTCCGGCGTGTTTAAGAACACAATTTAACTTGAAGAAAATGAACATCCAATTATGCTTATATGGTCTGGAAGGTCGTAGAGTCAAATTAGAAAGATGACATGATCATGAATATTTATATAATCACAGAATAATTGTTTTGAGGTGTTTTTTCCAACGTCCTTATTTATCACTTATTCAACTGATGTGCTTATTCAAACATCACCATTTACTAAAATATTTATTTAAAACGTCATTATTTATCATCTGACTCCTTCTAATGTTATTAGTAATTAAATTATCTTCTTGCATTAAATCTACTTTTTTTACTATTGTTATTTTTTATTAAATCGTAATTACATCTTAACTGACGCAATATGATGTTGCAAAAACACTCGTTTACAATAGAACTTTCAGCAAATAAATCAACTATCTGAAAGAATGTTACAATATCAGAGCTGTATTGACTAGATAATTATTATTTAACCTGTGTTAATTTTGCAGCTCTTGAGAGTCGTTCCGGAATAGAATCCCTCATCGGTAGTGTTCTGACCAAAATTGTAAAAATCCAATGCTTAAGATGTTGAAATAAAAAAATAGAAGAATCAAAATGTATTATACTATATTCACCTTAGGCAACTCTTTGAACGATGAACCAAGGCTTAGTTGCTTGAAAATTTTTAAGTTTAGAAGCAGATAAGTTTTAACTTAGTATTTATGTACACACCGCAGAATGTCGGTTTCATGACATCACGAAAAGAACAAGTAACAAATATTTAGATATACATAAAACTTAATAAGAAACCGAACATTATTGGCTTATAAAGAAAGCAGATGTTTATTTAACATGTCACTCGTTGTTTGTTGCTGAAATTGGCGTCCGCGTAAATTTTAATTTGAGGATAATGTAAATTTTGTGTTTATCCAGGATAAATATGTCTGCTTATTTCATGCTATTTTTCTTATTAATGTATACTTATCACGAGAAATGGTCATATTGATAAATATACAATAAATAATTACATACGGAATTATTAATCATTGCGTGATATAATTTCTATATAGTTCAACTTGTTATAAATTCAGTTTCACTCGTTGTTCTATATACATTGTGATAGGTTAAACGAACGAGGCGTAAGCGATATACCGTGACAATAGCAAACACTATATCAGTTTGTATCTAAATAATATGAACAAAAATGCATTGTCTATTGGCCAACAGTATAGTGCATGCAATGTCAAAAATCAGGAACAACACAAAATAAAACACAATATGAACGGCTGTTTATAAAAACAACTACTTTAAAACTATATGACGTAAAGTATGCAGTAAGCATCTCATATCAAGATTATCTTTAGTATGGGTATTGCCAGTGCCCCAACAATTCAATACCCAATAGCCATTTTTGCGTAACGATATGAAAATACTTTATGACATAAGTCTCCTGAATAGCTTCAGATTTACAAGAAAACATTATAATTTATGTAATTCAATATTAGTAATACTACAAGTTCCTCACAAGCTTTTTGGGGTATCACATACAGAATGACACCTATTGTACATGTTTTCAGGTCATTGATTGTAACATAAGGGTCCTACAAACGGTACTCAACATTTTGTCAACCATCTTTAAATACTCGCGAACTATCAACCATTTCAATCTGCGTCTACATAGCAGTATATTTTGATATTCGTTTAAGTATTTTTTTTATTTTTAGAAACACATAAAATGTATAATAAACTGCACAGGTGTGCTGTGCTAAATTATAAATAGCGAGAGTGTTTGGTTACAAATCTAATGCAGCACTGTGTTGTTTTTCTAAAATTGCATACTTGATTTAAAAAAAACTTGATCCTTTGCTGTTACTATAAATCACTATCCCGTGATGAAAACAATTTTGCGACATAAAATTTTTTCGATATTTCATGCGGAACTCCAAAATAGAAGAAGGTTTTTCTTTTAGCAACTGATTTAAATGTTAATATGATGTTCATCTAGTTAGTTGGCCTTTACCAAATTCACCAATTTTTATTTTCGCGCACTTTATTTTCGCGATTCTTGAACAAATCACGAATAATTCAGAAAATAAAGTGCTCGCGAAAACAAGGTGATTTACAGTACCACGATTAGATATAACAATACGAAGCAAATTATACCCATTAGCTTACTTGCATTCTTTCGACACAACAAGTATCTATACTTATCACATTGTTTAGTTTGGATGTAGCTTTCAGCATTATATAGAGAACCGTCATGGCCTGAGAATTGATGTTCAATCGTTAATTTAACGGCGGTGACAATTTTAATTGTTGAAGAATCAAATTTCGTCTGAGCGGTACATTTGCTGACCTTTTGTTTTCTCCAACTGAACTTTTTGCTGTCCAAATTAAAACAAAATATCAAACAAACTGCCTAATATATTCCCCCGATTGTATGATAATTTGTTTAAGTATTCATTGATATCTTCATATTTAGCATTCTTGCAGCATATATATCCAAAATAAATCAATTTATTGTTCTAATTAAAACTTCAACAGCAGAGCAGTACATCATTGTCTTTTTCTGAAAATATCCCTCGAGGCTTTCTATGAAGGTCTAATTTCGTCTTATATCCAGGTTGACTGTTCATGTATACCTTCATGTTACAATAATGTACATGTACTCTAACCTTTATTACTAAACGCTTATAGCGTTTTTGATTTATAAATAGATTGGAATTATAACTAAATTCACAAGGTTCTGACAACTTTTTGTCTGGGTTTTCAAATGGCAACAGACTTTTGTGTTTTGTATACAAATTATTTGAATTCTTTGTGGTTTTAAAGTGATCTTTTATTGCATGATGTGATTGTTGTTTTTTTTTATACAGCTTGCTTGTTCAAAACAACAATTCTAACTAACCATTTAAAAAGAAGTTTTAAATACACTAGAATGTCCTTATAGATTTGCAAAGACAACAACGATACAGAGATTGAATTATAAATCAGATAAGTTTTTTAGTAATGAGTTTACATCTATATCAAAACAGCAATACTGTCAATTTCTTCAAAATAATCCAGAAATATCGCAATATCACGTTTTTTCAAAGGTGCCCTTTTACACCAGCAAGCCAGATAAAGGTTGATATATCATATGAAATATATGCAATACAAATCAAATTCTGTCGAAATAACAGGTTATGATTTGATTATGATATGAAACTAATGTCGCGTACAGACGTTCAATTAACGGTAGACAAGACAGAAGATGCTGTACAACAACATAAATTATTAAAGAATCAAGTGAAATGTTCATGCATGGGGACATTGTGCCTGTAATTATGAATATGAAAAATATATGTAGCTGTATGTAAACATTATTTTGGGATCAACTGTAGTACTTACAAAAACAAAAATAATGATCTATTACATGTCTAGAATTTTATAATCAATATTTCGTAATGGGGTTTTATATCTATGAACGGAGACAATAACTTATTAATACCAGACAGTCGAAACAAACAACAACAAAAAAATAACGAAAGAAACAGGAAATAAATTGCAATTTTCAAACAGATCATTAGAAATATTAGGCATAATTGGTTCCAGTACCTTTAAGTCAGACATATGACTGGCTAAGCTGTTGTATTTGAAGAACGTATATAATTAGTCTCCTAGCTAAGACATGGAATATCCGTCGAATTTAGAATGCCATTTAGTGCATTCTTGAAAGATTTTTACTCTCTGTCCATTAGTCCTATAGCCAATGGCTTTGATGGTAATTAATCACTACAGAGAAACCCTAAACACCATAAGTATTCTGATTGTAGGAGCCACGTCTATTACTATAATGAGTATTGCTTGCTGAAAGCATTAATGCCAACTGACCATTTGAAAAAATAATCAATTAAATGCACTAAAATGCCTTCTTAGATGTGCAAAAACAGCAATTATTCAAAAGATGAACATTGATTCAAATAAGCCAGTCGGTGCTTGGGAATAAAATTAAATTTTCATTAATTTTTATTTATTTCTTTTACAGTAACGCGTTTACAGCCAGATCGAATCATCGATATTGTCAATTGCTCAAAATCACCAAAAATATTGAAATTCAACCTTTTTACTAATGTGTCCTTTTACTCCAATAATCTAGATAAAGGATGATATATCATATAAAATATCTACTATGAAGATCAGACTGTATCGAACTAACAGGTTATGATTTGATAACGATACGACAAATGAATGTCGTGTACAGATAGATAATTGTCAAATTGTCTTATAAGCTTGACACTTAATAAAAGAGTCTTCTTTTAGACAGGCTATATTTCAGAAATCAATGGTATCATTGAGCTTTTTGTGACGAATTTGCTTCATTTAAATATTTTCTATAACAAGGTTAAGCCGATTTGGTACTATTTATAATAAAATCCGATGGCTAATCTAATCAAATTAATCCATGCATTCATTTATTCAGAGATTAGGCATTAAAATCCAAGTAACTGTTAGGTTGCAAATTCAACAACCGTAAATTTCGGTCGTTTCGGAATACAATTCCCCATCAGTAGTGCTTGGACCAAAATTATTAAACTTAATATTATTTTGAAGATGTTGAAAAGCTACCCAAAGGACCAAAATATATTTTACCAAATTCAGCTTTGCTTGAGGGAGTATACCTTAGTTTTTTTTAGAAATTTCAAATTTTAACTTGCAAGAAATTTAGACAATTATAGTATATTTCTGACAATAATACGAAATAATTGCTTACTGAGTACATTTTGAACAGAAAAACGGCACGTTTTGTAGTTTTGCACCCTGACTATGTCTACACTTTGCACACTCTTCGTAGTTAAAGGCAAAATAAATACTAAGAACAACTGTTTGAAAGAAAAACAAAGCCAGTCTCCGGATTGTTACCATCAGGATAGGAAACAATACGTTATAATAAAACATTGACATTATTATATATCGCTGTCTGTTATAATTTTCTTATTTGTGATATCAATATTAAATTAACCCTATAATCGTGTTGGATCTCATTGACAGCTTTAGGTGATTTATAAAAAAAATACTACTGATCTTAAAAAGAATCCATAAAAAATTAATTTGTTTCATGAATCAGGCTCTTACACATATAATATAAAATATATATATATAGAAAATCTGCCAGCGATTTATTGTGCTTTATTTCTTTGTCCTTATTAACGGTAAGGTCGGAAAAGATCACAAGTTGTACTTTTCCGATAGTTTCGTCTACTGATTCAGTAAATTCAGTTCATATATATATAAACGTTGTTATCAAAGGTATTTTTCTGGCGTAGACCAACTTCAATACCTATATTTTAAACTAATACTTTCAAGTCAGCTGTCCGTAAAGATAGCTACTTTGTAGCTTGACAATAGCCAAACATGAACAGTCTTACTAAGCCATGTTCTGATTAAAATCCAGAAGCAAAGTAAAAAGTTTGAAACTGACAAGTTAGGTAAAACATGTGAATTTACACCAGAGACGTGGGGCTGAATTTCACGTGTTTGACCTAACTTGTCGATTTCAAAGTTATTACTTTGCTTCTGGATTGTGATTCGGACATGGATTGATTTTGATAACAATTAAATGTAATGATATAAGTAAGACAAGACAAAAGCAATATTGAACATAATGATCGATATTCGATTTAATAATCATATGACATACAGTTGTTTCCTAACCATCTTTTTGAGGACAACCCAACCATCTCACTAATCTTACAATAAGCGGTTCATAAATCGTTCAATTATCGATACCAAAATGTCCTGTTCATGAACTTTGTATTTTGTTTTTACTTTATACACGTTCATGCGTCTTTGGTTTAATTTAAGTTGTGATCCTGTTGTGTACCACATTACTTTTGAAATTTTATTTAACAAAATAATTTTGTTTGTAGTTGGAAATGCAAATACAGATACATTGTTATACTCACCCCTTGATAACTGAGTTTGATAAACAATACTGCATATCATCTGAGTAGCTTATGATGTTGATTAAAAAGGTAACCAAGTCTCGTCATGTAAGCCAAAAACAAATTCTACTTGTTTTTTTTTTTTTTTTTTTTTTTTAAAAACTAACATACAGTGTGGGCAGGACTGAATCGCATTAGCAGGAGTGTATGCAAAGGGACTGTAATTAGTCTAAAAACGAACACTTTGTAGTTCAAACTCAATGCAAGTGAAATTGTTAAGAATACTTTACCTCTCTGATTTGATATATCTGTTATATTTCGTTTAGATAGTTGCAATTTAATATCGTTTACAATTAATTCTCTCCTCTAAAATTAGAAAAACATATGCATTTCAGTGCATATGTCCATATATGAACTCGAAACATTGTATTTTCAAAGTATGTATATTTTTATACGTGACAAATTGTTCTATTTGTTCTAATGGTTTAATTTGGAAATTATTTGATGATATTCAAATTTGTGCTGCAATTGGTCGTCCAGTTAACCCCTAATAGTTCTGTCTTAATTACAATATTACCATTAAAATTCTCGTTTGAAAGGTTTATTAATACATGTAGAAAAGGTTATTAATATTTTATTTTTTGATAAAATTCAATTGAAACAACTAACTTAAGGTAGTATTGTATTGAAAAATTTACCTGCATATAAAATAAATATCATTTTATTATAGTGCCAGATAAATGCCATTACGAATAGTCACTTGGTGTATAAATAATGCGACGAGACGAAATTATAAATTAACCCGTCCCAAAAGACAACGCATAATATTTTGCTATATTTATATTCATTTTTCTCATACCCGGTCGCATTATCTTTCTTAATATATCCGTTATGAACCATGCCCCAGTTTCGTAATTAACCTTAAAATCATTCTACCTTAATTTTATTTTATAAATATTATTAGTGCCGAAAAGTTTTGATTAAAAAGAATAATGTTCTAAACACCTTTTAATACTCTCTGCTAAACAAGTCCATGAATCCCTTAATATATCGACCAATAACGCTTGTTTTTTTAAGTATTATCATTTAAAAAGAAGTATAAGCAACAGAGATTTAGTATATACAGGTATCATTGTTCGTCTAGTATAAACATCTGTAAAAATTCACTTCATTTCTTGTAATATGTCTGTGATGAAAACATTATTTTCAAATAGTCGAAATTTAACTGAAAGTCATTTAAAAACAGGCAAGTACTTACAAGTTTTTTGTACAGTCAGATTTTAAGAAAAGCCAAACGTCCTTCAGTCAAGTACATAGCCATTATTTAACGCTTTTAGATATGACGATGTGCAGTGATTAGAGATATGTTGTATTGATCAGAAACTGAATTGCGATCATTGATTAAATTATATTACAAAGTGTCACTGTGAGCGGTCACGGGTGATAATCAGCCGACCTATTCTGAAATATTTTAACATGTTTAACAAATTCCTCCCGTTGGTTTTCACCATATTTCACACTGATAAAATAGGCGATGTTCATTGAAAGAACTCATTTGAAAAACCATGACGTTTTTTCTGCCTAATGTTTGGTATCAAGTTCACGTACAACTGGATAACATTCTACATTTTTGAAAATATATCTGCCAATTTTTCTGTAGATATCTTTGTTTATATCTTTTAAAATCAACAACACTTGTCGGGAATGCGGAGAAAATTTACATTTTATTACTCAAGCATGCAATGCAATACTAATTTAAAACAGATGATTATTGCATTAGGTTTTTAAGAGTATTTGGTATCTATATAGCTTAACAGGTTAATTAACAAGTGCACGATTCCAACGATGACTTGGCAAACATAATTATTATGGTTATCCTTTTTAGTCCGGGTTAGGTGGACCCACCGTGCACCCCCCCCCCAAGATCCTCCGACACCACTTTTTTCTGGTACCTTAGGGTGTTTAGTAATGGAATCGAGATGTTTTCTAGAAATAAATTGGGATGCTGTTCATATTTAAGAGTACCTGAAAGTTTTCAGTAAATTTCTCTATTAGGGGTAGGAGAACGTTTTTATCTTTGTTTTCAATATTATTATGCAGATACAGATCATATTTGGTATTATTGTAAAGGGAACATGTTCAGCTTTTATAAATACAAAGTTGGTTGATGTAGCTGCTTCTATGTCGTCACCATGACGTCATAAACACAGTTTTGAGAAAAAACGCTATAAAATCGTGTCAATTTATCCTTTATAAAATTATTTCTGTACAGCATAATAAAACACATTAAGACAAAGTATGTTTTCCATTTACTGAATGAATTGTAGTTATAAATGATCATATATTCTCATCTTCGATAAAAGACACCACTCTATTAGAAAAAATATATTAAAGATAGCCATTTTTTAAATGATCGAAACGGGGTAGGGGAACGTTTTTATCTTTGCTGTCGATGATATTATCTTGATATAGATCATATTTGGTATCATTGTAAATTTACTGAAAACTTTCAGGTACATTAAAATATTAAAGTTTTTCATGAAGAGCATCCCAATTTATTTCTGGGAAACATCCCGATTCCATTACTAGACACCCCAAGTTACCAGAAAAAAGTGGTGTCGGAGGATCCTGGGGGGGTGCACGGTGGGTCCACCTAACCCACGGACTATCTCTTCTTGTGAATTTAAGTGTTTATTTCCTGTATGGTTTGTTTCTAAAAAAAAATTTCAGTTAAATAAGTTTAAGCTTTTTAAGTAATTATTTCTTCATGCAGGAGGGTTTAAGAATCCATCATTTAAATTTGAGGCTTTTGAAAGGCTTAAAAATAAAACATTGATGATATTGTGATACCTACATAAAGAATCGTTAAAGTCAAATAAGCCTTTAATTTAGGGAAATTATGAGCCTGGTGTGTTTGTATAATCTGTTGTAATTATATAGATTTTAGCACTAATCAGTCCAGCGGAGTTTCCTCTCATTCGCAGAAGAACGAAGGCTGGAACGCTTTAGAGTTATATCTCAGTGACACTCAGTGCTGTTTTTTCGCATTAAATAATGTAATGCAATGGTATCTGGGAGCTTCTTTGTCCACGAAGCCTTAAAACCTTATTGTCGATGTTTCGCTGGTCTTGAAGACATTATATACTTATATCAGAGAAATGAAGCTGGTTTCACCGGAAGGGAAAACATTCTAATTCGAAACAGACTAGAATATGTTGGTGCTTATAACTTATTACCCGTTTGTTTAGGAACAAACAAAGTTACTCGAAAAAAAGAACATCCAATTAAAATTATATGGTCTGAAATGTCTTAGAAACACAATTAGAAAGCTGACATGATCATGAATATTTATATTATCCCAAAACAATTATTTTGAGGTGTTTATTCCAACGTCTACATTTATCACCCATTCAATTAATGCGTTTGTTCAAATATCAGCATTTACTGAGATATTTATTTTAACGTCAGCATTTACCATCTGACTCCTTCTAATATTTACAAATTAATTAAATTTAACCCTTGCATAAATCTACAAAATGCTATTTTCATTAAATCGCAACAACATCTTAACTGACTCAATATGCAAAACGTCCGTTTATAAGAAAAGCTTATAACAAGTAAATCAACTATCCGAAAGGATGTAACACTTAGAGTTATATTGATTTGATAATTATGATTCAACCTGTGTTTTACAGCTCTAGACATCCTTTCGGAATAACCTTTTTTGGACAGTATTGCACTGTGAAAATCCAATATTTTTAAGATGTTAAAATGAGGGTAAAAAATGATCAAAATATATTTTACCAAATTCACCTAGGGCAATACTTTGTACGAAAGTTTAGTTTCTCGTGGGTCTTTAAAATTTAAAAAGCAGATAAATTCAACTTAGTGTTATGTAAACACTGCAGAATGTCGGTATCATAACATCAGGAAATGAACACGAAATAAATAGTTAGATATACATAAAACTTAATAAGACAACCAAACGTTATTAGCTTATAAGGGAAACATTTCACGTGTCACTCGTTGTAAATTGCTAAAATTGACATCCGCGTAAATTTTAATTTGAAGATAATATACATTTTGTCTCATCCTGGATAAATATGTCTGCTGATTTTATGTTATTTTGGTTATTAATTTATATTTATCACGCAAAATAGCCACATTGATAAATATAATATAAATTTACATACGGTATTATTAATCATTGCGTGATATGATTTCCATATAGTTCCACTTGTTTTTCAGTTGCATTCGATATTCTATCTTCAATGTGATGGCGTGCAACCTAGATTCCATGACAATAGCAAACAATATATAAATTGTATCTAAATACACAAAAGTACAAAATACATTTGTTAATAAAGCAGAGGAAACATTATCATTGACAATTCCCGGAAAAACAAAGTTTTCACGGAAAACATCATAAGTTAAGGGATTCTATATAAGTGATAATATTAGTTGAGCAAACCACCATTGCACGTATTTTCAGGCCACGGGTTTTAACATAAGGGGTCAACAAACGGTACTTAAAATTATATCCATCGCCTATTATTAGCCGCGATCTTAACAATCGATCATTTTAACCTCGCTTCCCTTGCGGAAATTTAACTTGTTTAACATAAATAACTAGTTTCAAAGTTTTACTTTACTTCGGATTGGACATGGATTTGTATTTTTATCGGTCTGAGATAACTACAATCGTACAGCTGAAGGTTTATTAAAAATTTTACGTTTTTCTGCTAATTTTAAATTACAAGACTTGAGTTTACACAGCCAAGTTGTAATATCTCAACCAAAAAAGAAGCGTGACAAATATTGTTATTAATTCAGTAATTATCTTTACAAATAATCATTTTAAATTTTCATCAACCCTTGATATGGTCATCCACATGGATTTTACGGATGATACTACGATTAGTTATAACAATACGAAACAAATTATATTCACTAGCTTTCTTACATTCCTACAACACAACAAGTATCTATATTTATCACATTGTTTAGTTTGGATGTAGCTTTAAACATAATATAGAGAAACTATCATGCCCGGAGAATTGATGTTCGATCGTTAATTTAACGACAGTGATATTTGTAATTTTTGAAGAATCAAATTTCGTCTGAGCGGTACATTTGCTGAACTTTTGTTTTCTCCAACTGAACATTTTGCTGTCAAAATTAAACCAAAATATCAAAGAAACTGCCTCACAAATTCCACAGATTGTATGATGATTTGTTTGGGTATTTTTCATATCTTCATATTCAGCATTATTACAGCATATATATCCAAAATATATCAATTGATTGTTCTAATCAAAACTTCAACAGCAGAACAGTACATAACTGTTTCTTTTTTTTGAAAATATCCCTTGAGGGTTTCTATGAAGGTCGGATTTCTTCTTTTATTTAGGTTGACTGTTCATTTGATCCTTCATGTTACAATGATGTACTCTTATTCTTATTACTATAACTAAATCCTTATCGCGTTTTTTTATTCATGAATAGATTGGAATTATAAATAAATTCACAAGGGTCTGACAACTTTTTGTCTGGGTCTTCAAATGGCAACAAACGTTTGGGTTTTGTATACAAAATATTGGAATTCTTTGTGGTTTTATAGTGATCTTTGATTGCATGATGTTATTTTTGTATTATTTTTTCATACAGCTTGTTGCTCAAAACAACAATTCCAACTGACCATTTGAAAAAGAAGTTTTTAAATACACTATAATGTCCCCTTTGATGTGCAATGACAACATTGATCTAGAAATCGAATGTTAATTCAGATAAGCTTTTTTCAGTAATGTGTTTACATCTATATCGAAACATCAATACCAGTAATTTCTTAAAAATAATTCAGAAATATTGCAATATCACGTTCTTTCAAGATGTCCTTTACACCAGCGACCCAGATAAAGGCTGATATATCAAAAAACAAACATACTAATCTATTTCCGAATCACAATCCAGAAGCAAAGTAAAAACTTTGGAACCGACAAGTTAGGTAAGACACGTGAACTTCACCAGGAAGTGAGGCCGGGTGCTCCGAAGGGTAAGCACCTCCTGTTTAGCTAGCTACACCCGCCACGTGTGTAATCAAAATTGTGTGAAAGGAACATGGAACTATGAGACGTCAAATATATCCAAGGCGATCCTGGACACAGAGACATCAAACTTATCAACAATACTGTGATGACGGCATAAAACTTTTTGAGGGCCTTGATAAGCCTAGGCTTGCAATATCCCTGAATCAACGATTTATTTGCAAGCAGCCTACTTCTTTGTACAAAGTCCCCGTAGTGGGAACAAGCTCTACCATAGCGTATTAATTGGGAAACAAAAACACCATAAGCAGGAGAAGCAGTATATTGCTGCATAAAAAAGGAAAGTTGACAATAGAAAAATTGAAGTCATCACGTTTGTCATAAAGTTTCAAATGTAGCCTTTCCTGTGCGTCATAATTCAGGTATAAGTCTAATATGAAGCAGAACATGAGGAATCAGTCGTGTCTTTTATTTCAAGCTCACTAGGATAGATGACATTTACATAGTCTCCAAATTTAGGATTGTTAAGAGACAGAACGTCATCTATATATCTGTATGTTGAGTTGAATGATTTGGCGACATTTTTCTCTCCAGATTTAACAAGGTTCTGCATAAATTCTGCTTCATAAGAATAAAGAAACAAATCAGAAGCAATGGTGCACATTTGTACCCATTGGTATACCGATTGTTTGCTGAAAAACTATATTACCAAACAACAAATATGTTATCTATCAAAAACTCCAACATTTTGTTGATGGTATCTTCAATATATTTTCGTTGGGAATCCGTATGGTGCTTGACAAAATAACCAGAATCCCTGTTCAGCACCAGATATTTGTATCTTGCTTATCATATGAAATATCTGCCATAGAGATCAGAATGTATCGAACTAACAGATTATTATTTGATTATGATACGTCAAAAGAATGTCGTTTACAGACGTTCAATAAACGATAGACAAGACAGAAAATGCTGTGCAACAATATGAATTACTAACGAACCAAGTGAAATGTACATGCATGGGGACATTATACCCGTAATTATGAATATGAAAAATGTATGTAACTGTATGTAAACATTATTTTGGGATCAATTGTAGTACTTATCAAATTACAAAAACAAACATAACGATCTATTGCATGTCTAGAATTTTATAATCAATATCTGTTAATGGGTTTTTTATATCTATGAACGGATACAATAACTAATTAATACCAGACAGTCGAAACAAACAACAAAAAACGAAAGAAACAGGGTATTAATTGCAATTTTCAAACAGACAATAAGTAGTATTGGGCATAATTGGTTCAAGTACCTTTAAGTCAGGCATATGACTGGCTAAGCTGTTGTATTTGAAGAACATCTATCATTAGTCTTCTAACCAAGACATGGAATATCCGTCGAATCTAGAATGCCATTTAGTACATTCTTGGACGATTCTTACTCACTGTCCATTAATCCTATGGCCAGGGGCTTTGGCGGTAATTAATCGCTACAGAGAAACCTTAAACACTACAAGTATTCTGATTATAGGAGCCAGATCTGTTGCTATAATGAGTATTGCTTGCTAAAAGCATTAATGCCAACTGACCATGTGAAGAAATAAATAATCCATAAATAAATGCGCTAGAATGTCCGCTTAGATGCGCAAAAACAGCAAATATTCAGAAAATGAACATTGATTCAAAAAAACCAGTCAGTGCTTTAGAATAATCATAAAGTTTCATTGAGTTTTTAACAGTAACGTTTACAGCTAGATCGAATCATCAATGTTGTCAATTTGTTCAAAATCATCAAGAAATATTGAAATTTTGCGTTCTTTTCAAGATGTCTTTTTACACCAGAAATCAAAATAAAATGTTATATAATATAAAAAAGCTACTATAGAGACCAGAATGTATCGAACTAACAGGTTATGATTTGATTACGATACGCCAAACGAATGTCGTGTATAGACAGATAATTATCAAATTGCCTTATTAGTTTGACACTAAACACAAGTTTCTTTCTTAAGACAGGCTATATTTTATTATGAAATCAATGGTGTCATTGTGCTTTTGTTCAGGAGTTCTTTCTATTCAAAGTGCTAACGCAATAAATTATATATGATAAAAGGGTAAAGCCGTTTTGATACTAGTTATTTGTGATAAAATCGGATGGCAAATCTAATCATGTTAATTCACGCATTTATTCAGAAATTAAGCATTAAAATTCAGGAAACTGTCAGGTTGTATATTCACCAATAAGCAGATTTTGCCAACGACTAAACATATCGAAGAAAGAGGTCACTTATTCAATTTGCATATCCGCCATATTTGATGTTGATTAACCATTTTTCTTAATGACTCGTTATAGTATATAATTTAAATTTGACGCCATACAGAACTTGCACCAAGTGGCGGAACAAATCTCTGCTATATTATTTAACCCTACACCGGTACAAAAACCATAGTCTTGTTTTTATTATATTTTTAATTTTCAAGGTTCCTTTTAACTTTCAATTTACGAAGCGATGTTATTCTATATATAGCTATGTAACAGATATTCAGTTATTCAAATTCTGCTAAATTTGGCTCTATTTTTCAAACCATAACCACATGATCCCTATCGAATAATCGCTTTGATCATGGAGACCTGGTAAATTTTATCCGCCACATGCCAACCTTTTCACCGTAGCTTTCAATTTTAGGGTTCCTTCTAATATCAAAAATAACAAAAATCGAAAAAGTGAAGAATTTTGAAACTTTAGTGGAAAACGCTGAAACCAATATTTAAACTTTCGGAATAAAATCAACTCGATAGCAAAACTCATAAAGACACCGGTTATCAATTGTATAGGTGGGGGGTCAAAGAAGGGCCAAACTAATTTATTTGGCGATAGAGGTGTTTTACACCTCTGTTTTTTATATCTTCCCGGGAACAAAGCTTTGCGATCACGTGACCATAAAAGGATATGAATATTAATGAGGAGCGAACTGTTTCTTCGACAAGATGTAAATATAAACATTTTGATTTCAATTCTTATACTAAAAATCCTTGTTCAACTATTGAACGTCAATAATATGCTCAAAAAATGTTTGATTGTTTTTCATATTTAAAAACTTTATGACAAGCGTGATGACTTCAATTTTCTAATGTCAACTTTCCTTTTCTATGCAGCAATATGCCTGCTTCTGCTTATGGCGTATTTGTTTTCCAATTAATATGCTATGGTAGAGCTTGTTCCCACTACAGTACAACGAAACAGACTGCTTGCAAATAATTGTTGACTCGGGGATACTGCAAGCCTAGGCTTATTAAGGCCCTCAAAATGTTTTATGGCCGTCATCACAGTATTGTTGATAAGTTTGATGTCTCTGTGTCCAGGATTGCCCTGGATGTATTTGACGTCTCATAGTTCCATGTTCCTTTCACACAATTTTGATTACACACGTGGCGGGTGTAGCTAGCTGAACAGCTTATCCTCGGAGTACCAGGCCTCACTTCCCTGGTGAAAGTTCACGTGTCTAACCTAACTTCTCAGTTCCATAAGTTTTATTTTGCTTTTGGATTGTGATTCGGACATGGATTTGTATGTTTTGTTTTCATTACAAGGCAATGTAGATAAAACTTAAAGCTATTGTAAAAGCTGATGAGTTTTAATAATAATAAGTTTTTGGAATATGTTTGATTGATTTGTACATGGAAAAAGTTTGTTGTAATCCAAAACGTATTCACATCTGGTTTTATTGGAGATACTCATCTATACGGTGTCTATACAATATACCAATATAATAACAAAACATTTAGATTTTTACCTTCGAAAAACTTATATCAAAAAGTGCACATGTACTGTAAATTGTACATAGGAGAAAAAATGTTAAGTGTACTGTAAGATTTTAAACATTCTGAAATCGAAAAAATACATGCTTTGTAGTTTCGCATCATGAGTTGATCTACACTATGTACACTCATCCTAGTTAAAGGTAAAGTTAATACGAAGAACAACTACTTGAAAGAGATTCAAAGAGAATTGCAAAACTAAGTATAAGAAATTGAATACGTTATAATAAAACATTGACATTGTTATATATCGCTCTCTGATATAATTGCCTAGTTTGTGATATCAATATTAAATTAATTTTATAATCTCATTACAGCTTTGGGTGATTTATAAGACGAACTATTGCTGATATTTAAGAAGAATCCATAAACATTAATTTGTGTCATGAATCAGGCTCTTTCATTAAGTTTCATATATGTATGAAATATATATAATAAAACATCTGCCAGTGATTTATTTCTTTATTTCTTTGATCTTATTAACGTTAAAGTCGGCAAAGATCACAAAGTTGTAATGTTCCGGTAGTTTCGTCTGCTGATCCAATGTATCGAGGTCATTGTTGATATATAACACTTGTATAAAATGTACTTCTCCAGCAAACACCAACTTCAATATATATTGGAGTCGTCTGTCTTTAAAAATACCTACTTTGTACTTGACAGCTTGATAATATTCAAACATAAAAGGCAAACGTAATGAGATGCATAAGACAAGACAAATGCATATAGAATCCAATGATTGCAGAACTGTGTTGTTAGGGCCGATACTTTACCAAACATACATACAGTTGTTTGTTAACGATCTTTTGAAGGATGACCTAGTAATCTCACTTATCTTATGCTACAAAAAGCGTTTCAGAAATCACAATGCACGCTGGTGTTTTTTATGTTTTAAAATATGGCCTGTTTTTTATTTTTACAGCAACGCTTTTATTTAACTTTGACAAGTTAACATTTTTGTATTAGTTGGCATTGCAGCATTGCACGTACAGATAAAAATGTAATATTCGGCCCTTCGTTACAAAACGTTTTAAAAACAGTACTACATATATCTTGTAAGTGCATTCAATAAGCAAGGGAATTTGAGCGAATTTGAAAATTAAAATAGATGTTCTTAACCTTCCCTAGCACCCGGCCTCACTTTCCTGGTGGAAGTTCACGTGTAAATCTAACTTGTGAGTTTCAAGCTTTATACTTTGCTTCTGAGTTGTGCTTCGGAAATAGATTAGTATGTATGTTTTTGTTGTACTCGTCTGCATTTCATTATCAAAGTAAGATGGTACTAAGAAATTGTTATGAGTTAGAACCACAGCTTATGTTGTTGATTAAAACGGTTACCACGGTTATAGAGTGGCCAGGAGTGAAATTCTTAAGCAGGAGTGTACGCAAAGGGACTGCAATGAATCTAAAAAAAACACTGTGTAGTACAGACTCATCATTGCAGATGAAATAGTTAAGAATAATTTACGTCTCTGGTTTTATATTTGATCGTAATATTTCGTTTAGATTATTGCAATTTAAAATCGATTACAATTAATTCTCTCCTCTAAAATTAGAAACACCAAATGAATCGAGAGCATATGTCCGTAACTGAAGTCAAAACATTTACGTCGCTGAATTTGCAAAGTATCATTTTACTATCATCTACTTTTTGAACTATTATACAAATACAATATTTATCAAATTAGTAAAAGAAACAGACAGTGTTTTGATTATAACGTTATATAGGTATTTGTCTAATATAATTAAGTACACGCATACTAATCCATGTCCGAATTATGATAAGCTTTTGTGAGAAATTACTTCATTTTTTATTTTACATCTGTGGTGAAAAACATTGTCTTAAAATGGTCAAATTTTTATATGAAAAAATAGTATTTCTATAACACGTCCGCAAATACTCAATAACAAGCTTTTTAGAGTTGACGATGTGTAATGATCAGAGATATCGAGAAATAGAAAGAAATTGAATTCCATTCATTATTAAAGTTATATTACAAAGTGTCACTGTGAGCTGTAAAGGGTGATATTCAATAGACCAATTTTGAAGTATCGTAACATGTTTAATAAAGACATAACTTTCATGATCAACATCTTTCACATTAATACAATAGGCGCTAATCATCAGCAGAACTCGGTTTGACACCCCATGACGTTTCTTTCTGCCTAATGGGTGGTATCAAGTGTATGTACAACTTAGTTACATTATATATTCTAGTTCTTTATTCAAACTGCCAATTTTTCTGCATTTATCAATGTTTGTCTCTTTTATCTGAGTGTATTTAAATCAACAACACAGGGATGCAGAGAACATTTAGATTTAATTATGCTCGTTTGAAACAGATGTGTTCGAATCAGGTGCTTTAAGAGTATTTGGTATCTTTATTGTTTAAAAGGCTAATTAACAAGTGCATAATTCCAACACTGACTTGGCAACGATTACTATAATAGATCCTTCTAATGGAACTAAGTGTTTTCCCACATGTTCTAGCACTGTAATAATTTTTAAGTTCAATAGGATTAAGCTTTTTAAGTTATTATTTCCTCATGTAGGGTATAGAAGAGTTTTAAAATCCATAACGGTAATATAAAAGCTTTTGAAAGGCTTAAATATGTAAGAAACGTGTCATGACTCTGCGATATGTACAGAAATAATCGTTTATGTCGAATTAGCTTTTAATTTAGGTAAATTAAGACACTGGTGTTTTTATACTGTGTTGGTGTTTATATAGATTTAAGCACTAATTAGCTCAGCAGACTTTTTCTCTCATGAGCGGAAGGACAAATGATTGAACCCGTTACAGTTATATCTTGAAAAGGCAGTGACTTCTCCGCATAGAATATTGTAATAACACGTAATGTCAAATGTCGCACTAGTCTCGAAGACATTATATCAAGTATATAAGAGACATGAAGCCGAATCCCCGGAAGAGTAAGAATTCTAATTCGGAGTAGACTAAAATATTCTTGTGCTGCACAGTTCTTACCCGTATGTTTAAGATCACACAAATCTACTTGAAGATAACGAATATCTAATTATACTTAAATGATCTGGAATGTCTGAGAGTCACAATTAGAAAGCTGATATGATCATGAATTTTTATATAATCACAAAATAATTATTTTGAGGTGTTTATTCCAGCGTCCACATTTATCAACCATTCAATTGAGGTGATTCAAATATCAGTATTTACTGGAATATAATATAAACGCCAGTATTTATTATCTGATTCTTTCTAACGTTTACAAATTAATCAAATTTTACCCTCACATAAAATCTATTTTGTTGGCTATTTTTCGTTATATGGCAATTACATCTTAACTGACGCAACATAATAGTGCAATACTCTATGTTAAAAAATGTTTATAACAAGTAAATCAACTATCCGAAAGGATGTAACACTTAGATCTATATTGACTTGATAACTATTACTACACCTGTGTTTTACAGCCCTAGACATTCGTTTCGGAATAAATATTCTGAACAGTATTGCTCTGACCAAAATTATGGAAATCTAATATTTTTAAGATTTCAAAATGAGGGTAAGCAGGTTCAAAATGTATATTACTAAATTCACCTAAGGCAATACTTTGAACGGTAGCTTAGTTTCTCGTGGATCGTTAAATTGAAGAAGCGGATAATTTCAACTTAGTATTTATGTAAGCACTGCAGAATGTCTATTTCATGACATCACGAAAAGAAAACAAGAAAAAATAAGTTCGATATACATAAAACTTAATAAGACAAACGAACGTCATTACCTTATATAGACAACAGATGTTCATTTCACGTGTCACTCGTTGTAAATTGCTAACATTAACATTCGTTTATATTTTAATTAGAGGATAATATACATTTTGCTTTTTATCCAGGAAGAATATGACTGATGATTTCATGCTATTATTGTTATTAATTTCTACTTATCGTGCAAAATGACCTTTTTGATAAATATATCATAAAAATTTTCATACGGGATTATTAATCTCCATATAGTTCCACTTGTTGTTCAGTTGTATTCGGTATTCTATCTAAAATGTAATGATTTATAAAGACAATTTGTTTATATGAATGGTGAAAACCTAGATTCCGTGACAATAGTAAACAATATATAAATTACGGCTGTTTATGAAAATAACTTATTTTGATGACCATGGATATAATGTTGAACTATATATCGTACAATATGCAGAAAGCATCTTTTATCAAGTTGGCAGTTATATCGAGAAGAGATCGAGAATAAATATGCAAAGTGTTTATTCGTGTCAAATATTTTCAGTTTATATTATTTCAAAAGATACAGTTGATTTATACTTTCATTATATATTCTTATACCAATATAAACATCAATCAATTTTTGGAGGTTGATCTGTCCAAAATGTTTCAACTTAAATTGTACCTAAAACCATGTACATGTATATTAAAAAACAATGTCAACAAGATAAGGAAGAAGTTTAAAGGAGGTAACTATTCTGACAATATTTGTTTAGATCAGAGTCATAGCTAATAATGCAACACAGATATGCTGATCATTTCTTGTCAGATGATTTTGTTATACTAAATTAAAAAAAAACTCTTCTGGTTTTCGTTTTTTATAACCGCGATAAAATGAAATAATATAAAGCAAGTTGGATTCATTTTTCTCGCTTGCTTTCTTTATACAGCAGTTGTCTAGTATCTAGATATACATATAACATCCTTTAGTTTTTATTAACTCTCAGCGTGAAATGGAGAACACATGATGGACTCGGAATTTATGTATTTTATGTTTAATGGTTAATTAAACGGTGGTTACATTTGTAATTGTTGAAGAATCAAGTTTCGTCTGTATTCTTTGATGCGTATTTATTTGCTGTGATTTTTTTCTGCTATTTATTTAGCCTATTTCGGAGAACGCGAGATAGCAAAATATTTTATAAATTTCAATATGACGGGTCCAAATCAATGATTCTTTTACATACATGAACCGAGTCGTTACTTAACATTCCTGTTTCGGCCCCACCCTTGCTTTATATACGATTTTATGCGACAAAATTTTACCTGGGTAGATGTTAACAATGGTAATTAGTTTTACGAAATGGCGGAATTCTTAATGTGACGTAGTCATGACGAAAGAGTTGTCTATTTACGTAGATTAGTGCAGCTCGAGAACGAATTGATTTTTGCGTAACTGAGATGACCAAAATTGATTTAATAAAGTAATAAAGTCAACTGCCTTTCTGCATTTTCAAACTTTTGAAAAATTTGACATAAATTCAAACTTTTAAACTCAACTCGACATTTGGGCTACCCTTCATTGCACCCCTTGCGCACCTACTTAAAGAATAAATTCTTTCGTCATCATTACGTCACATGAAAGACACCGCCATTTTGTCAAAATGTTTACCATTGTAAACACCCATCCAAAATACGTTTTGGTGTATTAAAGGAGTTATAATGTATGGACTAGATCGAAATTAGGATTGTTAGCAACGACTCAGCTCATGTAAGTAAATAATGTGCCATTCAAATCTTAGAAATATTAGCGTGGTTCCTTTCTCTCCAGCAGAGTAAACGGACAGTAACTGAAAAAATGCTGTCCAAAACAGAATATTCTAAGCGAACATATCGAACAAGCTGCCTCGCAAATCGCTCGGATTGTTTGATGCATTATTTATCTAATACATATGTATTGACTTTTTCATAGCCAGCATTATTACATCATATACACTATAGTAAGTAGTACATATATCAGCTATTTGCATTTGTATTCCGGTCTTGAATAACTACATCTGAATGTTTATTGGACAATTTGACGTTTTCTGCTTATTTGAAATTACTAAACTTAAGTTCATATCTCAACCAGAAAAAATAACCATGACAGACATTCCTATCAAGTCCCAAATCTTTAGTCTTTTTCAATTACAAACATGATAATTTACAGTTTCATCTTCAAGGACATTGTTAGATAATATTCTTACGAATAAAACATTTGAATCTTCACTTCACTTGGCAGATCAAATTACATACAAATTCCTAAAATGCTGATTCGCTGATTTGTCTAAAAAAAGAAAAAATAACTTTAATAAGGTCATTGTAAATGTACCACAAGATCAATACCTAATAACATTTTTGCAAAACAACGCAGAAAATGTTTGTGTCGAAGAATCTTCGAATAACGCCGTTATGTGATTCTATATCAGTGATAGTAAACGTTACACACAAGGTTTGGAGTATCACGTGGTACATTGGTTAACCCTGATTAATTGAAGTTTTGTCTTGATCATTATGCCCATCGCCCCTACATAGTCACAATCTTTACAATCAAACCTGAAAGTAAGTTTAAGTCTTGTGTTCTTTTTATGGAACACTAGGTTCGAACCCCGGACGGGGTCTGCCAACGAATGAAAAAGGTATTGACTGTTCTTTTGCCAAGCACCCGGTATTTAGAAATTAAAGTCATTGGTTTACTCTGAAAAGACCTTAAAACCCAATGTTCCGTTTCACGGCATTTCAAAGGTCAAACTTTCTGCCACTGTCCATAGCTGGTGACTTTTCGATATAAGTGAAATATTCTTGACTGGATCATTTAATAAAAATCCATCAATCAACCATCGATCTATTGGTTATTACGTTCTGTATACAATTTTGGTATCTATAAGTTTTAAGGTCTCATATCCGAACGTATAGTTAAGTCTGATTTAAGATGTTATATACAGTAAATCCTTGTGTAGCGGTCATCTTTATATAAAAACCTCTGTCAATTATACCCTTTGTTTCAATTGCGTCTTTCTGCACAAACATTTTTACTGTAGATATTAAAATAAAAATATTTTGTAAACATGTTATTGTGAACTTATCAGCAACTACAAAAGCTTTCAAACTCGAAGTCGGAAACGTTCATTGTTTAAATTGGGTAAACGTTTTACACTTAAGCAATATCAAATGTTCATAGATGCTGTGTATATTTTAGAATAAAGATAGATAAACAATAAGGTTTGGTGATGCATCTTACAAAAACAACAACGCCAAAATCAAATGCAAACAAAGAAAAAAACATATGATTCATTAGTGAAACAAAATAAACTCATTTTATCAATCTAGTCACAATGAAAACAACATATTGAACATTAGCCAGTAGTCTAAAATAAACGCTTAGCATTTAGGAAAATTGATGTTGTTTTTCCTTAAACATAAATCAAATCAATATTTATATCTTCCAAATATGACAGACTCTACCAACTCACTTGTTATAGAGATCAGACAATAAATCCATGTATTTACAACATTTATGATAGATAATGTTCAGCTAAAACAAGCAATTCTGTCGTCGCTTTGAGCCATTTATCACCAAGAGACATTTCAAAAGTTAATAATGCAATTTTCTTTTTAGCTTCCTTTTAAATCATTGTATTTGAGTGCAAATTTCAAAACAAGTGATAATAACCCTAAATGGACTCGTTTCCCTTTTTTATAACGAGTGTCTTAATGTAAACAAAAAATGAAAAATTTACCTGTGCTTATTCTGAAATGCAAATCTGCTATGAGGATGAATAAGAGAGTAGAAAATAAAACATGCTCATTTTTTATTTTTTTTATTTATTATATGCATGTATTTTTACAGAATGTGTATATTTGTTGCACTTTTACGACTGTTATGTGAGGTATATTAATGATAACATTGTGTAAAATATGATCAATAAGAACATGTTACATAATCTCTACATTATTATGAGGTCTAAACATGTTGAAGTATGGATGAGTACAAACAAAATACACATATTGGAAAAACTAACAAAAATGAAACATAATGAGTGCTAAAATTAAAATAAACACAACACATGCTTTGAATAAAAACACAATAGTTCTATACAGATTACAAATGAAACCATATGATAAAAGTAATGAATTACATTAGAAGTTGCCTGTGTTTAAAACTACAATACTTGCAGCAGCAGCGATACATCAGACCGACGTGGCAAATCTACATATGTTTCGTAATTCGATTTGCACTCTTTCACTGCAGAAAATACAGTACATACAAGTTAACTAAAGACATCATTTCAAAATGAGAACTATTTTAAATAATACAATTGAAAAATCAAGTGGTTCATTACCTTTTTACTAACCTGCATATAGCTGATTGTTACAACAACCTATACCATGTATTTAAAAGCAAAAAATACAAAAGTACAAATAATTGTTGTGCATAATAGAAATATCTCTCGATCAACTTTCAGTGTAAAAGTTTGGTTACTAAGGATATTATACTGACCTTGACCTTATTACGCTTAAAATAGAAATCTTAAAATCAATGATCTAAACCGAGTATATCAAAAAAATAAAGTTGATTTTGCCAATGATTGGATGCATTATTTACTTCGTAGCTAAGTACCTGACCTTAAACCTTGACCTAATGACTACAAATGGCAATCATGAGATCTAAAATTTATATATATAACGTTTACTGACTTAGTGAGTTAAACACGCTGTACCATGTCATAAGCGGACACGGAAGTGTGAGAAATAGACAATTAAAATATTTTTGAAATTATATTGCTTAACAAATACATATTGAACTCAAGAATAACAATAAAACCTTATACAACATGTATACAACATGTAAGATCAAACCATAAACTTATTAAAATATACAAAAGCGAAAGAAACATTCATTTAAATATCGTGAAACTCAGAGGGCTAATAATTACAAACTAGATGCCATAGGAAGACGAAAACCTGTTGACTTTGGCTTTTATAAGCTATGGATAGTACATCTGTATATTTTTAGAATAAATAACGTATATGTAAGTACAAAGCTATTCATTATTCTTTTCTAATGTAATTAGTGGTTGTAAATTGAAGATCAATCTTTTATCTGGAATTAAATTTAGAATAAACCAAGGTGATTGATACAAAAGGTTGACTGTTCTTATCTTAAGTACTTTACAATAAAAACGAATATTCTTAACATTTATATAGAACACATGTTTAAGGCAATAACGATCATAGAACGATATAGTAAAAAAACGTTCGTATAACATCTATTAAATATAATATTACAAGATAATACATTTTATCAGGTATTTCATACACATACACAATTTCTAAAACTATTCTGAAGTCGTAGAATCATATTTCTGTAAAGACAAAATTGTTATTGATAAGACTGATTTTGGTTTTCTCTAGGTCTGGATACATAATTAATAGAAATTGTTTATCGTCAAACTACAAAAACATATTATATTGGTTTCAAGGTTGTCTTAGGCTCGTTTAGGTAAATTCGTATTTTGGTTTTTAGTATTATGTTTGTTTTTATACTATAGCATATTTTTCTTCCAGCAAATTAAGTTATAGAAATCATACAATGAATCATCTCAACATTCTTGTTAATTCATCCCAACATTGTTTTAAATTTTATATTAACTCAGCATCGCCATTCTTACGCTTCCATTTTAAACAAAAACGGTACATCAAAGTAAAACTAAACAAACATTTACTTGACAATAGACAGATCCTTCAAGTAACGTCACATCAAAATACAGCTAATCAAAAACATTGTCAATAGACAATTTTGTTGTCAGAACATAACTGTTATCTAATACGTCATTTAAAAACATAGAGTATCCGGGTATAGCTTACAACGCATATGTTAAAACTCCTGAAAGCGTTTTACATAAGCTGTATGCAAATTTGTTTCAAAATTTGTTTAGTCGGTCTTATATTTTTTTCGTTATTAATGTTTTGTTGACTTTTTATTGTAACAATTACAGTTTAAAATTACTTTTGTATTTGTTACTTTATTGTTTTAAAGATAACAAGTATGTACAAATGGCAAACTGCCATTATACAAAAATAAATAATAGATGTATTATAATACATGTTAAACATTTAAAGATTACAATAAAATTGTACTGTACATTTGATAATACACATTACCAATAAATACAACATATACTTATCATAATACATTAAAGCAGCGTTTAATGTGACCTTTATAAATATACACCAGTATTCAGCTCAGACGAAATGATTTTTTTCAATTACTTATTACAAACTAGGTGTCTTTTTGCCATTACAGTTTTAAGGGAGATAACTCTCACCAGAAAAATTAAGAATGTTTTCCCAATCAACTGATTGACAGATATTTCGTTGTTTCGAAGGCTTCTCAAAACAAAAAATTAACGATAATGATGTGTAGTCCATTTATCCAAACATCTTTTCAAACGATAAAGCTGTTTTTTCAGATCAACTTCAATTGGCCATTCTTCTTTCACTAATAGTTTCACGTTTCCTGGTTCAGCAACGCCCGCTTCTTCTCTATTTATACTATTGAAAACCACGTCCCTATCATTATCTTCAGCTACTTCCGGTTTAAAATGGTGCCCATCTTTATCGGAAATGGCATTATCTATCATGTCAAAAAATAACATTTGGAACTAATTGCACACATGTTACTTTCATTCTAAACTAAGATTGAATACGTAATAGTCACATTCCAGACCACAGACACTAACTAGACGACCAGGTTAATTGAAGATCACAGAATGTAAATGTTTTTAATTTGTTTTTGGGTTGCGATTTGGAAATGAATTTTTTATGTTTGTTTTGATTGACGATATGACAATTTGGAATAATTTTCCTTTCAAGAGAACATTCAAAACTATGTCTTAAAAACTAGCTGATACAATATGCAGTTTATGTATAATAAACGAATGTTTTATAATGTACAAGATACCCGCACGAATTAAAAGACCTGTGTTAAAGCACTTTCAATATTATCTGTTTACAGCAACTTGATAACTGACAACAATCATTTCACATTTAGAATAAGATCATAATAATTAGTTTTCACGTGTTAATTTTAGTTTCCCTTTTATATAAAGTTAATTTTTAAGAAGTAAATGGTAATAATTACATATTACATTAACCGAGTGTTCTGATTAGTGTAAATATTTTTCTATATCTCTACATACAATATTTTGTTCAATCTAGTATGACTCAGCCAAATGCGACACAAAATTGTACTTTTAATTCTTGGAAGACTAATCTTTTAGTCTTAGTTTTCATCCTGATTGAGGTTCCATCGACCATGCCCGTATAAATAATCCTAACATAAGTACATTATTATAAGATACATTCCGGATATTGATTTTATAGATTCTCTTTGAGAGAAATGAATCCGATGCGCGAACAGAAATAAAAATTCTTTAAAACAATCCAGACTAGACTTTTTTATCTAACGTGAAAACTTTTCAATGACTTTTTCATTTTAAAAAAAAAGCATTTTAAATTGAAAAAATATATAATTAAATTTAAATATGAATTAAAACATTGAAATTGCTATTCCGCCATTACTTTTTACTAAAATACTTTTACAATCTTCCAAAACAGACAACATTTAAAAATATTCCAATTGGTTTTTATTTGCATTTCATGTAATTGAAATAATGTTTTGTTTCAATAGAGGGTTTTTTTTCAATGGTCTCAATATATGTTTGTTGTTCATTTTTTGGCTGTTTCTATCGTTGCATTGGCTATATAAATAAATGTTTCAGTTACAAACTTTTATCGTCTATTTCAACCATAGTGATGAATCTGTGCCTATGATGATCTATACAACTTCCAATATTAAAATATATCAACTGATTGGTGTAATGATATCTCGACAAAGCAGGTCAGTACAGTATTGTCCTTATGACTCTAGAGACTTCAAGGTCACCTTTTGACTTTTATCCAGGCTAAATTAACATCTATCCCCTCGTGTTATGATAATGTACTTTAATTCTATATTGGTGCAAATTTATGTTTATCACTTAGTTTTGTGAATAATTATGAGTTTTAGATCAAAGTTAATTTCACAAGGGGTTTTTAACACCTAATTGGCTGAGTTTTAAAACGACAACATACGTTTGGGGTTTTGTACATCAATTATTGGAATTCTTTGTGGCTTCGTTGTAATTTTAGATTGCATTTTGTGATTTATTTAATTTTTTATGTGTAGTAAAGAATAAATCTGTAGGTGCTTAACTGCGTTTATTTTTTACTTTTGTAATACGCGTATATTATAATGAAATATTTATATACTGGTTGACTAGTTGAACATCTCCGATTAAACTGTAGATACTTCAATATCTTATTAATATTACTATCATCAATTCATTTGGAAACACAACGAAAACTTATATACATTTATTCTCTATATTTTAATGATGGACAGGTAAAACTTTTCCGGCGAAGGTCTTCTCTTAGTTTATAATTCACTGTCCTGAAATCGACTAAAAACTGATAGGTTTGACAGCGCTTTAGCTAATTACAAACAAAAAAGTCATGTCAATCTCCATTCGCCAAGTGGGTTTTGCACATTCTACTTGCTTCTAAGCAATCATTGTCGGTCCATTTCTATTTTCCTTTTTCTTTTTTCAGAACTGTTTAAATTGCGATGCTCAGCGGAGTTTTTTTAACCCACTGCAGGAATAAGAACTTTTAAGTGTTGAACGTTTCATAGTTAACAATTAGTTGAACATGTCCAATCAAACTCAAAAGCCTAGGGGCGCCTAGTCCTTTAATTAAGAATGATTTTCGATACATTGGAGATTCCCAGATGACTTACTAAATAGGCCCGGAGAAGATTAGTTTTTTCCATTTACATTATAAGTCCCAGTTACCGTTCATGAGACATTTTTCAGAAACTTCTCAACTAAAATTCGACGTTTTTTAATAAACGATAAACAAGGCATTAAAGACTGTACAACAACATACATTATTTAAAGAAAACAAGTAAAAACTACATATGGCCGTTATACCTGTAATTATGAATATGAATCTTGTATGTAAATGTGTGTGGAAATTATTTTGGGACAAGTATATATATATATATATATATATATATATATATATATATATATATATATATATATCATTATAAAGATCCATTACATGTCTAGAATTCTATAATCATTTGTGTTAATGAGTTTTAATTCTATAAACGGATATGATAACTTTTCAATACCAGACCGTCGAAACAAACAACAAATTAAAGACACAGAAACCAAATAATTTTTTCAAAAAGACAACAAATACTATTGGGTAATTGTATTTGGTACCTTTCATGTATATGGCTGTCTAAAAGTAATAATTAAATAGAGAATTGTCTCCAAGCTAAGACACGGAATATTCAGCGAATCTAGAATATCATCGAGGTTTTTCAGTAAGGCGTTTACTGCTTAATCGAAACATCAATATTGACAATTAAAGCCAGAAAATATTTGAATTTCGCGTTATTTCAAATATGTATTTTTACTCCAGAAACTCAGATAAAGAATAATATATTATTAAAGATATATATATCAGAATATATCTAATTAACAGGTAATGATTTGAGTATGGTTGTAGGTACATCAAACAAATGTCGTGTACAATTTAATTAACAATAAGCAAGAGTGATAAAGTTGTGTTGTGTAAACAAAAACATAAGTGAAATCTACATGTGGACTTTATACCTGTAATTATAAATGTGAAATGTGCGTAACTGTATGTGAACAATATTTTGGGATCCGTTAAAGCACTAATCAAATAACAAAAACAAAAATAATTATCCATTGCATTTTATAATCATTTGTGTTAATGGAATTTTATGTAACTTAACGAAATAATAACTGATCAATACCAGATAGTCGACACACACAGTAACACAAAACAAAAACAACAGGAAATCAAATACAATTTTTTTATTTGAATAATATGCGGCATAATTGGGTTTATTACCTTAATAACCAGGGATATGACTGGCTAAATTACAATAATTTAAACTGAATAGATGATTACAGTCTCCAGGCCAAGACATGGAATTTCTTCCAAATAAAGAATGTCATTTAGTCCATGTTTGTAAGATTTAAACCTCTTGTCCATTATTCTTATAGCCACGGGTTTTTGATGATAATTATTAGCTACATAGAAATCTTAAAAATTACAAGTTTTCTGGTTGTAGGAACCAGATCTATGAATATAATGAGGATTGATTGCTGGAAGCATTGATGCCAACTGACCATCTGAAGAAATAAGTCATTCAATGCAGTATAATGACCTCTTAGATGCCCAAAGACAGCAATTATCCAGAGAATGAATATCATTCCAATTAAGCTGTGCTTTGGAATAATCATAAAATTTCATTGAGTATTTTTGTAATGTGGTAACAGATAGATCGAAGCATAAAAAATAAATTAGTTCAAAATAATTCAATAATATCGTAAAATTGCTTTCTTCAATGATGTCGTTTTACTCCAGAAACCCAAATAAAGAATGATATACAAGATATCTTCTATAGAGATCGAAATGTATCGAACTAACAGGTTACGATTTGATTACGATACGCCGGACTAATGTCGTGTACAGACAGATAATTTTGATATTGTTTTATTAGCTTGACACTAAATACCAGTTTCCTTCTTAAGACAAGCCTTATTTCAATAAGAAATCAATGGTATCCTTGAGCTTTTGGTTAGGAATTCGCTACATTAAAAGTGTTAACGCAATATTTTACATGATAACAAGGTTAAGCCAATTTGGTACTAGTTACTTGTGATGAAATCGGATGGCAAATCTAATCACGTTAATTAATGTATTTATTTAGAAATTAAGCATTTAAATTCGCGTAACAGACAGGATGTAAATTCACCAATAGGCAGATGTTACCAACCACTTAATGTGTAAAAAATAAATATTTGGATTCCAGCTATTCCACATATAAAATAAGTTTGACAAATTGCGTTCTTATGGTTATTATGTTATTGACCGCATGGGTTGCACATGAAAACACATGGATCATAAAATATCTGCTCGTCAAGTTTTTAAATTGTTTCACATATTTACTATGCAATGTAAATTATCCGTAAAACTCTTGTAGAAACCGGTGCGTTTTAATAATAAAGGCTTTGGAAATGTTTGATTGACTTGTACCTGGATTAAGTTTGTTGTAATCTAAAAAGTAGTAACATGTGGTGTAAACTGTATCTTAGCGAAAAATTGTTAGGTGTACTTTAACATTTTGAACTAGATAAAATACATGCTTTGTGGTTTTGCACCAGGAGTACACTACACTTTGCATCATCTTCGTAGCTAAAGGCAAAATAAATACGAAGAACAATTATGTGAAAGAAATTCAAAACCAGTCTGCGGAATTGTTACCATCAGGATAAGAAATTTAATACATTATAGTAAAACATTGACATTATTATATATCGCTGTCTGATATAATTGTGTCGTTTGAGATATCAATATTAGCTTAATCCTATAATCGTCTTAGATCTTATTGACAGCTTTGGGTGATTTATAAGACGGAATATTACTGATCTTCAAGAAGAATCCATAAAAAATTAATTTGTGTCATGAATCAGTCTCTTTCGCAAAGTTCCAGATATATATAAAATATATATAATAAAACTTCTGCTGGCAATTTATTGCGCTTTATTTCTTTACCCTTATTAACGGTAAAGTCGGCAAAGATCACAAGTTGTAATGTTCCGGTAGATTCGTCTGATGATTCAATCTATCTAGGTCCTTTATATATAACACTGGTATAGAATGTACTTCTCTAACACAGACCAACTTAAATACCTATATTTTCAACTTTTATTTTTTCAAGTTGGCTGTCTTTAAAACAGCTACTTTGTAGCTTGACAATAGTAAAACTTCAAAAGTTTTACAACCAGTCGTTATGAGAGAATTTAGACAAGACAAACGAATATTGAACCCTATGATTGCAAAACAAAGTTCGGACCGATACTTGATCAAATATATGAATTTATTAAAGGTTAAGTGTAGCAAATATGGCGCTTTCGTGCTTCCATAGTAATTGTATGACATTATATTCTGTAACTATATATACGTATATGCCACTGGGCGTTTAGCAGGGGTGAGTCTGTGACGTAGATGCACGGGTTTTAGTCGGTAATAAGTTCATTCGCGCTATCACTTCACAAGTATACACTCGAATTTTTTCCCAAAAAGTTGGAGAATTACATTTTATACAAGTTTTAATCTTACAGCAATAGACAGTCGTTTTGCAAGACAATTTCGCATCAGAAGTGCTTGGATAAAAATTATGAAACCAAAACCTTTTCCCAAGATGTTGAAAAGTAACCCAAAGGACCATAATATATTTTACCAAAATCTGCTAGGGAAATACTTTTGCGGGGGAATTTCAAATTTGAACTAGTGGCAAATTTACACAATAGTATAGGGAATTATTTTTGGTATTCGGTGTTGAATTATTATTTTTGGGGTTTTTTTGGTAAATTATTGTTGGTATGTTATTTATTGTAACTTGATATTGTAATTGAGTATAAGTGGCGCCCCATATAAGTGATTGTTGTTTATTTTATAAATATTTTATGTTTTTGAGTAATCGAATTAGAACATAATAATTCATAAAATCATTGATACCAATATGTGTTTATTTATTTTGTATATTTGTACTTATGCACGTGTATGTGTATTTGTTTATGATTTAAGAAAAGGCTCTGATGTTTGCCACAACACTTTTATTTATCTAAAAGTTTTATTGTGTAGTTAAAATTGCAAATATAGATAAATTGTTATATTCAGCCTTGATAACATAGATTTATAAACAAAGCTATATATAACTTGTGAGTACATTCAATAAACTTTAGTGCATTTGAAATGTATGCAATATACGCGTATGTAATTAACTATTTAAGTAAGTTGATTTAAAAATTATTATGGGCTAGAACCACGGTTTATACGTTTATTAAAAATCTTACCAAGTCTTTTCAGGTTAAACAAAACCAAATAATTTTACTTGTCTTGAATTATTGTTTTCAACACTAATATATAGTGTGGGCATGGCTGAAACTTTTAAGCAGGAATGTATGCAAGGGACTGTAATTATCTAAAATAAACACTTTGTAAAACAAACACTTTACAGGTGGAATCGTTAAGTATAATTGGCCTCTCTGATTTGATATTTATCTGTAATATATCGTTTAAATGGTTGCAATATAATATCAATTACAATTAATTTTCTCCTCTAAAATTAGAAAAAACACGATGCATTTCAGTGCATATGTCCGTAACTAAACTAGAAACAATCTTTTACTTTTAAATTTTTATACGTGACAAAGTCTTATGTTTTTGTCATCAATTACGTTAGAAATGATTCAGTGATGCTTAAATTACTTTTCTTATAATTTGTCGTTTAGGTAGCAGCCATTATTTCTGCCATAAGCACAATAATAACATTTAAATTATCGTTTGAAAGATTTATGAATGTATGTAGAAAAGGTTACGATTAAAAATGTAACAAACCTTCAATTAAAGCAACTAACATCAGTCAGTCACTGAATTTAAACATTAAATCTTATGTAGAAAATTATTCAATTATGATGCTCGAAAAGTCTCATGTCATACAGTCGCTTAATATATAAATCACACAAGAACAAATATTAAATAACGTCATCACAAAAGACGACAAGTAATATTTTATTATAAGTCTTGTATTATTTGCCTCATAACTTGTCGCAATTTTGGATATTTGTAACATTTCCATTGTCCTTTTATGTAGTATGTGTCTTATTAAAAAAAATTTAATTTGTTATAACCTACATTTTAGAATATTTTATGACAAAAATTCTAAAAATTTATTAGACATAAAGTTTCATTAACAAGAGTACAGATATCTTCTCAATGTATTTAAAAAAAGGCTTCGTAAAATAATTTTTGTGAATCTTTAATCGGTAAACTGTATGTACCTGTATGTTACTCTTTATTTAAGAAATGTTCATCAAAAAGAGTAACACGCATGCACGATAAGCTAAACATAAATATCCAATTCAATGCAGGACTGAAACGATCAAAAAGAGTCATAATACTTAATGGGCTTATTTATCTGATAAAGGCACTCCGCAGTACAAAATAATTGCAAGTGAACAGGCTAATGATAATTTGCCTTTCTGCTTTAATATATCTGTCCGTAATTTTTCGTTTTAATAGTAACAATTAAATACCGATTACAATTAATTTCTCCTATGAACATATTACTATTCAGTACACATGTCCGTTACTGAACTCAAATATTCACGGTATGTAATTTAAAAGTATAAGTTGTATGTGAAAAAATGATGGATGGAAATAATTGGATGCTATTCAAATTACATTTGGTGCCACTGGTTGGCTGGTTTACAGCCAATAGATCTGTATTAATAACAGAAAAATTTAGATTCTCTTGTGAAGGTTTTATGAATGCATGTAAATATATTTTTTTAATATTTAAATTTCAGCAAAACTTCAAATAAAACAAGTTGCCTCAGGTAAAATTTATTGAAAGACAATAATCATTTGATCGACTACAGATGATGATTTTGAAATCACCACCTTTACCACCTAAAAATTATTCAGGTTTCACATATACCAGTTTATAGCTCTGGATTGAAAGCAGAAATTGATCCCATGCACTTGTTTTCTTGAACTATTATAAAAAAAATACAGTATTGCAAAAAAATAATAAGGGAAAGAATATGGCAGCGATTTAATTTATATTTTTATATAGGCATTTGTCCAATATAAATCTTTATCTGAAATTACTCAATTCTCCATTTCATGTCTGTGATGAAAAATGTTGTCTTAAAATAAGCAAAATTTAACATCTAAAAACACAAAACAAAAAAGTATTTTTAGAACATGTCCACAAAGGATTTAATGTCAAACATTTTAGAGGTTACAATGTATAGTGATCAGAGATGTCGAGAAATGGAAGGAAATTGAATTGCGGTCATTAGTAAATTTGTAGTACAAAGTGTCGCTGTGAGATGTCAATCGGCCAATTCTGAAGATTTGTGAAGATAACATGCATAACAAAGACATAGCTTTCATGTTCTACATCTTTCACACTAGTACAATAGGCGCTAGTCATCAACAGAACTCGGTTTGAAACTCCGTGACGTTTGTTGTTGCCTAATGTGTGGTACCAAGTGTACCAACAACTTACTAACATTATGTATTCTAGGTTTTTGGAAAATATCTGCCAATTTTTCTTCAGATGTCCATGTTTATTTCTATTATATGTGCGTATAAAAACAACAACACGTGTCAGGGATGCGGGGGTAATTTACATTTAATTACTCAAGCATGTAATGTTCATTTCGAACAGATATGTTTGCATCACGTTCTTTAAAAGTATTTGGTATCTTAATTGTTTTACAGGATAATTAACAAGTGCGTGATTCGAACATTGACTTGGCAACAATTAATATAATAGTAACGTTTTTATTCTAATGAAACTAATTGTTTATATCCTGCATGTTCTGGTGTAGTTATATTTTTGTTAAATAAGATTAAGCCTTTTACGTAATTATTTCTTCATGCGGGGTATAGAAGGGTTTTAAAATCCATCACTGTAATATGAAAGCTTTTAAAGGTCTTAAACCTGTAGAAAACGTTTTATGACTGTGCGATATATACCGAAATAATCGTTTATGTCGAATTAGCCTTTAATTAAGGTAAATTAAGACACTGGTGTGTTTGTATAGTTTGTTGGTGTTTATATAGATTTAAGCACTAATTAGCTCAGCAATTTTTCTCTCATGAGCGGAAGGACAAATGTTTGAACCCGTTACAGTTATATCTTGCAAATGCAGTGACTGTCTCCGCATAGAATATTGTAATAACACGTAATGTCAAATGTGGCACTAGTCTAGAAGACATTATATCACGTTTATAAGAGAAATGAAGCCGGTTGCCCCGGAAGAGTAAGCATTCTAATTCGGAGTAGACTAAAATATTCTGGTGCTGTACAGTTGTTACCCGTATATTTAAGATCAGACAAATCTACTTGAAGATGACGAATATCCAATTATACTTAAATGATCTGGGATGTCTTAGAGTCACAATTTAAAAGCTGACATGATCATGAATATTTATATAAACACAAAATAATTATTTGAGGTGTTTATTCCAACGGCCAAGGTGTTTACTTATCACCCATTCAATCGAGGTGATTATTCAAATATCAGTATTTACTGGAATATTATATAAACGCCAATATTGATTATCTGACTCTTTTCAAACGTTTACACATTACTTGCATAAAATTTTTTTCGCAATTTCTAATTTTCATTTAATCGCAATTACATCTTAATTGACGCAACATGATTTTGCAAAAAAACGTTTTTTTATAAGAAAAGTTTTAAGCAAATGAATCAACTATCCTAAGGAATGTTACAATATTAGAGCTGTATTGACTTGATGAAACTTATTTAACCTGTTTTAATTTTGCAGCACCAGACAGTCGTTCCGAAATAGAGTTCCTTATCGGTAGTGTTTTCACCAAAATTGTGAAAAGCTAATGCTTTAGATGTTGCAATGAGAAACAGAAGAATCAAAATGTATTATAACAAATTCACCTAAAGCGATACTTTTACGATAAACCAAAGCTTAGTTGCATGAATTTTTTTAAGTTTAGATGCAGATAATTTTAAACACTGCAGAATGTCGGTTGCATGACATCACGAAAAGAACAAGAAATAAATAATTACATATAAATATAACTTAATAAGGAAACCGAATGTTATTGGCATATAAAGAAAACAGATGTACATTTCACATGTCACTCGTTGTTTGTTGCTGAAATTGACATCAGGGTAAATTTTAATTTGAGGATGATATACATTTTATTTTCATCCAGGATGAATATGTCTGCTGATTTCATGCTATTTTTTTTATTTATTTATACTCATCACGCGAAATGGTCATATTGATAAATATATTATTTAAATATACATACGGGATTATTAATCATTGCGTGATATAATTTCTGTATAGTTCAACTTCTTATTCATTTGCATTCGGTACTTTATATACAATGTGATAAGTGACGATTTTACTTATATGACTAGTTTGCAAGAGAGATTTCGTGACAATAGCAAACGATATATAAATTTGTATCTAAATATTATGAACAAAACTGCATAATTTAATAGCCAACAGTACAGGACATACAATGACAAAATTCAGGAACAACACAAAATAAAGCACAATATGGAGTTTTGTTTATGAAAAGAACTACTTAGGACTAGCACCGGATATAATATTTAACTATATAACGTACAATATGTAGTATGCATCTTATATCAAGAATAAGTCTGCAAACTGGTTATGTGTGTCAAATATTTTCAATTAATATTATTTCAACACATACGCGTTGATTTATAATTTCGTTATATTTTCTTATGCCATTATCTACAACAGAGACATTTTTTGGAGATTGGTTCGTCCAAAATGTATCATCCTAAATTTGTATCTGTATATTCTTAAAATATCTATATGAATCAGAACCATAGCTTTTAATGCAAAAAAAGATATTTAACTGGCGATCTCTTGTCAGATCGTTTTCTTTTGCTGAATAACGTGTTTTAATAACCCTTTTTCTTTACTGTAGCCATGATTAAATGTAATAATACATTTAGTAAAATTTATCCATTTTCTCATTTGCTATTTTTATAGAACAAGTGTCAAGTTTCTACATGCACTTATGACATCGTTAGGTTTGGTAATAGTATTTTGAAGAATCGAACTAATGTGTATTTATTTTCTGCCATTTTTTCTCTTACTGAAAGTTTTGCTGTCCAAAATAGAATATTCCAAATCATAGTATTAAACAAGCTGCCTCATTAATCGCTTGGAACGATGATGGCTTATTTAGGCATTTATTGATATTTTCATAACCACCATTATTACATCATATCGACTATAATAGTACATATATCCCTTTGGCACGAATTAATCAGTTATTTGTATTTGTTTTCTAGTTATTGTCGGTCTTGGATAACAAAATTTGTCGTTTTCTGCTTATTTTAAATAACATCACTTGAGTTTACATAGCCAAGTTGTAATATCTCAACCGAAAAAAGAATCATGGCAGATATCCCTAAGTCTTAAATCTCCAGTCTTATTTAATTACAAATGATGATGATTTTCACTTCCAAGTACACTGTTAGATAATATCCGTATAAATATTTGAATCTAAACTTGACCTGGTAGATTAAATGCGTCAAATAAATGACATTCCTAAAATCCTGACTCGCTGGTTGTTTTAAAATAAACGCATAATTAACTGCAATAAGGACACTGCCAGTGTACCACAAGATCAAGAACGGTATGGAAAACGTTTTCATCGAATATTCTTGTTGAGTAAGTGGAATCCTGGTTGGGGTTTGACCACGAATTACAAAAAGTAGCGACTGTTTTTTCGTCAAACACTCTGCATTTAGAAATTAGAAATTAAAGTCATGTGTTCCCTCTTTAGAGATCATAAAACCCTATGACCCGTGACACAACAGGCGTTACATGTTAAAGAACTCTCCATGCACATTGTCCTGTGCGCACCTCAAAGGTCAAACTTTCTGTCACTTCAAATATAGCTGGTGACATCTCGATATAAGTGAAATATTTCTTGATTTGGACGTAAAATCCTATCCATCAATCAATTGTGAAATTATCAGCAACTACAAAAGCTTTCAAAGTCGGAAACGTTGATTGTTTAAATCGGACAAATGTTTTACACTTAAGCAATATCAAATGTTCATAGATAGAATTAAGATGGATAAAAAATAAGGCTTGGTGATGCATCTTAGAAAAACTGCAATGCCAAAATCAAATGCAAACAAAGTCATTTTACCAATCCCGTCAGTATGAAACAGTATATTAAACAATTGTCAGTAGTCTAAAATAAACCCTTAGCATTTAGGAAAACTGATGTTGTTTTTCCTTCACATAAATCAAATCTGTATTTATGTCTTTCAAATATGTTCGGCTCTACCAACTGACCCGTTGAAGAGATCAGACAATAATTCCCTACATTTACTAAATTTAGTATAGATAATGTTCAGCTGAGACTAGCAATTTTGTCGTCGCTGTGAGTCATCTTTTACCAAGAGACATTTCAATAGTTGATCATGCAATTTTTCTTTTTAGCTGCCTTTTAAATCACCGTAGCTGAGTGCAAATTCCAAAACAGGAGATAATAACCCTTTTTTACTGAATGTTGCATCTGTCTCAACTTGTTTCCCTTTTTCTTCGTTTCTGGTTTTTATAATGAGTGTCTAAATGTAAACAAAAAATAGAAAGTTTATCTTTGCTTATACTGAAATGCAAATCCGCTATTGGGATGAAAAAGAGAGTAAGAGAAGTTAAAACATGCTCATTTTTAAAATATTTTTTATTTATTTATTGTGTGCATGTGTTTATACATTATTTGTATATTTGTTGCACTTTTACACCTATTTTATACGATATAATGTGATATATAATAATGATAACAATGTGTAAAATATGATAAATAAAAACATGTGAAGTTATATAATGTCTACATATCATGACGCCTAAATATGTTGCCAAATATATATGAGTATAACAATAAAAACAAAAAACACGTGGTGGAAAACAACTAACAAAGAGGAAAAATAATTGTCCTGCTGGGTGCTAAAATGAAAATAAACACATCACATGCTTTCAATAAAAAGCACAATAGTTCTATACGAACTGCATAGGATATCATATGATAAACGTAATGAATCACATAAGAAGTTATCTGTGTTAAAACTGTACAAAACTTGCAGCAGAAGAGCTACATCAGACCGACGTAGAAAATCGACAGATGTTCCATCATTCGATTTACATTCCTTTACTACAGCAATACAGTACATATAAGTTTATTATAGACATTAAAAGAGCAACTATTTTAAATAACACATTTAAAAAATTAAGCGGTTCATGACCTTTTTACTAACCTGCAGATGGCTGATTGTTACAACAACCATGGAATTGAATGAAAAAATACAAAAGTACAAATAATTCTTGTGCGTAATAGAAATATCTCTCGATCAAATTTCAGTGTATAAGTTTGGTAACTAAGGATATTATTCTAACCTTGACCTTATTATGCCTAAAATGAAAATCTTAAAATCAATGATCTAAAACGAGTATATCAAAATAAAAATGTTCATTTTGCCAATGATTGAATGCATTATTTACTCAGTTGCTAATAAACTGACCTTTAACCTTGACCTAATAATCAAGATATATAACATTTATATATATAACGTTTACTGACTTAGTGAGTTAAACACCTTGTACCATGTCATAAGCGGACACTAAAGTATGGGAAATATACAATAGATATTGCAATAGCTTTGAAATCATATGCTTAACACTTGAGAATAACAACGAAAATCTTATAAAACATGAACAAAACCATTAAAAAATATGAAATATACAATACGTGAAAAAAAATCATTTAAATACCATTACACACAGAGAACTAATAATTACAGACCGGACGCCCTAGGAAGATGATGGCGGTCGAGTTACCTGATGACTCTGGCTGTAATAAGCTATGGATAGTATGTCTGTATATTTTTAGAATAAATAACGTACTTTTCTAATGTAATTATTGGTTGCAAATTTAAGGTCAATCTTTTATCTTGAATTAACTTTAGAATAACCCAACACGATTGATACAAAAAGCTGACTGTTCTTATCTCAATTACTTTACAATAAAAACGAATATCCCTAACATTTATATAGAACACATGTTGAAGATAATAACTATCATAGAACGATATAATAAAAAAGAATTCGTATAACATCTTTTAAAATATAATATTACAAGATTACATATTTTATCAGGATTTTCATAAACAATTTCTAAAACTATTATAAAGCCGTAAAATCATATTTCCCTAAAGACAAAATTGTTATTGATAAGACGGATTTGGGTTTTCTCTAAGTCTGAGTAAATAATAAATAGAAACTGTTTTTCATCAAACTAAAAAAAACATGTTATATTTGTTTCAAGGTTAACTTCGATTCGTTAAGGTAAAGTTCGTATTTTCGTTTTTAGTATTATGTTTCTTTTAATACTACATCATAGTTTTCTTCCAGCAAATTAAGTTTTAGAAATCTGACAATGAATTATCTCAACACTGTTGTTAATTCATCTCAACATTGTTGTAAATTTTGTATAAACACAGCATCTCCATTCTTCCGCTTTGATCAAAAACGGTACATCAAAGTAAAACTAAACAAACATTTACTTGACAATAGACAGATCCTTCAAGTAACGTCACATCAAAATAAAACTAATCAAAAACATTGTCAACAGACAATTTTCTTGTCAGAACATAGCTGTTTATCTAATACAACACAGTGTAAAATAGAATAAAGTAAGTAGCTGAAAAACAGTAACATGTTTGTATTCAACGTTATATATGTACGTCAATGTAACGTATACGTCATTTAAAAACATGGAGTATCCGGATATAGGTTACAACGCGTATGTTAAAGCGTTTTACATAAGCTGTATGTAAATTTGTTTCAATATGTGTTTAGTTAGTCTTGTATTTTTTGTTCGTTTGTCGTCTGATGTTGTGATGACTTTTTGTTGCCAAGTAAATTTCTGTAGAAAAACGTTTTACTGATTTAGAAGGATGCGTTCGAACCGCATACGCAGTTTTTCTGCGCATGTGATATTCTTTGTAATGTCAACCGCTCACCTAATGTCACCTGTAACGTAAGATTTTCTGAAACCCGAGTGACATTAAATTTACCCAAACGCTTATTAACCAATCAAATTTCGAGAAAATTACAAAAGGAATAACAAAAAATAAATAATAGATGCATTATAATACATTAATAGACAATAGACAATTAGAAGATTACAATTAAATAATTATACATCTGACAATACTCAATACATCTAAATACAACATATACTTATAATCATACCCACAATGAAACAGTATTTAATTGAATGTGATCTTTTTTCAAATATACACTAGTATTCAATTACTTAATAAAAACTGAACCTTGTCGTCTAATTGACCATTTTAGTTTTATCCGAAGATAACATTCACCCCATAAATTTAGAAAAGTTTTCCCAGCCAATCTTAATGGACTGATTTACAGATCTTTTGTTGTGTTAAAGTCCTGCTTATGAAACTAAAACTAAATTTTAACAATAATGACGAGTAAACAATGTTAAATATTGTAATTGTGGTGTATGAACTTATTTTACATTTTAGTGTTCGCCTGACCGGTCAGTTTATCCAAACCTCTTTTCAAACGATCAAGTTGTTTTTCAGGGTCAATTTCAACTGGTCCTTCTTCTTTCACTAGTATTTTCACGTCTCCTGGTTCGGCAACCCCGGCTATTTCTCTATAACTATTCATAACCATGTCCCAGTCATTATCTTCAGCTACTTCCGGTTCAAAATGGAACCCGTTGTTACCGAAAATGACGTTATCAATAATGTCTGTCAAGTTTTGCAAGTATTTGACCTTTGTTTCACCCGCTGAAAATATCGAACCTGCAAGAAATCTTCCATCGCATTGTTGCATACATCCATTCAGATCCTCGTTTTGGTTGCAATAGCTTTCTACATCACCATCTGAGACACCGCTCTGCTGTTTAGAAAATAACACGGGAATGATAAAACCAAAAACCTTTTCACCAAACCACTCATTTAGCTGACTGAAATTTTCTTTATCTTCTGCTGTAAAATTGTCAATGGGAACTAATTTTAAAAACACGTGAGGGCCCGGAGCAAGCATATCTGTGCATTTCTTCATTGTTGCTGCGGGATTTGATACAGATGCAAGATCCGGTGTTTTCGCAATTTTCATCTTTTTACGAAATAACTTAACTTGGGCTTGTTGGCAATTGTTAACATCTCTCTGAAAAATACTCATCCCAATTATCCAGTTACAAAACTTAGTAGTTATCTGTGGATGTGTTCCTATCACTGCTATTCGTCTTTCTTTTATGTTGTTCAATAGTTTAGCTTTCGGATCTTCAGCTTTATTTTCTTCATCCGTTTTTGTTAACTCTATGTCGACGTTGTTTGATTCGGTTTCCTTTTTTAATTCTGGTTCTTGTTTTGGTTGTTCCTGTATTATTTCATTTACCTTCTTTTCTATGTCATCACTTTGTTTATTCTCTGGTTTTGTGTTTTCGTTATTAACTTTGCGTTGGTCTGTATCTGTTTTCTTGTTTTCCACATCTGAAAGAAAAGCATAACACGATGTTACAAGAAATAGATGGGAGACATGTAAGTTCGCACTATGTACACGCATTTTCACACTACACTTTGTCTCGTAGAGCTCGTATTTAGTCCAGTACTGGAAACAGGTAATTTATGGTAGTTTTGTAAACTTTAACGGCATAACACCTTGCATTTTGAAACAAAGTTCAAAGGTTATAATTACAAGACACTTACAATTACAGAAGCTATTTCTCAATTGCAACTTTTTAACCAAATATTAATACCCGATCTTCTATTTTAATTGGCCGAAGATAGCTTACTGTGAAGGGGTTTACTAAAAGAAATCAAAAATGCTCAGACACATTTATGATTTTGAATGATTTTATTATCATATTTTGTGTATTTCAAATACGCTTAAATTGCGCCACAACTAAGGTTCTTTAAATTGAACATTCAAATACGTTCACGACATATTTCTAGAACTGCATTTTCGATTGATGTATATTTGTAATGGAACACGGAGATTTGTTTTGTAAAGAATTTGCATTAGCCAAAGCGGCCAAGAACAAAGCTCAAGAAAACATTATCTATGTATTTACAGCAAAAACAATCTTACATTTTCTAAAATCACCATGATGCTAGACTAAATCAGGAACCTGACATTAAACCCGTCAACATATAACACGATATAGGAAATTATTCATCAGAAATTTTAACATTCCTGCTGTTTTAAATCGGAATTATTCGTGTAAACTTTCAATGATATAAGATATTTTGCTCCTATAATAACAACCAGCTATTTTTATATTTCAAAAAAATAAATAAATAAACCACACAACGGAGTGTTCAAATTCGGGTTCAATGATCGACTATATTTCCATGAAACTAAAAATACTTCGTCAAATAACTCCTGAAATGAAGTCAAAGCCCAACAAATACACACATTTATATATATACAACATGAAATCCATATACCCAATTATTCGTAAATGAAACACAACTTATCAAAGACAAACATAAATAATTTCGTTCTCAGACAAAATATATAACAATCTCAAACAAATACAGACATACTAATCCATTTCCGAATAACAGTCCAGAAGCAAAGTAAAATCTTTGAAACTGACAAGTAAGGTTAGACACGTGGACTTCGACCAGGGAAGTGAAGCCGGGTGCTCCGGAAGGGTAAGCACCTGCTGTTTAGCTAGCTACACCCGCCACGTGTGTAATCAAAATAGAGAAAGAAGAACATGGAACTATGGGACGTCAAATATACCCAGGACAATCCTGGACACAGAGACATCAAACTTATCAACAATACTGTGATGACCAAATGCATTAGTATGTGATCTTGTATAAGGTCCAAATGTATACGATGAAAAGATAACTACATTGTATTTTCAATAAACATAAAAATAATACCAAAGGATGTCGATCAAAGATTATACACTGTATACTCTCAGTAGATAGATCTCAAGAACTTAAAGCTTTAAAGCTTTTGTACTGAACAAAATACGTTAATATCTTGGTAACAATGGTGTAACAAATCCTTCTATGCATATGATTCAAAAACAAACATACCGGTAAGAGCCAAAAAACAAAATAAAAAATTTTAAAACAGGCAAAATAAGTGAAATTTAGCCAGGGAAGTGAGGCCGGGTCCTCCGGAAGGGTAAGCATCTCCAGCTTAGCTAGGAGAATGACAGGAACATGGAACAACTATGGGACGTCAAATTTATCCATGATATTTTTGGATACTGAGACGTAACATTTATCATCAATATTGATTTAAAACTCTTAAAAGCAAACACCATCAATTTGCCTCTTCTTCTTAGTGTTTAATCAAAGTAGTTAACAGCAAATATTCTAAGGAACAATGTCCATTTTTTAAAAATCTAAGAAAATACAAAAAACCAAAACAGTCGGTAGGCTTTTTAACCTATGATATTGAAAAACAATTAAACTGAAATAAAAACGGTTTATTTATCATTAAGTTTAAGCAATGCATTTATAAAAAATTATTTGTACCATAACTGTTCTGCAAAATACTACTCAGTGTGTCATCACTGTTAAGTTTTAAGACACGTGGTGAAAGTTTTGTCAGTCTGTAATAAAACGGTTTATTGCATAATGAAATGTCATGAAAAAGTCTTACCCAATCTTTTAATATGAAAACGTATAATTTAAAACCAGCAACACGAGAATAAAAATAAACTGAATGCACGATTAAGCTATGTTTTATTACATCTAGATGTGAAATATGCCCCCGTAACTGAAAATTTTGTGTAGGGTTTATTTGTTAGTTGCATATTTTTAGTCTCCTGGAAATAGTTCAGACTTGAGTGCAAAAGTTTTATGTACAAACTTTTGGCACGAATATATCGATTTATTAATCGCATGCACAATTGCTTGGTGAAGTATTCTAGGAGCTTCAGCAATATGAGAAAAATAATGTAAACATTTTCTCATTTGTACATGTAATTGCACAAAAAAATGTAGATGATGGTCAGACAAGTCTTGTACCCCAAATCTGGTATGCAAATCGATCACAAATAAACTAAATATATCTTATTTTGAGACAATTTCACAAAAACCAAAATCCTTTGAACATAAATACATCCATTATATGTTTCAGACATCTTACAAATATATTTCGAGTACAGTATTATTCTGATTTACTGCCAAAAAACACCATTATGTCGTATTAAACATTGATATATAGGTTTTCACAGGACATTTATTTCTTAATCTTTCTTTGTTAATACGTCGAAATAACAATCAAGTTAAAACATTTACAATGGCATTATTATTCTCTAGATAAAAGCTTTGTTTTCAAATATTATGCAATTCTCCGGTATCGACCATCGGAAGCAGACGCGTCAAAAAATGGTGTTGGGTTACTATTTAACTTTGTCTAAAGTGCTACGAGGAAGTGAAAAATATAAGGTTCTACCGAGATTTGAACTCGGATCGCTGGATTCAGAGTCCAGAGTGCTAACCATTACACCATAGAACCGCTTGTGAATTATACCAGCCCTTTTGATAATAAACCGCCATACATTAATTGATTAAAACGTTAGTTAGACTGTTATAATGTCCGGTTGATAAATATATGCACACGATTTGTGTTCTACTTAGAACGGACAATGTGTATATGTTGCATGTAGTTTTTATAAAATAAAAGTATAATTAAAAAACTTAATATCGTTCTTTAAATATTACAAACTACATTCGAAAGAAATTTGTTTTTTTTTATTATTATTATTATTATTGAATCGGTTTATTTTTGTAAAAAATCACTTGCTGCATTCCGATCGGTCAACGTTGCTTAATCACGAAAAAGTTTGTTTCAAAGAACGACTTTAGGTTTCTTGGCTATTATGACCTGTAACACTCCACAAAATAACTTATAAATACAGTCAAACCTGTATATAAAGGCTACCCAAGGGAATCTGTAAACGCGGCCTTTATGGGCAGGTGATCTTTTTAAACAGGTTCAAATAATATGAATAAAGACCAATTGGGATACAATTCTACTGGCCTTTATAAACAGGTGATTCTTAGAAGTGGCCTTTTAGGCAGGTTGGGCTGTATCATCACCTGGATTGTGATTTGGACATGGAATGGTATGTTTTTATATATCCATTGGCCGTTCAAAGTCGAGTTTTAGATATGTTAAGGGTCATCTAAGTAGGAAAATTCAAGTGAAAACCATTTGGTTGAAAAGCATTAAAGATGGGTATAATTTTGAAATTACCTACACGAGCGTGAAGATTTATGAATAAAAGTACAATAGGAATTGATAATTTTAGAAGTTTTAAAATATTTATTGCATGTTTTTATGAAAATTGTTAAAAAATACACGTGTTGGGGGAAATAGTTTACACCTTGTATAACGAATTAATTTTAAAAAATGAAAAGATATTAAGATAGTTAACGTCATAGAGCAGTGCAAAGGGACCAGATTTTGTTAAAGAAATACGAGGTTTTTGAAAACTCGACAATTTACGGTTGAGGTTATCTACGATTTATTTTCCTTTTAAAAATGCGTGTACCAGGCGTGATATTTATATTCTAAGGTCACTATTAATCCAAAATACAACAAGTCACTAAAAGTGCACGGTCACACAATACTATTCTATTTGATTTGAGGTGAATATTGTTTGGTTTGAACAATGTTGAACTATTTAAAGCCGAATATGCCTCAACAATAATCAAGTAATATACAAACTTAGCTTTTAAAATCTTCCCTTGGATCGTTGGTAGCCTTAGAATATGAACTATCACGCCTGGTACACGCATTTTTAAAGGGAAAACAAATCATAGAAAACCTCAACTGAAAATTGTAGATTTTTCAAAAACCTCGTATTTCTTTAACAAACTCTGCCCCCTTTGCACTGCTCTATGACGTTGACTATCTTAATAACTTTTCATTTTATAAAATTAATTCGTTATACAAGGTGTAAGCTTTTTCCCCCAACACGTGTATTTTTGCACAATTTTCTTTAAAAAATGCAACAAATATTTTATAAACTCTTAAATTACCAATTCCTGTTGTATTTTTATTTATAAATCGTCACACTTGTGTAGGTAATTTCATAATTATACCCCTCTTTCACGCTTTTCAACCAAATGGTTTTCACTTGAATTTTCCTACTTAAATGACCCTTAAAAAAGCACCTGTCTATACATTATCTATCAGAAGGATATACAATAAACGGTTTTAATAAATAAATTTGGCTTAAAGAAGTGGTTCTATGGTGTAATGGTTAGCACTCTGGACTCTGAATCCAGCGATCCGAGTTCAAATCTCGGTAGAACCTTTTTTAATTTTCTTTATTTTACACTTTTCCTGCGCACTGCAGTTCACGGTTTTTTCCTATTTTTGACTTTTCTGGTGCACTCTGGAATTTTACTCCACGCCCTTTTTCTCGGCGCCTGTGCGGTTTTTGAAAGTCGATATCATCCATCGGAAATTGCATAATGTTTGAAAATACAGCTTTTACCGAGAGAATAATAATGTCATTGTAAAGATTTTAACTTGAATTTTATTCCACGTATTAACAAAGAAAGATTAAGTCATAAATGTCCTGCAAAACACTATTTAGTACGTTTAATACGGCATCATGATGGGTTTTGTCGGCGAAATCAAAATATATGATGCTGTACTAAAAAGTTTATTGTATAATTAAACGTAATGAAAAGTTGGATTTGGTCTTTGAAGAAACAATTTAATCAAAGAAAAGGGTTACTTTAGAAAGATTCAAACGGAATATAAAATGTAGTCGATTGGTTCATTTTAATTGAGGAAGTATTGATTTGATATACAATTTGCAATGATTTGGCTTGCCTTACAGGATGGGAAAGGTCTATACTCTAATTACACCCCCAAACGAAGTGGGGGCAGTGGGGATATAGTGTTTACCTCATTTTCCCGCCAACAGTTTGTCTGCCACTATGTATCAGATCTTGAATAACCTGACAGGAACAGTCTTTGAGTGGAGTAGATGTGACATTGGCTATTCGTATTTTGAATATAAAGCACATGGTTTGCGATTGTCCAGTTTTTTAGGGGAGGTTGTGGGGAGGGCACTTGGCACTTTTGAAACGGCATAATATTTCAGTTATAACTTGTTTATGAATTGTTTTTTAGGTTAAAAACCTTTTACTTGGTTAAAAATAAAAACCATCAAAATACGCAATAATACACCATTGCGTAAAAATGAAATACATGTAATATCAAAACGTCAGAAACCGTAAAGGTCAATTAGTTGTCCGGATAATCTGACTGATAATATAGATTTTTTTTCCTTTTTGATGCAAGCCATAAAAATAAACATATGTACAGAAAAGACCATTAATTAGAATCCGGGCTGGAAAATAATTAATTAATTGGCAATCTTTATATATCCGTTTCCTATTTGGATTTTATCATCAGTTTTAGGCACGGAAAACGAATCCTATTCTTAATGACCTTTCCATTAACGACAAATGAAAGTTTATGTTCCACTGTTAGACAACGTGGTTTAGGTTTAAAAGCATAAATTTTGCTTTCAAATCATGAAAAATAGTGCAATCAGTACTGAATAATAGATAACAGGAAACAATGAAACACGTTGATACCAGAGATTGGGATTTATCGATCTAGTTACAGTAGACTAATTTGATGTTTTATATAAAAAAAAGTAAACGAATCTTAGAAACATTGAGAAGTATTTTTTCATTGCTTTCACCATTAATCGCAACAGTAACTATATTATTGTTTCACTTTTAATATTAATAGCATTTCAATGATAGTGATGTCTAGTTGTTTAATATCAAAGTGCCATACCAATTTAATCATAAAATACATTCGAAAAATGGTATTATCATTTTTAATGTAATGTATTTTATGATTAATTCAAAAAATGGTATATGACGGAAGCACTATTAATATTGTTCATTAAAGTTAACATATAGATCGACTAGATGAACAGTCCCAATTATCACCAGACATCGCAAGTTTTGTGTGGATTTTGTGGATATTACATTGTATTAGTTTTAGCTCTGGTTCATCAAACATTTTTTCAGAAATTTTTAACGTTATAATCAAATTTCAAACAATGAAAAAATAAAAGAAATATTTTAAAATGTATCGTTTTAACTAGCAACAGATTATTTCAAACAGTTTTTGTCTTACCAGAACATTTCTTAAGACAAATTTTGCCAAGTTTATTTGCTTAATTTATCCTACGTGTATTCCGCCGTATTTCTAAGAAACTAGTGTTAAAGATTAAATTTCAGATCCGTTTAAATGCGAAATCGACCAACAAATATATCACTGGTGTTTCCAAACGTGCACTAGTTAGTATTTGACAATACAGTATGTGTAAATATTGTTGTATGTCATATTTTTATATATAGATCATTCTTTCTATGAGAATTTTTTTACTGTTTACATTTGATAAATTTTACAGAGGATAATAAATTGACAAAAACGTTTCTTTGAATCATTTGGTGGCGCCGAGAATCTACAGACCGGATAATTTACAGTTAAGCATCCCTAATTTATCGGCATATGAACAGATTGAAGAGTCTGTCTAAATAATGGTTATATATAAATCATCCATATTTCAGATACATCAATTTTGTTGTATTTGACAATTACTAGATTGAAGTACGGCTCATGTGTCAATCAAAGCTGGTTTTCAATTTAGTTTTTTACAATAGCGCGGTCTCGATTAGTCAATGTCGCTTGATAAACATCTATTAGTATTATGAGAGAAAAACAAAATAAACCAAAACAAACATTTTATATCGGCCTTATCTATGATATTATAACAAAGGTAGAGTCTCTTCGTATGTCGTAGGTTGTGGTTCTAACCCGTCTTGCTGTGATCAAAATCTGATAATAGGCCATGACTGTTCTCTCGCCAAGCATTCGGCATTTAGAAATAAAAGTCATGGGACCTTCAGTTGAAAAGGTCTTAAAAACGGATGTCAAATGTCGCGGTAGGCGTCAGATATGTAAAACGCTTACGAATCCTCCTTGTATATTGTTTTGAGCGCACTACAGTGATAAAACTCCTGTGTCTTCACCTATTGCTGGTGACTTCCCGATATAAGTGAAATATTCTTGTCTTTGGCGTAATTAATCAATCAATCAATTCAGTCATTCAATCTACCTTTCTGTGATATTTCATGTTTGACCATTTGCTGTTGTTTCTGTTGCTGCTGCGCCTGCTGTTGTTGTTGTTGTTGTCCTGGTTTTATATGAGCAAACTCTTTAAAACAATACAGACACGCCTTGCTGCTCCCTGGATTGACCCGGTTACAGTTTCCACACAGCCATTTCCTTGGTGTTTTGCATATTAAACATACTTTTATTTCTTCTGCATTCTTTGCCATACAATAACCACATCTCCATTTGTTTTCTAAAATCAATGAAATTAAAATAAAACGTCGAAAAAAGAAAAAGTTATCTTCTTTATTCAGATATCTAAGCCTCGCTGGAAAAAATAGCACTGTTAGAAAATAGTTTTAGTTATGGTACTACATATAAATATACACTTGTCCACAAGTTTAGGACAATTCAATGTATGTTAGAAAGTACTAGTACATATGTTATTATATTATGATACAATGTTATCTGTAGACTTTAGTAAGACCAGTATTACTTTACGAAAGTGAAACCTGAAAAATAACGAAGAAAGATGAACACCTCTTAGACAAGGTCCAAACAAAATGTCTCAGAAGACTATTAAGAATAAGATGCCTACAGAAAGTCCCAACTGAAAGAATATTAGAAACATCTAGACTTGACAACATCAAGTGTGAGATCAGATGGAGAAAGTTGAACTTGGTCGGACACATACTAAGGAAAGTGGGAATAAATGACTACAAGACAGCACTGGGATGGCAACCAGAAGGAAAAAGAACAAAAGGGGAAGATCACTGTAAAAAGAAAATCAAAAGTAATTTTCTAAAGTGGCACTTTATATTCAAAGTTATTTTGAAAATTAACAAAATTATTCAAATTTTGCATATTTTACCTTTCATACGGAAGCCATGAAAATAACAATCTATTAAATCGCAGTCTCGATAAGGCAGAAAGGGAAATAAATCGAAAAACATTGTGGAGGATTAGAAACCGATGACCAAAAATATTGTGTAAAGTTGAGGAAGGTAAATCTTTAAGAATGTGTGGTGAATTCACAAATATTTGGTAGTTTAGGAAAGTATTAATTTGTTTATTATCAGTTCACAATTGTATATATATATCCCAAAAAGAAAAATACCTGTAACTGCATATATATCACAAACCCACTATCGATCAAATAAACGTCGAGGTTGTAGAGAGCATGCATTAGATAACTAACTCTGATTATCTAAAGTGTGAAATGTATACAATGTGGTGTTAACCGGTTCTATGGTGTAATGGTTAGCACTCTGGACTCTGAATCCAGCGATCCGAGTTCAAATCTCGGTAGAACCTGATTTACTTTTATTGTAATTTTTTTTATTATAACCAATGAAAATGCTAAAAATCTTACAGTCGAAACTACTGAAATCCATCGACAAATTATAGACACGATACAGGAAAAAAATGTAGATGTCCATGATAAAAAGGCATTTTTGTAAACCAGGTTTTGGACTGTATACTAGTTAAAGAGTTTTGCCGGCTGTTCTATGTCTGAGCCGTTTGGCAGTCGATCTTTGACTCTTTTTCGTAAAGTCTATTGTTAAACTTTCGACGGTACTGTACTTTACACAAAAATGAAAAAGAAAAAACAACTTGCGGGATCTAGGGTGTAAACTGTACTACCAATAGTTAACACTGATGTATAGTAAAATGATGATAACTGGTTCTATGGTGTAATGGTTAGCACTCTGGACTTTGAATCCAGCGATCGGTAGAACCTGATTTAATTTTAATACTTAACTTTTATTCATTTAAAAACTCTGAAAATGTGTCAAAAGTTTTTTTTTTACTTTTTTATTGTGTCATGTTGAGAATTTTTAATTTTTACTAAAAGAACTATAGAAAATTCTGTACGAAGGAGACAAATGTTTTTCAAAACAAACACTAGGTGTAGGATGACCAACAACAAATAGCCCTGTTACGCCACATAGCGGTGTTGCCGCATAAACGTGTTCCAACACGTCTATGAGGGGAATTTCAACGCATAAAGAGAAAGCTTTTATGCGGCAAAAAGGCTACATTCCGCCTCATAAAGAAAACAATTACTATCATCACCTGCATTTACACCTCCATCATTATTACCACCTCACAAAAACCACCACCACCATCGTGACGATCATCATTATATTATTATTTTTTTATTATTATTATTATTAAAGCAAAAGTCGAAATTCTACCAAAATCACAATTTAACGATCATCAACATTACAGTCATAATCGCCACCGCCGTCGGCACGACGGTAACATCGTCGTCGCGCTCTCATCGTCCCTGTCCCCATCCTCGTAATATTATTACCAATATCAACAACACCAACAACATAAATTCTCAATTGTCACCGTCGTCGTCATAATTTATATCACCACCACCGTTTTTGTCGAGATATCAGCTCTTTTTTAAATTTCATACCAACTCGTTATAATTAGCCATCGTTATGCGTCAAAAAGGCAGCCTTGCGCCGCATATAAGCAGTACATCTTTATGCGTTGAACGCCGCCGCATAAACGTGGCGGACCTCTTTATGCGTTGGAATTCCCCGCATAGACGTGTTGGGCGCGTTTATGCGGCAACACCGCTATGTGGCGTAACATAGCCCGAGAAAACAAAAGATGGGGAAACTTGCCGCTAAAAAAGTTTTGTGTGTTCTTTAGAGCCTTCTTAGCGAGATAATGGCCAGTTCATTGTCAAGTTCATCATATCAACTATTAACCTGTTCTATGGTGTAATGGTTAGCACTCTGGACTCTGAATCCAGCGATCCGAGTTCAAATCTCGGTAGAACCTGATCATTTTATTTTAAAGTAAATCATTTTGCTCTCATCTTATAACATTTCTATATTTATCTTCATCCCATGTGTGTGTGTGTGAGAGAGAGAGAGAGAGAGAGAGAGAGGAGGGTTAACGTTGATTGCATAGCATAACATATACATGTTATAATATTTTTATGACGAAAGTTTGCAAAGCTAAACTACTCACCAGTTGAAAAGCACTTCCCCATGGTTCAGTTGTCAGTTACCGTTTCGGTTACAAAAAATGCCCCTATCTGTAAATAAATAAATAAACTTAGTAAAACAAATCTTTAAGTCGGAATCGTAGAAGGGGAAACAACTCTTACAACCCTGCACATTTCAAAATCAGATGTCATTTGCACCTTTGAATTTTTATGAAATAATGCATTTATAAGTAGCACATGACAATTTTCTAAACATTGGTAATGTTGAACAAATTACTAAATTTAAGTATTTTCATTAAAGATGCAAAATGAAACCCATTGATTATGGTAATGGAGCTTTGAACATAAAACTAATTATAAGTTGTTAACGTCATATCAGAATCTTGGCCCACTAACGACGCGACAAGAATCTAGTTCGGATTTCAAGTGTTTCTGGACTGTTTTGTATCACTGCGTATTGGTGGTAATCTTAGAGTGCTAGTTTTACCCACGACATCGCAGTTAACTTGGTAACAATCTAAAATAAATGGCTGATTTCTGAAGACTTAAAATTGATATTAGACTTGAGAATACATGTAGTTGATTATAACGCCTGGCCCTGGTAACACTTTCTCAAAATTAAAACTGCTAGGCAAATTTAGTTTGAAAGCTGCATGAAGCACTAAATCACTCTACTAACACTACTAAATACTGTGAATTTTACCTTTAAATGATCATGATGTGAGAAATTTTCGCGACATGAGCTCGCTTCTTTTAAGTCCCACTGTTCTATACAATCTTTTGCATATACATGTATTTGAAATTCCGACGCCAAAGAAATCAAAGTTTAAACTATAAAAATGTTCAATTAATCGTCTTTCATATATCATTTTTTTTATTATTATTATTTAATCATAAAATACATTTAAAGAAATGGTACATAAACTAATACTGAAATAAATGAGTGAATCAATAAATTAATAAAAAATAATAATAACTTACTTTTTCTATATCTTTGGACAAGTAAAAATATAAACTCTCACTGTCACCGTTACTTATAACATACCTGGTCAAACAGAAATACAAGATACACATTTTGTTGTAGAAATCTGTCTTGTACAGAACAGACTTGTCGAAAGTTTAACACTGAGCTAACGAAAAAGAGTCGAAGCTTGGCTGTAGAGTGGCTAAGATATAGATAACTAGTGGCCCAAAAAACTGCCGACATATAGATTACAACTGTTGTTGACATATAGCTAACGAGAGGCCGAAATAAGATACAAATTCGGCACTAATTCGTGAGCTTAGTGTTAAACTTTCGACAGGTCTGTACTGTAGATAAAGATTAAACAAAAAAGACAAGTCATTAGTGTCTTCAGTATTGTATTTTATGTACATTGACAATCAAACAATAATACTACACTTATATCTTTTGTTTACATTGGTTGCACTTGAGCTCATTTAACAATAGATTTTCGTTGCACTTATTGAAAGCTCGGTTTTATTTGTTTTAAACTTAAATGTAAACAAAGTGAGTATTACAAAAATATAATTGGTAAAGGAATACTAGAATAGTTTTTACTTGCATGTTCATTCATATTCAAAGTTAGCAAAATTCTAAAAGTAATGAACGATTCCTTATATTATATACCGATATACCTGCAAAACTGTTGGTTGATTGGAATTGTGTCTTACGTTCGAAACGATTACTCACTTTAGTTAAACGCATACATACGCAGAAATCGAGGCCCGATCTGAAGGGTTATCTGCCCCTACATTAGAAGTCGTCCTATACTGACCATCTCAGGTGTGATATACTTTACAGTTATAAAGGTAGTTCAGTCGAGCGTGACCTGTTAGATAATTCCAATCTGGGCGAGCAATAAGTGATTAGAGATCAACAAAAATCCAATCGGGGTTTTTAGATGTCTCTGGCTAAACGCAGACGGATTATAATCAGTATTTAGACACTAATGACCTGAATGCATCTCGTAATGAAATGATGAAAAAAAAATTAACATGCATATGTACTAGCTTATTGAAAATTTGCACGAAATCATAATTTTATAAATGTTTCAAGGATTTGTTTTAAATACGTTTTGTCGGAGTCTTATATGCTTACTCCAAGTTTAAATAAAAATTAAATCAGCGTTTTTAAATATTCCATTCTAGCTATATTAATGTTTTATATAAATACTAAATAAATAAATAAATAAATAAATACATAAATAAAAATTGATAAGATGTTTTCTTAGCATCAACAATGCAATCTAGCAGAGATTTAAATAATAAATCTTCGTTTTTTTAAACAATTCATTTCAGCTTGATTATAAATAAATAAATAAATAAATAAATACTATGATTTTTCTTATGTTTATTTTTTATAACTAGATGATTTGATATTCATCTAATTGAACCGACAAATCCAATGCTGAATAGTATTTTATTTTATTTTATTTTATTTTATTTTATTTTATTTTATTTTATTTTATTTTATTTTATTTTATTTTATTTTATTTTATTTTATTCATCGACCTGAACTGTGAAAAGAATGCAACATAAACCTGGCACTGGTAAGGACAAAGCCCAGCTGAAGCCATGTGTAACGTTTTGGAGAGAGAGAGAGAGAGAGAGAGAGAGTTATCACTCTCAAGTCACAAATATTGTTCAATAAATATGATCAATATACAATAATATTACTTTTTATTTTAACAATCAGGACATGATCGGGACATGGTCAAAATGCGATATAATATTCTAAAAGTTCATGAGAACTTAAAAAATCTGAACATAACGTTCCTGATTAACAGTAGGGGCTCAAGCGTGACGGTTTACCTACTTGTTTCATTAATCAATTAATTTCCCAATCAACAAAAAATCGAACCTAACCCATCACTTTACCTAGATCATGTTATTTGTGTCATGGCAGGCAACTAACATCACTGCTTTATTTAAATTAGATGTAGTAACTGCGTGGTGTTATAATTATTATTATTATTATTATAATTATTATTATTAAATGTGATGTATTTGAATGATAATTTTATCACGAACCGTTTGAAAATCTAATAAATATTAGTTATAAATTTATTTTCGTCACTCTGTTTTGTTTATTTGAGTATAATTAAAACAATTTTAAATCAGTTCAATAGACAATTATTTAAATGTAAATGTTAATTTTAACTAAGTCATCTTCAATGTTGTTTCCTAATAATAATAACATGGCTGGGAATAATCATGTTGTATTTCATTTAGGGTTAAATGTTTTATGGCATTGATTACTTATTACTTTTGAAACTTGAATAAAATAGATATTATTATTATTATTATTATTATTATTATTATTATTATTATTATTAGTTAAATGAAATATAATACATAAAAATGTGCATTTTTTTCTGAACTTTTGTTATTTTAACGTCCCATACTCTATTATTTAAATAAATAAGAATTATAATAAAATGGAAAATAAAAATGTGCACGTTTCATTACTTCCTATTTTTTCTAACTTCATTTAATTCTTTAATAATATTTTAAATAGAAAAGGGCACAATGTTGTATTAGATCCAGTAGGCTAGTATTTGACCATGATAGTCTATACATACCGGTAGTCTATCATATTGGCCCTTATCCACTGACTGAAATATTGATACAAATACTGTACCACCTAAATTTCAAATTAAAAGTGGAATGGATTTTTTTAAAGGTACCACAAAGATTTTTATAACTGAATTTTCATCACGATGTGAACTTTATCATGAAAACCAGACATTTTCACTTTTCTTATCTTTATAAGAAAAAAAGTTGTTTATAAAAACAGTGCTGTGCACTTTCTAATGAGTTTCATAGGGAAATTAAGTAAAATGTCACCATATTTTAAATCAAAAAGTGGAATGGATTTTTTTCAAGATATTTTAATCATTTTTATATTTGAATATTCGTGACAGTATGTATTTTTCACTGAGAACCAGACATTTTCAGAAAATAATATTGTTATTGGTGAAATTTAAATTTGAAAATCGGGTATATCTAGTTCCCATTGTAACTTAACGGGCTGGCGATCGCACAGGTGACTTAATACAGGTGATGAGACCATCGTCTTAAACGCATCAATGGTTTACGGTCGGACCTCGATTTCTGTACATGCCAGTAGCCTTGTTCATTATACCGGTTCTATGGTGTAATGGTTAGCACTCTGGACTCTGAATCCAGCGATCCGAGTTCAAATCTCGGTAGAACCTGATTTACTTTTTTCATTTTTTTTAAAATCATAAGAATCCGGAATGTGGAAATACCAGGCCCGGTTTCACAATCATCCCTTAGATTAGTCCAGTTAATCATCCCATTTGACCCACATGTTAATTCTAGACTTGTTGGGGGTCTGTGGACCACAAACCACCAACAAGTCAAAAATTAAAATGGGGGTTAAGTGTGCTCCTTAACTTAAATCTGGCAAATTAAAAACCTTTATAATTTTGTTAATTATTAAGATATTAGGGAATTTGGGGTTTCATTTTAAAGATTATATCAAGCCTATGACATATGCATTTAGTTTTGACAAAAATATTTTTGGTAGTTTAAAAAAGAGTTTGCTAAAATTTGCTAAATTTAAGTTAAGGAAAATCTTAGTTAAGGAATGATTGTGAAACCGGGGCCAGATCAGTCGAACTACCCTTAGATAAAGCAAATTTTGGTAATCTTTTTTTTTTAAACTACTGGTGAATATTTTTGTCAAAACTAATTCAAATGTTTTAATCTAGAAGTGATCTTAAAAATGGCACCTTCAATTCCTGGATATCTTAAAAATTAACAAAATTATACAGATTTGTAATTTTGCAAGTAATGGGAAATATTAAATCTTAGCTAAGGAATGATTGTTGTTGTTGTTGTTGAATGTTGATTAACGTCAAATCAGCCATTTTTCAGCTGTTCACGACGAGAACTGCTTTATTAATCTCTAAAGCTTAATCTTAGAACAAGTTCGTGTATGCATGTGAAGGTCGAGTGTCTGCCTTGTACCAGCGCGCACTCAGGGCGACTTTAAGGTGCTAGCTCGACCAACGCAGGGAGAGCTAAGGAATGGGTGTGAAACCGGGGCCTGCGACACTTACAGTGGAGTGGAATAATGAAGTTTTTCATTTTAAACAAGACGTTTTCACTTAAATCGAGGTGGTCAGTTCTGAAAAGGTGGAGCTAAAATAAAAGAAGAGGAATCGATTACACGTAAATGGACCCAGTATTTTGCATTGTGTGTTAGTAAAGGGATAGCTTCGCCTTTTCTTCTGTGGTATCGTGTTCACAACCGGTCCTTCGGGGGCTACAAACTGCCAACCTTGATATCGAAGTGCTTCCCTAGCACCTTCAGTAATTAGTTCATGTTAACTAAATGTATACGTCTTGTAAAAAAATAAAAGAATATCTCTTACCTGCTCTATATGTCCTTTGAACTAAAGTATCATGTTTTAAGTGTTAAAACTAGCGCTACCGTCCATTGTTTTACCCAATTAACACATTGTAAGGACTGTCTTGTATTCTAAAAATAGGTCAAACTTTAATTTATTAAAACTTAATTCAAAAGTTCAATATTTAAAATATTTAAATTCTTAATACTAGCATAATGGTTGATAAACCGTCAACAAGACCTAGAGTTGTTTTTGTTTCCTAAAAATTCTCACTGTATTAATATATACTTAATAAAACAATATAAAAACAATGCACAACACTAAACTCTCTCTCTCTCTCTCTCTCTCTCTCTCTCTCTCTCTCATTGTCGGACTGTACTTCTCCGAACACCTACAGTAGTCTGAGTATGGCATTACGTGTCATTACAGGGATTAAGATTATCAGGGTCCAGTAGCCAGTGGTTCCTTAAAATAATCCTGAGGCCCTAGATTTTAACACATTTAGGCTATTTGTTATTTTTACAACTTTTTACTGTTGTGGTCTAGGACCACAACTCAAAATAATTAAATTTATCAGTCTGATTAAAGTGCATTGAATACAATCTCGCCTGATAGACGTCAGCTGGTAACATGGACATACCTGCTGCCTTCGAAGGATTTCATGAAACAGAAAAACACAAAGATTTGATGACGAGAGATCAGAATACGAAAATGTAATTTTCCTTTAGGACAAACATTCCTCATGCACAGCCTTAATCACAGTGAGGATTTGTCACTCGGTAAGACTTCCTTTTGTACCCCCACCTATTAAATTCCATGTAAAATTGTTGGAAAATTATTTTTCCGACAGATATGTTCAAATTTACTTGATTTCGTCAGTTTAGGCCTTTGAAGTCGAAATTAAAACTTTAGTGGAGGGTAAAAATGGAAGTCTTTTCTGTCAATCTATTCTTTATTTATTTCCTCTACATAGAGATATATAAGAATGTTACACTTCACATATTAAGTAACATTTTACAAACATCATCATCATCATAATTTACTTATTTATTTAATTCCACTACAATAGTGATTATGTGATAATTCAAAACATATATTACATAATAAAACTAACTAAGCAAAGCAATATTAACGTACATAACATAATATTTACATAATATTTTACATAATACCTGATTATAGTTTACAATTTGCCATGGTCTCCCGTCTATGCTAGGATAAAGCGAGATCGGCGGGTCTGGATACACAGTGGAGGCTACAAATGGAAGTCTTTCCTTGAACTCTATTCTTTATTTAAGACATAAGAATGTTACACTTCACATGTTAAGTAACTTTATATAAACATGTTAATTATGGCATACAAAAAAGCAATATATACTTAATTGTTTAAAGCAATTAAAGTCTTATTTTGAAAAAAAAGTATCTTAATCTAAAGTGAAATATTTAAGAATAGCAAAATTTTAAAAATATTACATGCCACATGAAGTGTCAAAAGGACTTTGCCATGTTGTGCGTTGATCAAAGAGGAATAACTCTTGTCAGACAACTCCCAATACTCAAAATGTTTATCCTCGTCACAGTTTTCAATTAATAATACAGTCAAACCTGTCTTAGTGACCACCTGTATATAAAGGCCACCTGCTCATGAAGGTCAGTGAAGTTTGATCCCCTATCTTCTTTCACCGTGTAATTTGAACTTGTATATAAAGCTCACCTGTCCATTAAGACTACTTAAAATTACCAGCTTTCTTGGCTTTTAAAGACATGTTTGACTGTATATATTAGCTTGTATGACTGTTTAAAGATTTTGATCTTATTTGTTACCAATACGTGATAACAACATAATTTTAAATCTGGTATTTTTGTATTGTCGTCAGGTTATTGACTTCTGAAAAATACACTTACTCTTATCTACCGTACTATATACAACATAACAACACTACGACTAGCTTAGCCCCCCCCCCCCCCCCTGCGACAATAAATGTATTATTCCTCACTTAAACTTTTGATTTACATGTATAATGTTTATTTGAAAATCTTTACAGCAATATCTACGAATCATTTACAAGTTTAAAATGGAATAAAGCTATTTTCTATATGGCAAATCGGTTAATAACCTGTATCGGTCATGTTTTGCTATTTATAGTAAAAGCGGTCTTTTTGGATGTCACAGGAAGTTAATTTGTACAAACGTTTACCTGTGTCACCTAGGGACCTTCCACTTCAAATTTGGTTCAAATTGGTCCATTAGTCTCAGACCTGATGTGGTTCTATGGTCACCGGAGCTGACAGTTCCATGGGAACTGAGAGATACAGCGAAGCCCATGAGAGTTGGGTGAGTAATGATGTTTAACGTCCCAGTCAAGAATATTTCACTTATATTGAGACGTCGCCAGCTATAGGCGAAGGTGCAGATTTTTTGCCGGTGCGTTGCGCTGATGGCATTATACAACAGGGTTCCGAGTTTATCGTGCCAAGCCTACCGTGACACGGGGTCTCGTTTATTATAAGTTTCCATCCGAAAGAACCGCGACTTTCATCTCGTAATGCCGATGGTTGGCGAAAGAACAGTCACTACCCACTTTCAAGTCTTGGGTCAGACCCGGTCGGGATTCGAACCCACGACCTCCCACTTGCGGAGCGAGCACTCTACCGTCTGAGCTACCGCAGTGGTAAAAGAAGTGAAGTCCATGAGAGAAAGAAGCCCAAGTATGAAGAGAACGGGAAGGGATGGGGCGGATTCCCTGAATAATCAGTATAGAAAATGTTGTCAGTATTGGGAGTTATGGCTAAGAGCAGAAAGGGGCAGTACAAAGAATGTCACAGACAGCAGAAAGAACATCATGCTGGGTATGACTGGAGAGAGAGAGAGAGAGAAGTAGTAGTAGTAGTAGTAGTAGCTGGAGACCCACACCAGCACGCATTGACTGATCACTGTGGACCAACCAGAAAGTGTACCGAACAAGGGGACGAAACACACGATGAAGGATGGCCTCGACTGATCGACTAAATTCAAATATACATATCTCAATCTGTATCATTGTTTTAAAAAAAATGGTCTTTTATCTGATGGTATTCTAACAACATGATTTTATAATTTGGTATTTTTGTATTAGGTCAAGTAATGGAATTTATTGATCATGACTTCTTGTTTTAAGCCATGAAAACCCCAATTTTTGATAGATCTACACCAGTCGGTATTTGACATGTCTGTATTATTTTGTATATAATTATTATCATATATTAGCGCCAATAGCACTGTATACAGTTAACATTTAGATTTATCGTATATACCTTTATGGCGAATTCTAGGAATTATTGACGGGTAAAATTCAAAAATAAAGCCGCAATTTTTATATGCTAAATTTGAACCAAATCGGTTATTAAATTAATCTGTGCTATTTATGGTAACAGCAGCAATTACGGATTTTACAGTCTCGAAATTTATTCATGATAAATTTTTATCAACGTCCCTAGGAACGTTCCACTTCAAGTTTGGTTGGTACCGCTGAATCAAGCTAAATATGTACATGTACTTTGAAAAAAACCTTTTCACACACGCAAGCATTTGTAGACTTGGTAGGGTGAGTGTGGGAACGTTTCCGATACTTGACTTTGACACAACACATTTTGCAACCGTATTGTGTGAATTTTAATTATTCTTTCACATTTAGCAGCATGAAAAAGCTGATGGAAAATGAATTAGAATCGATGCCCAGTTTAAAAAAAACAGCTTCTAAAGTTACTTCGTGTGAAATGCTGATTTATGTAGACTTGTTTTCATTAAATAAGTGGATAAGTACTCTTTGTTTAATATGCTGAGATCAATGCCTCAGTCAAGATTCTTTCACTTATATCGAGGGTAATGTCAGTTCACGGACTGCGGATCATCGCCGGGAGCAATCCGGAGTGCCTTAAAAACCTACCTACTTTCCGGTGGAAAACGAACCGGCAGACTTTCTCACATCTAAGATCTGACGCGGCAGGAGATAAGCTTAGCAGGACTCAGTTACAAATTATTCTGTGTCCCTTTTTTAAATCGACACAATTTATGGATTCATTACATCTTTTATGAACTGTAAGCTGGGTATATTTTTAATGTCCCGGTAACTGTGAAGGTCAGTGATAACTAAACCTGATATTAAATTGCCTTCTTTTTTTCTTCATGGAGTTTTGGTGATATAGCATGCACTGTTTTATATTTAAAGTAATGCAAATTGAAAAAAATTGATTTGTAAATTGAGGATTGTCAATGAACAACAACTTAATCTTTTGCTAAGACAGCAGATATTTTATTTTCATTTATTGTAGATTTTTCCTTTTCACAAACATGTGTCATTTTGGGCGTATATGACGTCAGAGTCCATCAGCTGGTACTTGCTATACATGATATATCATTGACCGGTCTAACGCAAGTTTTCATTGGTTGACATAAAAGATTTACCGCTATATTTCCTAAAATGAACCAATCAAATATCGTTTCTCTAAATCGATTGACATGCGTATAAATATATGAATATACGTCAGGTCACATGGTTTAGTTAGTTCCGCTCGTGGTGGTAAGTGCAGTTGTACACGTCAAATCCAAATGTGAAATTTTAATTTATTTGACATTTTTGCTAGAGTCTAATATATTATTTCTATTTCAGACTAACCAACTGCCATATTGGCGAATAGAAAACGTAACAAACTTCTTTAGGACGGACTTTTTGGACGCAGTACGGTAAGAGTCAACATTTCGACTTGTCCAACTCGACACGTCGACAGTATCAACAACCCTGAAATATTGAACTTTTTGTCAGTTCTATAATTATTTACTTTGTAAATATTCGACTTGCATTCATTTATTTAGATATATAAAAATTAGGTCAATTTATTATTTAATCCAATCCGTGTCATTCTGATGAATTGATAAAAAATTGGAAATAGTTTGACAGACGGCCGTGGAAGGAAAGGGGGGGGTGTTGGAATCTGCCATATACCGGTTTACCATGGTATAATTTAGCATACCACAAGTATAATATTTTCCTCTAAGTTTTGATGAGATGAGATGTATAATGAAAGTGGAATCTAGTTATGATTTGTAAATGATCCCAACTGTTCAATGGGATTTTCAACTGGCAAGTGACTTGTTGAATTGTTGGCTGAAAAAGTTAAATTGTGTTGTTTAACTTTAACTACCATCAAAATGGGTTTTAATGAATAAAGTTGAGTTTTTTTCAGAATAAAACAAGTAAATTAAACTTAAATAGTGAAATCAATATTTTATACTTCCTCACCACATGTCCTGGCATAGAATAAAACCCTGCCCTCACAGGTGAAAAGCCAGAGTTCTACTGCAAGGCTAAAAGATCTGGACTAGAATGTCTGGAAATAACTCACTCTGTTGTATGTACTATATACAGCACAACACAACAACTAGCTCAGCCCTGCTACAATTGGTTAGGTTTGAGATTTAGAGATGCATTACCAAGTGGTTATGGTTACCTATTTGTAAGTCAATTGTTTGTTCGGTCTGCAGGACTTTGGTGGTCAAGTGTCTATATGTACTTAAGAATCAAAGTATGTCTCGCTGTCAAGGTTCAAGCAGATTCTAAAGCGAGGTTTTCAGTTCACTTGCTGATAGTTGGTGGTTTTCTCCAGGTTTCCTTTACCATCCTTGAACTGACCATCTAAATATAAGTGAAAGAACTGGACTTGATCATAAAATGCAATTACTCCATTTCATTCTGCTTGGTTGCACTGTATTTTCTCTGAGCAAGACCTGTAATTACACATCACTACAGTGGCCTTGGTGTTTCCGTTTGCTGCTAAATTAATGGGTAGTAGTGAATAAGGTGGTATTCATCTTGCAGTGGACATGGTGTTAGCTCTGGCTCTCCATAAGTTCAAGCAAAAAAAATTGCCTATTTTAAAATGTTGAGTTAATTTATATCTTACAGAGCAAAAATGTCGCAATTGTAGAAATTTACTTCTAATCTGTTGTATAGAGTGTTCTTGATGAACAGTTTGTAACACTTGTTTTACTTTTTCATACTTGTGTAAAGAAAAGGTCCGATTTATGTGTGCATCATAATAGAGTTGATAAAAATTGTGGAGCACAAATATAAGCCAAAAGCAATTTTTTGGAGCCAAAATTATAGAAGTTAACAATTGGCTTATGGCAGAGCTAACCTTGGAACAGATATTTGTGTGTGGTGGAGGTCAATAAATTCTCAATTGCTTCTGTCTTCATGGTTTAGAAAAAGGAGGAGCACCTCCCTGATGAGACTTCATACTTTCAATTCAATTTCATCATTACAGTAATAATTACCCCCGTAATCTTTACAGTAATTTTTAACAGTTCTGTTAATTCATTATTTAATTTTGTATTGTTTATTGTTTTAGCCTGTACTGTACGACTTGGAACTGCCCTAATGACAATGAGTTCGGACATGGCTACAGACGCTGAGGTGGTCCGAAATTATGATGAAGAAGCTTACACACCTGAACCTCCATCTTACGATGAGGCATTCCCTGCTTTGAAAATGGGAGCAGTAGAAACGCCCAACAGTTTCCCCGGTGCAGCAGAATCATGGAGTACAAAACTATCAGTTAGATCTTCAAAACAAACACAGGTAATTAAAACTTCACTTTTTGCATGGGGACATTAAGAATTTTATGTTTTAAACTGACAAAGCAATTTTTAAATTTATCAAAACTTTATTGGAGGAAAAATTTTGATATTGGTTTACTTCGTTTGAATTGTGTCTTCTGTTTCTATCTGACAGTTGATACCAAGATTAGTAAATAAGAGATGCATATTAGGAAAAGATAAGGCCATAATAAATTAATACCTAGATTTTCATCCAATTTTTTAATTCAAAATGGGGCGGGGGGCGAATTTTATTTTTTTGTTTTATTTTTCCGACTTTTGTGATAGGATTACACTCTTGTCAACTCGTGTCTTGTGCGACCAACACGAACCGCGATTCTTGAAATCAATGGGTTAGCAACAGGCATCTGATGATCGAGTTTACCACCTACAAAGTCGTTATATAATTCCATTAATGCTATGTTTCCATTCCTGGTAACCAAAATCGCCATTGGCTACTAATTTCTGAGGAATTCTTTCAAAAAGTAACCTATTTTAGCAAATTTGTGGAAAAATATTTTAAAAAGACTATATTTTCACAAATTTTGGAAATTTGGCTACTAATTATTTTAAATTTATGGAAACCTAGTTAATGTCATGGTGTCTGGAACTTGGCAGCCATACCAGTTTTTGATTGTTTTTAAGCCTGATTTTACAGTGGCTATAATAAATAAATTTAATCCCTAATTTCACCCTAGATTTTTGTCCCATTTATCATATTGGCAACCATATGAGTCAACACTCAATTTTCTAATTTCTCAATTTTCACATTTTTGAATGTGCCAAGTGTTCTAGAGTGTTCCAAGTGTTGCCTCTCAAGGCCTAGGTTTTAATTCCACTCTGGACAGATCCTAGTGTGAGAATGTTTTTCTGTTCGCTTGACAAGTGTTGATGACTTTCTCCTGGCACTTCCAAGTTCCTACACTATCCCTGAATTGACTGCATTGATATAAGTAAAATAATCTTGACTTGGGTTTAAAACTCCATTCCTCCACTCCACTATATTTTTGGAGAGATAAGCTAGATAAACACTTTTGTTATTTCTTCCTATAGGTGTTTACAGTACCATTAGAAGAGAGACGATACAGAGATATAAATGAACACAGCTTTGGGGATGATATGGAACAGGCAAAGATCTGTAAAGAAATCATGGCTAAAACCGGTAAGCTCTTTTGTGCATTTGAAGTTTTGTGGGAAACCACCTTTTTTTCTACCAGTTTGAAGTGTGACAGCTTCTAAAAGAAATTCACAAGAGCAACATAGATTTACTTTGTTCGAAATTTTTAAGTAGGACTTGTTTGTTTATGTTTTATTAAAGAAAAAATAAAGATGGGACAAAACTTTGTTAATTTTAAATGTTGTATAGTGTTTGGGCTTTTACAACATACAGGGTTGGATACTATTGTCCAGATATTTTTCCAGTTGCAGCCCTACTCAACATAAGTGAATGAATCTTGACTGTTGCATAAACACCATTATTCTTTTATTGGATTTCCATGTATCATGCATTCAGATGAAGTTAATAACTGCTATACTAGTATTTAGGACTGTTTTAATTGACTGTATGTTTAGGGAGATTATTTTGATCCGATTGCTCTTGTCTAAAATACCATATTGTTTGACAATAATTTATTCACAGGTGTATCAATTGAAATGAGCTTGGCTAAAGATCAGAGTTTGACTGTGGTATTAAATGGAAAAGATCAAGCAGTTATGAAGGCTAAACGTGAGCTCCTTAGACAACTCCAAACTCAGGCTAGTGTTCAACTGAAGATTCCCAGGGAACATCATAGAATTATTTTAGGAAAAAGTGGTAAAAAGTTACAAGAACTGGAATTAAACACGGCTACAAAAATAACCATACCAAGACCAGAAGAAAACTCCGACGTTATAAGAATTATGGGAACAAAAGAGGGATTAGATAAAGCCCGTCATGAGATCCAAATTATTTCTGATGAACAGGTAATAAATAAGTTGTAATATAAAAATAGTTTCTAAGTCTCCACTACACAAAAATATGCTAACTACTGTAGTTCCACAAATTCAGTGCACATGAAAAATGCAAGAATAAAGTTGTATTTTCCAACAAACTCACAAAAAATTTGTCAAAACTTAATACAAAATTTACTGACTAAATAGGAAAAAATATTTTTCATTCATGAAAAAGGGAACTTAATTCTGTACATACAGCAATTATTTTTTTTTTAACCTTTTAACAAAACCCAACAAATTTGACTATGTCAAAATTATCCCTTCTGTATCTTCTTACTCGGAACAACTATAAATGTTGTGTCATTATTAGCTCACCTGAGCCAAAGGCTCAAGTGAGCTTTTCTGATCACAATTTGTCCGTTGTCTGTCGTCGTCGTCGTTGTCGTCGTAAACTTTTCACATTTTCGACTTCTCCTCTGAAAGTACTTGGCAGATTTCAATGAGACTTGGTCAGAAGCATGTCTGGGTCGGTGCAATTCAGATTTGTTCGTGGCGTTGCCATGGCTACCATAACTAGGTCAAGGTGACCTAGGGGTGCAAAAATCTTAAAAAATCTTCTTCTCCGAAAGTATTGTTTGGAGAAAAAATCTGATGAGATATTTGGCTTCTCTAGGGTCTTAAGCCTATAGTTTGTTCATTTTGTGAAATTCGGTCGAAAAATGGGTTACGCGTTTTTGCGTTTAATTTTGAAAAAATTGTAAAATAGCTTCAAATTGTTATAACTTGACTACTTGACCAGATAATGACATGGGGTTTTCAGTTTTGACATCTTCTTGTTAGTATCTTCAAAATGAGGTCAAGGTCAATTGTGAAGGTCGTGACCTAATTTTTTTTACCTCTGATTATAATTATTATCTCGAAAACTATAAACTTTTTGTATAGTTATGTATATTAGAATGTTGTAGGTATTGATACAACGATCATTTTGATGTATAGAAAAAGGTCATGGGTTCAAAGGTCAAGGTCACAGATGCGAAACAATACCAAAATGGTTAATTATCTCGAAAACTATAAACTTTTTGTATAGGCATGTATATTAGAATGTTGTAGGTATTGATACAACGATCATTTTGATGTATAGAAAAAGGTCATGGGTTCAAAGGTCAAGGTCACAGATGCGAAACAACACCGAAATGGTTAATTATCTCGAAAACTATAAACTTTTTGTATAGGCATTTATATTGGAATGTTGTAGATATTGATACAACGATTATTTTGATGTATAGAAAAAGGTCATGGGTTCAAAGGTCAAGGTCACAGATGCGAAACAATACCGAAATGGTTAATTATCTCGAAAACTATAAACTTTTTGTATAGGCATTTATATTAGAATGTTGTAGGTATTGATACAACAATCGTTTTGATGTATAGTAAACGGTCATGGGTTCAAAGGTCAAGGTCACAGATGCGAATCAATACTGAAATGGTTAATTATCTCGAAAACTATAAACTTTTTGTATAGGCATGTATATTAGAATGTTGTAGGTATTGATACAACAATCATTTTGATGTATAGAAAAAGGTCATAGGTTCAAAGGTCAAGGTCACAGATGCGAAACAACACCGAAATGGTTAATTATTTCGAAAACTATAAACTTTTTGTATAGGCATGTATATTAGAATGTTGTAGGTATTGATGCAACGATCATTTTGATGTATAGAAAAAGGTCATGGGTTCAAAGGTCAAGGTCACAGATGCAAAACAATATTGAAATGGTTAATTATCTTGAAAACTATAAACTTTTTGTATAGACATGTATATTAGAATGTTGTAGGTATTGATACAACGATCATTTTGATGTATAGAAAAAGGTCATGGTTCAAAGGTCAAGGTCACAGATGTGAAAACAATACCGAAATGGTTAATTATCTTGAAAACTATAAACTTTTTGTATAGGCATGTATATTAGAATGTTGTAGGTATTGCTACAATGATCATTTTGATGTAAAGAAAAAAGTCATTGGGGTTTAGTATTTACGTTTACTTTAAATCTATCAGCTAGCCATTAGTTATCAGGTGAGCGTATAAGGCCCATGGGCCTCTTGTTAGAATATGCATGATGATCACACCTGGAAAAAACCTGAGCAACAATGACCTACCTGACCCAAAATACCCTGATGTAACTTTGAATAAGGCCCAATTGGTGTTTAAACTTGATCAAATTTTCTCTATGTACAGGAGACCACTGCGGTAGCTCAGTTGGTAGAGTGCTCGCTCCGTTAGTGGGAGGTTGTGGGTTCGAACCCCGGCCAGGTCTGACCCAAGACTTGAAAGTGGGTAGTGACTGTTCTTTCGCCAAGCACTCGGCATTACGAAATGAAAGTCACGGTTCTTTTTTTTGATGGGAACTTAAAATAAACAAGGTCCCGTGTCATGGTGGGCTTGGCACGCTAAAGAACCCTGTTGTATAATGCCATCAGCACAACGCACAGGCAAGATTTATGCACTTTCGTCTATAGCTGGCGACGTCTCGATATAAGTGAAATATTCTTAACTGGGACGTTAAACACCATTACTCAACTCAACTATATGTACAGGAGAACTTAACAATAATATTTTTAATTAAAAATATAATTTGGTTAGGTCAGTGCATTCATTTTAAATGCATTTTATTAATAGTTTAATGGAAACATTTTTTAATTAAAAGAAATAAATTATAAAAACCATGTGCACTCATTTTATGGAAATACAGTAAATGTGACTCAAATTAGGTATAGAAGACATATTTCACCAACATATATCATATGTGATAAAAAATTTAAACGTAAAAGTATTAAAACATAATGATTATATTATTTAAAGGAAAAGGAAAAATGGCATAAATCTGATAATATCTTAAAAACTTTCTGTAGGAAGAATGACAAAATATTTAAAAAGCAGATGTTTTCTTACAAATGCACTAGTGTCATCCACATTTCTGCTCTAAAATGGTTGGCAGGTAAAGTGAAAAAGTGAAACGTATCCTGCCAGAATAAGGGGGTTATGAAGTAGTACGACATAATATTAATAATGGTACAATTATCTTTAATAATAAAGGTCAGTTTACAAGTAAATGGTCATGATGTGTGACCAAAACATGTATGCAAGAATTGAAGATAATGTTGCATCCAATTGCACAACATACAGCACCATCTCTGGCCATGAAAACTTGTTTTTTAAGCAATTAAGAGCAAAGATTGTTGAAACTGCAAAGATATCACTCAACTTCACCCTAATTTTGAATCCTTATCACCATGTGTGTGGATGTAATTGTAACACTTTGAATTTTTATCAGGCTAAGCTGGCATTTGAAAGGTTGCCTGTACCAAAGATTTACCATCCATTTGTATGTGGACCAAACAACTCAAAAATCAAACAGCTGATCGATGAAACACATGCTAAAATCCATGTACCTCCCCCAAGTGTGATGAAGGATGAAATTGTTGTCTCTGGTGAGAAAGAAGGTGTAATGAAATGCAAACAGATAATAATGGCTGATTTTGAAGAGAAGGTAAGGGATTGTATAGATAGACCATGTTATTTTGTTATTTGCTGTGCTTAAGGAAGCAAAATTGTTTTCTAGGAATGTTGTAATAATAAAATGTCTGGATTGTAAGGTAAAAACATTTGTTGAAAGTATTGAACCACAATTGCATACAAAACTTACAATTTGTGTAATTAACTATCAAACAGGATTTGAATATATAACTTAGTTCATCAGCCTGCGACCTGCAACTTTTCTGACGGATCAGTTTTATTTGGCAGTATTTGTTATAGAAAACATTAATATTTAAAATTTAGACCAGTTAGAATTTCAGACAAATTTCAGAAACTGTCGTCAAAATTTACCGTCCTGAATTAAATATAAAGTATTAATGTGCTTCAATAAAATATATAGATAAACAAGTTTTGAGACTGCATGATATTGATTTGAAAGTGAAAAAAAATATGTATTACAGTTGATGCTTAATAAACTGATATTTGACCCGTGTTGTATATTTTACAGAGAAGAAAGTGCCAAACAGTTTCAGTAGAAGTGAGAAAATCGCAACATAAATATGTAATAGGGCCAAGAGGAAGTGGAATACAAGAAATACTGGGTACTACTGGTGTTTCTGTAGAAATCCCTCCATTGGACAGCCCCTCGGAAACCATCACATTACGTGGTGAACAAGATAAACTTGGACCTGCTTTGACACTTGTCTATTCAAAGGTAATATTTGTTTTAGGATAAATAGTTCATGAAAAGTGTAACATTCATTTGACTTAGCAAGTAATGCAAAATTTGTGTATGAATCACATTATCAAAACAAAGGTTTCATTTTGTTCATCTTGGAAAAAATATCTAAAACTGGACCATTATAAATTTAGGAATTTCATTTAAAAACAATTCTAGAAAGTGAATGATAATCATTGATCAAATAACTGAATTTCAGTTTAAATTGAGATATGTTTTCCTCTATTCAAGCACATAAGGGGCAATATACCAGACAATGAATTATTTTCGAGGTGTATATTTTAAAAAAAAACACTTCAGATGTTTTGATGTGTTCTATCTTCAGGCAAACAGTGTAGTATTTGCTGAAGTACAAGCTGCATCCTGGTTACATAGATATGTTATTGGTAGAAAAGGAGCAACAGTACAGAAAATCACAGCAGAATATCCCAAGGTTTGTCTCTCTTTTTTCTTTTTACAAAAAAGTAATGTTTCTTGATTTCCAGGTTTGGCATAAGATAATGGCCATCAACCACAAAGTCTACAAATGTCTTGATTCTATATAAAATTGTCACAAATGATATTAGCATATTTTAGTTATGTACAACAGGGTTTTACGGGACGCACAATTCTGCGTTTTTTACGCAAAAAAAATTATCATATGCGTCCAGAAGGACGCAAAAAAATCTGTAAACCAATTTGAATTCAATTTGAAAACGTGTTTTAAATTTCTGTTAATATGGACAAGAATTTTTTTCGAAAACCTTCTAAATGTTGGAATTCCCCGCATACTAAAAATACATTGGTGTGTAAAAATAGCACTCGTAAATTTTCAAAAAATTCAACATAATCTCGACACCAGGACTATATATAATCATAATTATATAATTAATACTTGTAATTTAATTCAGTTATGGGACCCATTTTTGAAAGTTTGGACCCCATTTATTTTTTTATTGGAGTCCCAAAAACCCACATTTTTAAAAAGTTGTGTAAAACCCTGGTACAAAAAAAAAGTTAACTTTGACAAAAGTTTCATGTTTCTGTTTCTTGGATAATAAATTTGACTAACTTAAAAGGAAAATAGTATTCCCATCCCTCAATCAAGAAAGGAAATTACTGACAGTAGCTATTTTCGTAGTAGTGTTTGTGTAGAGTCAATTTTGTTTTGTACATCATTATAATTTAGCTCTATGGCATCTCTCTAAGACGTGTTATTCATTAGTTTATTGTTAATTTTTCTAGGTACATGTAGAATTCACTGAAGGCCAGGACAAAATAGTTGTAGAAGGACCCCCAGACGAAGTAGATGACGCTGTCAAATCTTTACAAAAAGTAGTAGATGACCTGGTAGGTTAATTTAAATCTTGTTGATTGAAATATGCTCTGTATACCTTTAGCTTGATTTCATTGGTAAATGTTTTTGTTAAAAATTGATACTCTGGTTTCCTTCACCATTGTGAAATAATTTTACTGTAATTTATCATACCATGGACTGCACATACATTTTACAGTAAGTTTATTTTAGTTTGTAGGTGACTTGCAAGAAAGTTTTAATACTGTGATTACATACATGTACTATAAAATCAAAAGCTTATTGAACATTCCTCTGTTATGAACCATTAAACTAAAAGGAAGTTTAGACAAATTTTATCTTTCCTGTATGTTGTTCAGAAGAAAATAAGCCATAACTCCATAATGAACATTAGCAATATCTATTGTAAATATGTTCAAGCATTTTGATAGAGCACTGTTTCCACAAATCTTTTTGCTGATGAACTATTTGAAAAGTCCCCCACCCCCTTTATTGGTATACATGTATATGTGCAATGAATCCTAAAAATTGTTTTTATCTATAATTATTATTATTTTCCATTTAGAAAAAAAGAATGGACTTTGCTGAAGTGGATATTGACCAGCGGTTCCACAAGCACATCATTGGAAAAAGTGGACAAAACAGTATGTACATACACACATATTACGGATACCCTTATTTTAAATGATATAAAGAGGATTACTAGTCTTCAATACTTGTATCTTCTCTTAATACAGGCTCAAACCATTTAAATTTTGTATCCAGTATCATATAGCTTTCCTTTAGAATAAAAGTTAAATTGTAAAAGTTCAGTATTCAATCTAGGGTTGTTTAGAGGGGGTTATTTTTTAAAAAATGTTTTACCAAAACATCAATATTTTTGGATTCTTGTAAATATTGTCCTATAAGGTCTTAACAATGGCATATTTTAAAATTTAGGGATCAACGTCCCCTCTACAATGAACACTGAAAGTTGGATCAAGTTGTACATACATGTATTCGTTAAAACCTAAGTATTCATGTCCAAAGAGTAATTTCATCTTGTGCATTGGAGAAAATCAACATCTAATGGTCTTTAGGAATAGAAAAGATAAAAAAAAAATTCAATCTGGTGGTATTTTTAACTGTTCAGATCTTGTTTAAAATTCTTACTTGATCTATTTTTATTTCAGTTACAAGGATTAAGAACGACACAGGAGTAGCAATTAAAATACCTACAGATGCCGAAAATAGTAACGTAATCAGGATCGAAGGAGATCCCAAAGGAGTAGCAAAGGCTAAACAAGAACTACTGAAAATGTCTCAAAGAATGGTACGTATCTTCATCTACCTCTGTAACTATTAATAGGTCTGTGACTCATCACACAAGTGTTTGGTGGTGACATCATCATCCACTGTTGAAAATGTCTCGAAGAATGGTAGGTTTTCTATCTGTGTATTTAGTTTGATATAGGTCTCCGACCCATCACACAAGTGTTTGGTGGTGACGTCATCCACTGTTGAAAATGTCTCTAAGAATATTAAATTTCATTGGGTTTTTTTTTTTTTGTCCATTTAGGAAAAAATGTTTAAATGGCAAGTATTAAAACCTTTGGTGTTGGCATTTAATTACATCTTTTCTATAAGAGTTAGCTCCCTTAGTCAGCAAATATTACTGAGAATCTTAATTTTTGTAAAGATTGAAGACAATCTTTGATCAAGTTTGGTAGTTTGATTGTAATGTTTAAAATTTTGCAAAGTACATTATTTTATTAAGAAGTATTTTAAGTTTTTTACTTGCAATCCAATTATGCATGTATATCTTTATTTAGATTTTTAATCCATTTGATAGGAAAATGAAAAGACAAAAGACATTATCATAGAACAGAGATTCCACCGTTCAATTATTGGAGCCAAAGGAGAAAAGATTAAGGAAGTCCGCGATAAATTTAACCAAGTACAAATTACATTTCCTGATCCTGGAAAAAAGAGCGACGTTGTTACTCTCAGAGGACCCAAAAATGATGTAGACAAATGTTATATCTACATGCAAAAAATGAGAGAAGAAATGGTAAGTTTAGAATTTATATATTTAAAGAACTTCAGAAATCTGATCTTTTTAGTATAATAAAGAGGCGGTGTTAAAGGGTGTCTATTTCTATTTCTGGTTGCCAAAATCCATTGGTTACAAATTTCTCAGATATTTTTTCTTAAAAAAAAAATAACCTATTTAAGCAAATTAGTGGGAGAAAAATACTTAAAAATGGACTATATTTTCAAAAAATTCAGAAATTAGGATATTTATAATTACAAATTTGGAAATGTAGGAGTATGCTGCCTTTTTGGAGAAAAATTTGGAAAATCAGGAAGCAAAATACATGTACACTTCATCATGAAAGGGTGTTTTAGGCCTAAAAAAAATATGTGTTTCCGCTAACCCGACCGACCCAACTAAAAGAAGACCGACTCCAGTTTTTTTTCCCGGATTTTTAAAAATCCGTTTTCATTTTTGATTAAAAATATATTGTATCAAAAACAAGTCAGCAAAACTTTAAGCAGTGAATACATGTAGAAGATACAAGTATTTTAGTTTGCATCTAAATCATCTAAAATAACTTAAACAACACATTTATAATATAATTTTAACATATTACATTACATACACATGCATAACATATGCTATTAAGAAAAAAAAATCAAAAAAAAAAAAATCGACCTACCAACTCCTTTTAAATAATTCTATGTTAGCGGAAACACATATATTTTTTTTTAGGCCTTATTGCAATGTTTTGTTACATGGTAAAGTGTATCTAATAAATATCTTTTTTCTTTAGGTTGTCAGTAACTACCAGGCACAAGTACACATTTTTAAAGACTTCCACAAAAACATCATCGGTAAAGGAGGAAGTAACATCAGAAAGGTATGTTATTTAATTTAAACATTGTATACTTAAAGTGTACTAAGCAGTAGACATACGACTTTACTTTGTAATACGATTATATGAATGTCAGATTATTGTTGTAAACAAAATTTCTTTATAGGCAATAATAAATTAATACCTAGATTTTCATCCTGCCAGCCCGCCGCCTATTTTAACACCCGCCCTGATTTATTTTATTTTCGGATTTTGAACTCGTGTCCGGTTTCGATTCCGGCTTTTATAATAAATCTGCTCGCTCCATGAGCCATAAGGTAATAAGTAAAAGCTATCTGGTTTCCCATCGAGTTGTGTGATGTAACAACTAAAGTAGAGTGTTTTGTGCTCCATGAGCCATAGGATTATACGTAGAAGTTGACTGGTGTCCGCTCAAGTTGCAGACGGATTTTCAAAAACGAAAGTAGCATGTTTCGCATATTGGTTGTAGCATGGTATTTATTATAGCCACTGTAAAATCGGGCTTAAAAACAATCAAAAACTGGTATGGCTGCCAAGTTCCAAACACCACGACATTAATGGAATTATATAACGACTTTGTAGGTGGAAAACTCAATCATCACATGCCCGTTGCTAACGCATTGAATCAAGAATCAGGTTTCGTGTTGGTCGCACAAAACACAAGTTGACAGAGTGTAATCCTACCAAAAAAGTCGGAGATGTTGTTTCATTTTTGGGATCGTATATTGACTGTGGGAGATTCTGAAAGATAAAATCAAAAAATAAAATCCGCTCCCCCGCCCCCATTTTGAAAAAAAATTGGATGAAAATCTAGGTATTAATTTATTATGGCCTTATCAAAATTGTTTTATTAGAAATCTTTGCAGTTTCTGTAAAAGACAATTTTAAAAGCAAAATCTTTTACTAGAAATCTTTACAGTTTCTGACAGTTTTATTAAACCTATTTTAGACCGTTTTATTTAAATTTTTGAAAGGGTCTTTAATTATTATAAGTTTAAAGCCGTGGCTGACGGAGCAAAGACACCCTTCTATATTGAACATTTGAAGATGTGTGATACTTTGACATATGCATCAGTTTGATCAATTTCTAATTCCTGTTTTGTGTCTTTATTCTAAAATCACTAAATGAATTTTTAATATTAAATATGTGTACTTATATTTATATCCCATATGTTAGAAATTCTTTTTGAAAAAAATTTGTTATATTTCCGCTATTTTAGATCCGCGAAGAAACTGATACCAGGATTGACCTCCCCAGTGAAAACAGTGAATCAGATATTATTGTTATAACCGGTAAAAAACCAAACGTAGAACAAGCCAAAGCCATGATTGAAAGTACACAGAAAGAATTGGTAAGTTACTCTTATTAAATTTAGGGAAAAACACATACCAGCTGAGCTTTCCATCTTAATAGCTTGATTTGCAGAACAAAATAAGACTTGAAGTAAATCATTAAATTTGTATCTTACTTAACACTGTCTCTATATTTGTTAGGCTTTTTTCTTTTGAACTGATATATTTCTTTAAATTTTCATAGATATTGAGTTACTTTACTCTGGATTTATCTCAAAATCAAAACCTTTCATGACCATAAATTCTGACTGTATTTGAAAGTCTGTAATGTTAAGCACTTCTACATGTAAATGTAGGCTGTACTTAAAAAAATTGATACATTTCATGAGAAAGTGTTTTTCTTGAAAACTATGATTTGGTTGCAACATGAACTACATGTATTTTGGTATTAATAAATGAGCCAATTCATTAAATCAGTAAGTTTCACGTAAGTTTTGGTGCAAATGTTTAGAGATTGAAAAAAAGCTTTGTTAATGAATAATTCATACCTCGTGACTTATTTTCAGGCTAATATCAAGGAGGTAACCATCGATATTCCTCATAAATTTCATAATTCAATTATTGGTGCTAAAGGAAGGTTAATCCGTGCCATAATGGAAGAATGTGGAGGTGTTATCATCAGATTTCCACCAGAGGGCAGCACCAGTGACAAGGTTACAATCAGAGGACCAAAAGCTGATGTTGAAAATGCAAAGAAACAACTTCTTGAACTTACAGATGAGAAGGTAAGTGTTAATCATTCTCTAAGTAAATCTAATTATATTTTTTCTTGATTTAAAGTGGAAAATTTAACAAAAATGCTGTTAATATTTAACATAAGGAGTTCTCAAATGTTGTATTTATTTAGTGTAATTTGGTATTTCTGAACTAGTCTTTGAGAGATAAACAAATAAGTCTGATCATTTTATCTCTCTCTCTCTCTCTCTCTCTCTCTCTCTCTCTCTCTCTCTCTCTCCAGTGAAAACATTGTTGCTGATAGTGATAACACTGAAATGTAGGTTGACATAGTCCTTAATACTCTCCAAGTTAAACAACAAATGACTTTTGTTTAGCATGACCTTCAGTGGATATTGCTACTTCTGTTGTGTTAACTGAAGGAGTTGAATCCATCAAAACGGATAGATCAGAAATGTACTGATTGGCTTTAGTTTACCACATTTCCATAACAAAACTTCTGAATAATAATAATAGGGTAAAAAAGAATTATTACATCAAAATTTGTTTTATTTTCAGCAAAAGCAGAGCTTTACAGTAGATATTAGAGCTAAACCAGAGTATCATAGATTTTTGATTGGTAGAGCAGGCAGCAACATTAGAAAGGTAAATCTTAACTTTTTGTTTTACCAGATAGATGCATTCTTGACCTTTTGATTTCTTAAAAATAAAAAACAAACATATCAGTCCATGTCCATATCACAATCTCAAAACAAAAGCTACATGTATGAAAACTGGAAAATGAAGTTAAACATGCATGTGAACTTACAGGGAAGTGAAGCCAAGTGCTTCTAAACCGTAATCACCTTTCTAGCTACCTACACTCATCACATGTAAAATCAAAATTGGGAATGAAAGACACAGAATTAAGGGATGCCATTTGGAATGGACTTCTGATTTTACAGTCAAAAATTGATCATTACCGAGAGCAGGCAGTCTTAAATAGGTACATGTAAATAGACAAAGTTATATAATAGATTGACTTTTAATATAAAAAGCATTGGCAAAATTTATAATCAATAAAAATTTCTTATTTCAGGTTAGAGAAAAAACTGGAGCTCGTGTTATATTCCCTAGTGAAGACGATGCTGATCAGGAAATAATTACCATTATTGGAAAGAAGGAATCTGTAGAACAAGCCAAAGTTGAACTAGAATCACTTATCAAAAACCTAGTAAGTCACCATTTGTTGTTTTGATATCCATAATGTTAAGATACAAGTTTTTAGTTGTTTTTTTTTCAGACTCATAAGAGGTGGCACCTTTGGGTCAAAAAAATTCCAAAGTGGTAACTTATGAAAAACAATCAGTTAAAATTTCACTCATGTAGTTTCTATATAAAGTTAAGTTTGCATGTTTTGCTACTCTTCAAAGTTACATGCAAATAATAGGACATTTACAGTTAAGTGAAAGAATCTCGACTAGGGTGTAAAATGTCACTGCTTCACAACACTTTCAAGAGAACGCTTATTCAATTAGGCATTTGTTAAAATACAATTTACAAGGAGATGTTTTGCTAAAAATTAAATAATAAAGATTTAAATACAGGTGTCTATTTCCACATGCCTTTCTTTGTATTTCATGACTTGCCATTAAAATTTTCTTGATGTTTGACATACTAAAATTAATTCTAAGTAAATAAAGTATGGCACTTAACACTAGTCCTGATGGCAGCAGCCTAGCTGTCGAAACATATTGACACAATAAAAGTATAACCATTATTTATCCTAAGTGTTGAGCGCCATACTTTATTTAATTATTTATAATTGAATTATGGAACTCTGTTGAATACCACAAGGTATCCACTTAGAATAATTATTAGCCACAATTTGTACCTAAGGGGTGTTGGTTTCCTTTCCTACAATATACTTAAAATTAATTCTGGAATTTATTTGAATGGAAACAGATCCCATAATTTCCACGTAGGTCTACATTTTATCTGATACGTATAATAATAATATTTTATACTCTTTTTTTTCTCTAGGACAATGTAGTAGAAGGTGAAATGAATGTAGACCCTAAACACCACCGATACTTTGTTGCAAGACGCGGTGAAGTTTTGCGTCAAATAGCTGATGAGTATGGAGGAGTCACAGTTAGTTTTCCACGTAGTGGTGTTAAAAGTGATAAAGTTGTCATTAAAGGATCCAAAGACTGTGTTGAAGGAGCTAAAAGAAGAATACAGGAAATTGTCACCGATTTGGTAAGTTGTGTGATTAATTTACATGTATATCACAATATAAGTAAGTCTATTTAAATGGAGAATCTCCGGAGGAATTTGGATACATTTCCTGCCTACCATGTAAATCTTTTTCTATGGGATTATACTGCAGAATGGTAGCCAAATTGTTTATGGCTGGTAAATGTAAAGAAGCCATCATGATCTTTATAATTAATGCGGGCTTGAGTTGCTACCTAGTGTAGTTGTGAGAAAATCTGGTAGAATATTACATGTAGTACATTAGAGTACATTGTAGAGATAAAATTGTAAAAAAAAAATATCTTTTTTAGGATTCTAATCAAACAATATTCAGTTGAGTACATGTACTTGCATCTTTGTTTAGATATTTAATATAAATATAAAAAATTATCTTTTATTTAGGATTCTCAAGTGACAGTTGAATGCATAATCTCCCAGCAGTATCACCGTACTGTAATGGGAACCAGAGGTGCCAATGTACAAGAAATAACCAAGGTTCATGAAGTTGGTATCAAGTTTCCAGACAGACCCATGAATAATGCTAATAATACAGGTTAGTACTATAAATACATTTATCTTATCTGGAATACTACAAATATTTGTCGTAATTCTGCATTCTATGTAAGAATTTCACTAGAATAGAGCACAAGTGACTAGTCATCAAGAAATTAAGCTTTTAACAAAGTACAATACCAAATTGCATATGTGTATATATAGCTCTTTCGCATGGATTTAAACTTTAAAGTACTCTTAAAATTCATTCTAAATGAACATAAGAGGTTTTTATAGATCACCAAATCTGCTTTATCTATTTGACAGAAAGAGTAGGGTCACTAGAAAACAAGTGCATCTTGACTTCTTAAAGACAAACAAGAACTTGCACTAGAACCAAAGTTGTTGAATATGAGTTCAATAACCATTTAATGATGAAAATGAATTTGTGAATCAGTATTAACTACCCGGTACAGTTATTTATTTATTGGATTTATTGCAACCATTTGTTCAGTCAGATTTTGGTGTTATTTAGGGGTTTGGTGATAATAAAGGGAGACTTGTAACCAAAAACTTAAGTGAGGAGGTTGCTAAGTCACCAAGGTGCATTATCATGAGGTTTCACTGTATTCATGTATATTTTAAAAAATTTAAAGTTTATTTTTAAAGAAACAAATTTTTTATATTGACAGAAAACCAAGAGCCAGTAGTGAATGGTGATGTAAATGGAGAGGCTGTAGACAAGTCACCAAAGAAGGTTGACATTATTATAATTACCGGTAAACCAGAAAATTGTCAAGCTGCTAAAGAGGCTTTACAAGTAAGTACTTCATTTACATTATATGATATACAAGATCAGAAGAGGTCTTATCATTATTTGTTATTGAAAAGTTAAACAAAATTTCCTGTTTTACTTTATAATAAAGGGTCTAAGAGGCAGTTTTAAAAGTATAGATGTTAAGAAACTTTTCTTTCTGTTTTCAGATTATTCGTTGTCTTCTCAAACTTTGCTATGTTTCTATTCCTATTAGCAAATATTGCCATTGAGTACTAATTTTCTGAGAAATGCTTTCAAAAAGTAACTTTTTTAGCAAATTGAAAAAAAAACTTTTAAAGGACTGCTTTTCACAAATTTTGGAATTTTGGCTTTTTACAGTTTTAAATTTATTGAAACCTAGACTGTATTTTACATATTAAATAAATATTAAGAATAATCTACATGCATATTTGTTTCATTTGCAATATACAATCTATATTTGATGTTTATTTTAGGCCTTGGTGCCAATTACTGAGGAGATAACCATTCCATATGACTTCCATCGCTTCATCATCGGACAACAGGGTAAAGATGTACGCAAAATGATGAGAGAACATGATGTAAATATATCTGTACCCCCAGCAGATGAACACAGTGACATAGTCAAAGTAACTGGACCACCAGCTAATGTCAGAAATGCTCTGTTAGCATTGACAGAAAAATGTGATCAGCTGGAAAAAGAAAAGGAGGATAGGGTATGTTCAAAGCACTTTATGATATCATAGATATTGGACTTTTAATATTTTAAATCTTTCCAGAGTTGTAATTCTTCAGTATGGAGATATTTATTACACATTCCATTTAAGTGTGACCTGTTGTTAATCCATAGTGCGATTCACTTGTTTAGTCATTGTATTGTCATATTATTGCGAAGTTTTAAATGGATCACTTGCAAATCCTATATATACATTTCAGTGATGTAGCGCCTTCTGGGCTGGATAAATCTGAAGGTATCTTAATGGTTATGAATACTTACCTATGTAATAAATATGTGTATGCGTAAAGTCATCTTATATGGCTATGAGTTATCCAGTTCTGTCTGGGAAAAGAAGCATGATTATCTGTTTGTGATCTTTATTATAAATGGGGTTAATTATTTTAATAAATTTGGAATTATTTCAGAAATGTATCCAAAGCGAATGTAAGAGTTATTTCCCTTGACCTGATTTTTTGAAATCTAAATACATGTATTAAACCAACAAGTAATATTATTCTCAGAAAGACAATTCTAGTTGAATACAAAACTTATCTACTGTTGTTGTTGTTCGTTTAGGTTCTGAAGAGTTTCCAAGTTACAGTTGAAGTGGATTCTCAGTACCATCCCAAGATCATAGGACGTAAAGGAAATGTTGTTGGTAAAATCCGCACTAAACACGGTGTTAACATACAGTTCCCATCCAGAGAAGGCCAAGATCAGAACACCATCGTCATCACTGGATACGAGAAGGATGCCAATGCTGCCAAGGATGAAATATTGAAAATTGTTCAGGAATTTGTAATACTCTGTCCATACGGTTTATGCTTAGTGAGATACACACATTACACATGACCAGTGATGTCATAATCAAAAGACAGTAACATGATGTCATTTTGCAGAAACATGACACCTAAATCTCCAACATATATATATATATATATAAATTATGTGTTTTAAATGTTAATTCTGGGACTTTAGAATAAATAATTTTGTTTCTTAGTTTTCTATATATTTTGTATAGATCAAAATAAGGTACGTTTTTTCCAATGGTCACATTTATTTTAATATAAACATTGAATAACAAAGTTGTATTACAAACATTTATTTTTTCTCAATAAAATTGTAAAAGGTATTAAAATTTATTAGTTGTCCACTGGTTCTTAACACGAGAGGACTTTTGGTTTGCTCTTCTTCTGTCTCAGTCACACTTAGACAAATAAAATTGTAAAAGGTATTAAAATTTATTAGTTGTCCACTGGTTCCTAACACGAGAGGACTTTTGGTTTGCTCTTCTTCTGTCCATCAGTCACAGACAAATAAAATTGTAAAAGTATTAAAATTTATTAGTCGTCCGCTGGTTCCTAAACGAGAGGACTATTGGTTTGCTCTTCTGCCCATCGGTCACACTTTGACAGTAAAAGTGTTGTCTTGGGAATATGTATTACCTGCAAATACTGACTTAAAAAGTTAAAAGTTTTATAAATTGAAGTTTTAAGAGTTTCAATTTTTATTCTCTATATAGGAGGATATGTTAACATTAGAAGTAAAGATAGACCACCGTATCCATCCAAGGATCATCGGACAGAAAGGACGAAATATTAAAAGGATTATGGAACAGTTCAAAGTTGACATCCGTTTCCCCCGTGAAAATGATGAGGATAAAGATATCATATTTATCTCTGGAGCTGAGGATGATATTGAAGATTGTAAAGATCACCTGTTGAATATAGAGGAGGAATTTGTAAGTAAAATAAATTTTGTAGCTATACCAATTAAATATCTATTTCAAGACTTAAAAAGTTTAATTTGCTGCTCACTATTTTCAATACACACACAAAGAAGAAGCAGTTATATATATTCTTTTCTCGCCCCTATGCATATGTATATATACACGCTGAATATACATTTAAAAAAAACCCAGTGATTTTTAGTTAGGGAAGACGGTTTGTTTCAGCTATATTTTATTCAGAAAGAGTGAAGTGATGTTGTTGCACCCTAATCAAGATTTTTCTTTTCTGAGAAGGATACCAGAGTGCATGGAGAAAATTTGGGACATACAGCGAACAGCTGACAAAACTTCTCACCCTTGATGTCTGCCAGAAAAAAGGTGAAATGCATCCATCATGTGTCTGCTTAAGCCACTTAACCACTAATATTCATCATTTACAAATAAAAGCTAATTTCAAATTTAAATGTTATACTTCTTTTGTTACAGCTCCAGGATATCATTGATAATGAGTACATGCGTGAGCTTCAGCAGCCACCAAGCAGAGCAGAAGGTGGACGCTATAATAAAGGGCCGAAAGACCATGGATTTGTTGTCAAAGATGCACCATGGGATGTTCCAGACACCAATAGTACAGATGATTTCCCATCATTTGGAGCAGTTGTTGCACCTAAACCAAACCAGGCCTGGGGACCATATAAGAAATAAAAAATTATGAAAAACCATTGACCACATAAAACTTAAATTTCTTTTAAAAGTGTATTCAACATATCGTCTCTGCAATATTTTAAGGACATGTTGAAAAAGAGAGCAGAATGATACAAAATTGATAATTACGTGACCACTTACAGTTTCTGTAAAAGTTGAAACTGCCATTACTGTTTGTTGTATATATTTGTTGTTGAGATGCATGTCAGGGATCTTTTCAAAATCATATATGGTATCATGACACCACATATCCCAGCTCCCATGTAGGTGCTTGCATTAAAAGATAATCATTGTTTTTCATTTTTACTGCTTCTATAAAATTGTTAAGTTTACCTATGCCTAAGTTAATGGATACTGCTTGAATTGTTTTTATATAGCAATAAAATATTATATATGCTTTTTGTTGACTTTGTCATGGTAGCAAAATTTTGGTTGGGCATTAATTTGTTTGACATTAATTTGTTTTGGGGTTTTTCATTCGTAAATCAGTTCTGCAAATAGGTTTTATATTGTCGTGTAGATTTTTTTTAATTATTATTGTTATTATTTTTAATTTTATTTATTTTTTTTTTTCAAAAAAATTTAATTGCTAGAATCATTTTAAAGTGCAAAATGAGAGTTGCAACAATTTTCAGGATATATTCGTTATCTGGAAATGTTTGTCATTTAGGTTGGCGTGATCATAAATTCTAACAAAACCATTGAAATATAGGTTTTAGGCTTGCATATTGTACTTGGTGTGCATGTGTTGATGTACGGTTGGTTCAATAACCATTTTTTGTTCAGATGTAAAAATTTAGTTTAATAACTGCATGCTACACCAAAATAAATTTATTTTTTGCATGATGTATGAACCAAAATTATTTGTAAATAACTTGTTTGTATGTAAAACAATGAAATTGATAAATGGAATTTTAGCATTGTAATATTTATCAAATTCAATTATTTATAGTAAAAAAATAGCAGCAAATATATTTTGCTTTCCAGATAGTTGATGGATTCCATTTTATTTTTGTTGATATTAAATATTAGATACAGTCAATATTATCAGACCAGCCAGTAAACATAATTTACATTTCAGTTATTTAGCAGGAAATAGATTATAAAAACATATACCATACCCTTATATTACCATATCATTTTGTAGTATCGAGCCAAAGCTAAAATATATAAACTGCTTTTATATTCTTCATTTTGTGATGGAGGTGATGGAAAAAAAATTCCAGCTTAAAAATGTGAAGATACCTGATAAATTGTGTGAATGTTTTGTTTTTGAATACATGATTAATTATATATCGGATTTATTTTCTGAAAGAGAGAGGCGAGAGATTGTATCATAAACGCATTAAAAAAATTAAATATATAAATTGATTACGATTTCTCTCGTTGGTTTTGTGATAATTGATGAGGGTTGGTTCGTTAATATTTGTAAACTTTGATTGCAATAATTTCTTCATTCAGATGAATTTAATAATATGCAATAGTGATTTTTTTGTGTGTCATCAGTCATATGAAATATGTTCCCTTATATTTTGATTATGTTATTAGTCATTGTTGGAAAGATATGTTAGAATTATGTGTAAATATTATTATTACTTTTTACATGCTCATGCATCTCTTGTTAATAAATGTTGATGTGGTAAAATTATCAGCATTGAGGAAAAAATAACCGGCTTTTCCATATCAAACTGGTTGTGTAACAATTTACAAGATTTTAACCAATTTTATTTTACAAAAAAATATATAAATAAAAATAAATTAAAAAAAGTAAACTTGGAAAAAATCATCAAACTTGTATGGCATGGTGGTTGTGGATGCGTGGTGTAAATCTGACCAATGGTGGTAATCATTGATGCATTTTCCTCATTTTATTTTGTTGAATTCAACTGACAATATAAAAACCATCATCAGCCAGGTTGGGGGCCACAAGCCATCTAGTTAGAGTGTCTGGTTAGGAAGGGTTGATGATCATTGTGTTATTTTTAAGATTGTTTACCTTGTTTTTTGTTTTAATTAAGCAATCCACAGTGCTCCTATCATGTACAGTAATACAGCGACTGACACACACACACCATGGTGGTATTCATTATTATATATTGTTTACTATTTTATCAGGGTGAAAGAATTGAGTCAAAAGTTTTTTTTTTCTTTAAACCAGAAATATTTTTCAGATATTTATGAATATGAGAATTACAAAATATGTGCTAACGTACATTTTTGAAAATGTTACATAATATAAATAAAACTGTACATGAAACAATTTTGTATGTTTTGCTTTTTTTTTAGATAAGGAATACTATGTCAAATTTGACCTGGCCATTTGACCTTTAATTTGAATATTCAAACAGATATATCTATTGTGTAATTTAGGGGTTATAGACTTGTCATAGTAACATGATATAAAGTTGATATACTGGGTACTGGGTGTTTATAGTAACCAAACCTGCTGTCTTACCTAAATCACACAATCCATTAGCCCAATCTAATATTCAATGTAAAGTTCAAATTTGACACACTATAAAATTAAATGTGAATTTTGTTTGTTGTTGAAAGTGGATGAGTTACTTGTTGGAATGATGTTTACACCTTTGGTGTTTGGTTTGGGTCAGTCATCTTATTGTGATTTTAATTACTAGATAGTACATCCTACCATACCACTTGACCAATACTTCATTGTTTGTGCATAATCTTGGCAAAAATGTTAAATTGTAATCATAAATGAGGTGAGAAGCAGAAAGACATCAACTTAGCATGTTGAATATCCTATGTATGATAACGTTATATGGTATTGTATAGTATACTGGTGTATGCCATTATTATAAGTAGATTACAAAGGCAAATATTTAAATCTAAAAAAAGTGTAGCAAGGTGGGACACTTAAAATATTTGTCTCAAGTTGTCAATTTATGTTTAATTGATTTTTCCTTTAAACTTGATTGTTTGCTACAACTGATCGTTGCTCAATATGACAAATCACGCTTAGCAGTTGGGGACATCGGTGCCATGGTGGTCCTCACATGCTTAAGTATTGGCTTGCCTATCGCCACGCTTCACTGCTTGCCCTAGGTTGCTTACTTCCCGATGCCAGGATAATGACTCAATGGGACAGTAACCTCTGCAATTGCTGTCTTGGTGAATTCGCATTTTCCTATTTTACACCAATGGCGCAAAAAGACTATTGTAGCCAATCTGTGGAATAATAATGTTTGCTTTCTCCAGATTTATGATGGCTATGGATCAAAGGTTTGAGCAATATTGAAAGATATGTTAGAATTATGTGTAAATATTATTATTACTTTATACATGCTCTGCTCCTCCATCTCTTGTTAACAAATGTTGATGTGGTAAAATTATCAGCATGGTGGAAAAATAACCAATGGCGCAAAAAAGTAAACAAACCGGTCTTATTAATGTTGCTGTAGTGAAGTAAAGTGTTCTAGGTCTATGAATTAATGACATAATAAATAACAGTTAATACTGGTTCCTGTTAAACATTACCGACTCTTTACGTCAATAAAGACAACACGTTAAGACTGTTGTAGCCAATCTGTCGAATAATTATGTTTACTTTCTACAGATTTATGATGGCCATGGGTCAAAGGCTTAAGCAATATTGTTTTGCAAATCTAATTACGACTGATGCATGATATAGAGTGAGCTGATGCATGATGTAGAGTGAGTTATAGAATTGTTGGATTGGTTTTCTGTTTTTACAAGTTAAAATGAGAGAGAAATGCTGCAATGTATCACTGATGTTTCAATGAGGATAAACTTTACCAAATTGTCTAAAGATGTTAAAATCTGGATACCCCTTTTCAGTAACCATTCGTCTTGACATACGTGAAAAAATCTTAGACCGGGATGTAAAACAACGTAAAATCTTAGACCGGGATGTAAAACAACGTAAAATCTTAGACCGGGATGTAAAACAACGTAAAATCTTAGACCGGGATGTAAAACAACGTTACTCCACTCTATTCGTTTTGCCTTTCTGAACCCTGCTTTATTCTGGATGATATATGTATAAATAACCTCAATATCATTGAATTTAATGGACCTTCGTATTAGTATGAAGTTATGAAACTAGAAAATACCAAACGCTGAAACATACATTGGTATCTATTAGAAACAATTCGACATGACTGAACACCAATTTGTCTTTATATTCAGTACTAGTCCAATACTAGTCATGGTATTAGTGTTTATTGTTCCTGAATAACAATCGCCCTGCAAACTTGTTACTTTTACGACTCTAAACTTAACCTATCTCAAAAATTATGCTGTAATAACTTGTATTGCTCTTATCAATGAATTAATGACATAATAAAGTAGTCAATGTTTGGTTTTGGAGTGGTATATTGCCAATCTTAAACACCAACAATAAGTTAAGGTCATTGTACCCAATATATTGGAATTGATATTGTTCTGTTGCAGATTTATGATGGCTATGTGTCAGAGAGCTGAGCAAAATTAATCTGTGTTGTAAATTGGAATTAAGACGGCTGTAGAGCGAGTTACAGAGCTATAGACTTTAGCATCGTTTTTAGAGAATAACTGCTTGTTTTACTGCGGATTACATATGCTAAATACTTTTGTCTAAGATACTACATGTATAATGCACAAGAATAAAAAAAGTATATCAACTTGTAATACTAAAACAAAATTGACTGAGTTGCTGTAAAATTGGTTCCACCGGATACCAAACCATTTAGAACTATACTGGACACCAAGTTGTCTCCGGTAACGGTCCAGTATCGAGAGTTTTGTAATCTGTGACGTCAGTATATGTTCATTTGTTTTTATATGGTTTGGTAACGCCGTCTTGATGAACAATCGTACACAATTTTAAATTCTATTTTTTAACAAAAATTGTTTAAAAAGTCAACAAAACTGTTTCTTTAAAAAGTTAGCAGAATGGTGTCATTAATGTTGGTGATGCAATGGACTAAATTGTTCTATCAATCCATGAGATAATACATTACAGTTCATGTTGATTTAAGTTAACCCATTCATGAATAACATCAATACAAACGTAATTTTACATAAGTATGGACGAATGTTTCGTTTTTACATGTGTGTGGAACGAATATTTCGGAACGTCCGGCCATCCCGGTTATTTTATATAAAGGTTTCTTATTAAAATTTTTTATTAATTCAAAACAAACCTTATTATACCAAAGAGTTAACCAATACTACTAGACTGACTCACACTATTACAGATTCACTATGCGATAATCCTAACTATCAAATGTCATTCAAAATGCTAGGGGTTATAAATGTAACGTTAAATGTGCATGTGATGGCAAAGTATACAGTCGATTTTAATATTCTTCTGCTATTTTTTGCTTCTTATTATAAATGATTATGACAAGCCCTTAACACTTGTCCATTATTATGTCTGTTATACCTGATGTTTTGTCGATTAAAATTCTTGGAATGTACTTGGTTAATCTGTGTTATTACATAATGTTTATAAATCGCTTCACAGGACTTGAAGTACACTGTCCTATGCTAATTTAGTTGTTGTTTTCCTTTTTCCCACTACAAATGATGTCTTAATGAACAATAGTACAGAAATTAATTTTCCTATTTAAAACAAACAATTTAAAAAGTAACCAACATTACATCATTGTGTCGCAATAAACTGAATTGCTTCAGGGCCATCAGTTAATACCATAATAAATTACAGCTAATGTAGTCTGTAGTTAAACATTACCGACTTATTGTGTCAATAAACACAGCACGTAAAGGTCATTGTGGAGTAATAATGTTTACTTTCTTAAGATTTATGATGACCATGGGTCAAAGACTTAAGCAATACAGTATTGTGTACAATCGAATTAAGACTGATGTAGAGAGTGTGGTACAGAATTATTGGACTTAAGACGATTCAAAGCGACTTATACGTGGGTTGCCCTGGAGAAATGTGTACTTGGTATACCGCGCTGTCATGTGATACTTTTGGATTATGTTATTTCAAATTCAGAAGTAGCGCATGACAGCGCTGTTTACTTCCTGGTATTATGCTTATCTAACTATCTTAATATTGCAAGCACACGCTAATCAAGGCCCTTAAAAAGTTTTATGTCCTTCATCAAAATAATTTTGATAAGTATGATGGCTATGTATCTAAAAGTACCCTGGATATATTTGACGTCCAATAGTTCCATGTTTTTTCTTTCATTCTCAATTTCAATTTTACGCGTGGCGGGTGTAGCTACCTAAACAACAGATGCTTACCCATCCGGAGCATCCTGTTTCACTTCATTTGTGAACGTTCAAAGAATTTAACCTAATTTTCAAAGTTATAACTTTGCTTTTGGAATGGTGATTTTGACATAGAGCGGTATATATGTGTTTTTTATTGATTGATACAAAGATTGTACTTGTTTATTATAGCAGTAGAAGTTAATTATGATCACGAATTATGTCACTTTTAAATAAGGTGCTTCTGTATAATTATGGTGGTTTGAAGTTCACTGATCGTTGCAAATTTATATTTTCATTGATTTAAATGTTATCCTAATGAACAATTATGTAGGATTATGTTTCCTTGTTTTTCGCTTACTGTATCATTAATTTTGCTGCGATGAACTAGATGACTCCAGGTCTGTACGTTATTACATTTAATGAAGATTCCAGATAAGCATTACAGAGGGTTAACGTCCATAAAGACAACAAGTTATGGTCTTTGTAGTCAACCTGTGGAATACTTTTGTTTACTTTTTCACATTTATAATAACCATGAGTCAAATGATTGAGCAATATTGAGCTATAAAACAGAATTAAGACCGATGTAGTGTTGTGTTACAGAATCATTGGCCTAACTGTAGATTCCACACGACTTAAAGTTATCACTGCATTAAATTATATAAATTAGTCAGTAGAAATCTGCTATGATTCATTACTGCCGCTTTCTTCCTCGAAATAATGTTCGTTACATAATCTTCTCTTAAGATCCTTTTAAAGTATGATCAGTAGATAGTTGAATTTCAAGGAATCTGCGATGTCACGTAAGGCGTATTACTGAACAAATAACAACACCCAGTCAGCAAACGCATTAAACTGCATCAAATGAATCATACCACGGCATCTCCTACCGCCTGGAGAAGAATCTTACCGTTGATCCTAGTGCGAGAAAATGTTTTAGTTCACTTGGTGGAAATATGTTTTCTCTGATTTCCTCCATCATTCTAGAAATGTCTATACCAATAACAAGTTAAAATAACCTTGACTAGAACTTCGGCGTACAACGCCATGAATTCACACCATATGAAGAGCGGGCATTTCACATATGGGAGCCATTTTGTCTGTTGACAGCACAATGTTAGTGTTATAACCAGTGTTCTCAATATGTTTTAGTGCCGCGTTGATTAGTTTGTTAATAAACATATTTTATTTCCCTATTTTATACTGTTATTGCTCAAAAGTATACCAATTGTAACAATAATATCGATGTGATATTCTCAGGTCTATAAATTAATGACAGTATAAATTGAAGTTAATGATGATCATGGGGCAATGACATCAGGAATTTTGTGTTGGAAGTCAAATTAAATCTAATTCGAGCAACGAATAGAACTGCTAAATCTACGACGGTTATTACTAGGTTAACATGAATTGCCAGGAGAAAAGACCAGTCCCATTGATACAGGTTGCTCTTAGCAAGAGATACTAGTATACAACACGTAAAGGATATTTATATACACGAGATACACAGCCTTTGATATCTATTTAATAACCAAAATCTAAAACAAAATCACTAAAAATAAAATATTTAACAAAATTTACAACTGAGTAGAAGCAGAACAATAGGAAATCAGTTTTTGGCCATCTTCTACTCGCATTGATATCGAGTTACTTGAAATACAAGTAATTGATATCAAAAGCTGAAATTCTCTAAAGCAGCTGGCTCTAGAAACGAATACTGTATAAATTAGCAATTGGTAGATAAAAAGTTAAAGTTTCATTTTGCCTTAAGGATACGTTTTTCTCGAGATTATTGTAAAGCTGATTATGCTATATATATCTTTTCGTGAAAGCTGTTTCTCCGTCATTTTTTATCTGTTTTTAAAAACTAAATTACTACAGTTTAAATGTTTGAATTTTACGCATTAGAAGTTCGAGGATGTTTGTACATCCTGTTGTATCTCGCTGTCGAAATTATATGATATTTCGTTTTGTTTATATAAATTTTTAACTCTTCTTTTAGAAATCAAAAGCAAACATACTAATACATGTCAAAACCATAATACCAAATCAAAGTAAAAACTTTGAAACTAACAAATTAAGTTAAACACATGAACATCCACCAGAGAAGTGAGGCCAGATGCTCCAGAAGGATAAGTGCCTACTGTTCCGCTAGCTAGGCCCGCCACGCATGTAATCAAAATTGGGAGTGAAAGTAACTTAATTGAGAGACCATTTACAACGTCGTGCATTGCTTTTTTACAAACGCAAAGCACCAATTCACGCCGTCAACAACATGACACTGTTGTGACGCCATTTTTCAGTTATCAGTCTTTCAAGATCCTCTCAAGTTAATCGTAGGTAATCATTGTTACAACAGCATTCCACCTTTTTGAAATCTTGGATGGAACACTCAACAGTGACATATCATGTCATCTATTAAAAATAATGACTTTATAACCTATATTCACATGTTTAAAATATGTACACGTTGGTTTTTTGTTCTTTGAGAAGCACTGAGAAAAATTAGAACATCTTGGACTGATGTTAAAATTATATTGCCTTTCTTAGACTAAATACTTTAAAATTGCAGACAATGCAGTTTATTTTTAGTAAGACCAAGAGCATATTTTCCTGTTCGGTCAGCGCAGCGCTTTGATTTTTAAATTTAAAATTTCTATGTATTTATCTATTTTCTCAAAGTTGTCTTAATGAACAATAATATAGTACAGAAATTAATTTAGCTATTTAAAAAGTACCAACATTATATCATTGTGTCGCAATAATCCGAATTGCTTTAGGACCATTAATGAATGCCATAATAAATTACAGCTAATGTAGTCTGTAGTTAAACATTACACATCATTGTGTCAATAAACACAACAAGTTAATATCATTGTCGGTAATAATGTTTTTTCTTAGGATTTATGATGACCATGGGCCAAAGAGTTAAGCAATACAGTATATATGTTCAATCGAATTAAGCTTAATGTAGAGAAAGTGGTACAGAAGAATTAGATTACGGATGATACGTGGGTTGCTAATAAGAACTACCCTGAAGAAATATGTACGAAGTATAATGCGCTGCTTACTTCTTGGTATAATGCTTATCTACTGATCTTGATATTGCAAACACAGTCTTATCAATACCCTCAAAAAGTTTTATGTCCGTCATCACAATATGTTGATAAGTATGATGTCTCTGTATCTACAATTACCCTGGATATGATATATTTAACGTCCAATATTCCATGTTCTCTTCTTGCATTCTCATTTCAATTTCACGTGGCGGGTCTAGCTACCTTAAGAGCAGATGCTTACCCATCCGGAGCACACTGCCTCATTTCATTGGCGAACGTTCAAAGAATTTAACATAATTTGCCAGTTTTCAAAGTTATAACTTTGCTTTTGGGATGATGATTTTGACATAGAGCGGTATGTTTGTGTTTTTTTATTAATTGATACAAAGAGTGTGTACTTGTTTTCTATAGCAGTAGAAGTTAATTATGACCACGAGTTATGTCACTTTTAAATAATGTGTCTTGTATATAATTATGGTGGTTTGACGTTCACTGATCGTTGCAAATTAATATTTTCATTGATTTATTCTAATGAACAATTATGTAGGAATGTGTTTCCTTTTTTTCGCTTACTCTATCATTAATTTTGCTGCGATGAACTAGATGACTCCAGGTTATACGTTATTACATTCAATAAAGGATCCAGATAAGCATTACCGAGGATTAACATCCATAAAGACAACAAGTTATGGTCATTGTAGTCAATCTGGGGAATAACTATGTTTACTTTTTTCAGATTTATGATAACCATTGGTCAAAGGCTTGAGCAATATTGAGCAATAAAACAGAATTAAAGTCGATGCAGTGTTGTGTTACACATTATTGGCCTAACTGTTGATTCCATACGACACGACTTTGAGTTATTGCTGGATTAAATTTAATGAATAAGTCAGTAGAAATCTGCTATGATTTATTACTGCCGCTTACTTCCTCGACATTATGTTTGTTACATAATCATCTCTTAAGACTCTACGAAAGTATGAGCAGTAGATAGTTGAATTTCAAGAAACTTGCGATGCTATGTAAGCCGTTATACTGAACAAGTCAACAAACGCAATAAATGGCATCAAATGACACGTATCATGACACCACGTAACGAAGAATCTTACTCTGGTAGATCCTAGTGTAAGTAAAGATTTTAGTTTGATTGCTTGAACTCGATGTCAGCGATTTTCTCATACTAGTGATGTCTGTACCGATAGCAAGTTGAAAGAATCATCTTGACTAGAACTTTGGCGTAAAATTCCATGAATTCACACCACTCATTAAATGAAGAACGGACATTTCACTTATGGGAACCATTTTGTCTGTTGACAGCCCAATGTTAGTGTAAAAACCAGTGTTCTCAATTTGTTTAGTGACACATTGATTGGTTGCTTAATAAGCATATTTTAGTTCCCCTTTTTATACTGTTATTGCTCAAAAGTATACAAATTGTAACAATATACTCAATGTGTCCCAGGTCTATGAGTTAATGGCGGTAAAAGTTGAAGGTAATGATGATCAGGGGGCAATGGCATCGGGAATTTTGTGTTGGAAATCTATTTTGAACAATGCATAGAACTGCTAAATGTACAACTTGAACAGTTATTACTAGGTTAACATGAATTGCCAGGAGAAAAAGATATATAAGATTGCCACAAGCAAGAGATACTAGTATGTAGCACGTAGTTTTTTTTAATACAAGGTACACATACATCAATATTTATTAAGTAACCAAAAACTAAGAAATACTAAAACAATTTTACAATTGTATTGTTCGTAAATTGTTCGTAAAAGCGGTGTCTTCATTATTCTTTATCTGTTTTTAAAAACTAAATTTCAAAGTATAGATCTATTATTATAATTGTTGAACTCGAATAGGGTAAATACATTAACTTCGTGTAAGTTAAGAATTGAAATGCATTTATTTGTCTTAATAATTAAAATAACGCTTCTTATTTTGACTGTAACTTTGTAGAGAATGCGAAACACATTTTGTCAGTTCTGTAGTCATATACCATTAAAACATTTTAAATATTCTTCCTTATGTTTTTTAAAAGTATGACATAAAACTGTATGGAAAAATATGTTATCGCCCCAACAGACATAAAGGAAGTTTTGTATCTGTACAAGAATTTATCATGCGATTCAAATGTTTTACGACATGATTATAGTCACATAATTATCTGACAAACACCCACATGTGTTTTTTAGTTTTCTTTTGTTGCTTATATGGACTGAACATGATCTGGTATGCTTGAGTTCCGTTATATATTTGAAATAGCAGTATATACTACATGTAATTTATTTCTTTGTTAGTTATATTTTGGGTTTTCGTAACTTTATTTTCATTTATATGTTGTATTATCAAACACAAACATACTAATCCATGTCCGAATCACAATCCAGAAGCAAAGTAAAAGCATTGAAACTGACAACATGGACAAGTCAAGTTAAACACGCGAACTCTAACGTGTTATATCCAGGAAGTTTATACAACAATATCACACCCGTTTCGTCAAACCGATTAATACTTTCTCTAAGAAATTCCTGATTGCTGGTAAAAGCTCCTTAAATGGACCACACAACTTCATACATTTCAATTATATCCAGAGTCTGTTTTTACAGAGGGTTTACGTTTTATTCTTGCTTTATTCTTATCATTAGGGTTTTTATTCCATCCAAAGTCAGAAGTTTTGTAACCAGTGGTTCCAATGAGTGTTTCTCATACCTTGATCGTTTTAAATTTCATCTGAGCCGTACTGGACGCGGACGCTGGAAGGGTAATGGTGTTGAGCTGTAAACATAATTGAACCGGATTGAGTGTTTATACGCATGCATTGTTTGAGGATATTAGTACACAATGTTGTATCTCGCTGTCGAAAATAAACACAATGGTTCGTTTTGTTTTTCTATTCTGTTTTTTTACTCTTCTCTTAGAAACTTAGTAAGTGGTCAAAAAATAAACGTCGGTCATTTTTGTTTTACAAACGCAACAGACAAATACACAGTGAGGTAATTTTCAGTAATAATCTTGTTTTGTTTTTTAAATTAAAAAATACATTTTTTAAGTATAATAGGTTACCAAATTTCTTTTACAATTGGGTGTACGTTATAATTCTAGATAGCTTCTGAAAGGAGTGGGAATATTGCTTTAGTGATTTTCTGTGAATGCGAACAAGTGTTTACCCCTGGAAGTGATGATCGGTAAAGATTAACATATTTGACATTTATTTCACACTGCTTTGTTGCAATCCTGTTTTTATAAAGAATTAAAATATCGTGACATGTTCATTGTTGCGTTGTCTGTTACCACGTGCATGTTGTTTTGTTGGAAGTTTCTATCTTCTATGATGATGTTTTCCTTTTAATTTGATTTATTCCATGCTGGAAAAGCACACTTGACAATAACAAATAGCCACTTCATGAAGAGCCGGTTTTTAAAAAGAACACTAAACAACAATATTGACTACATATTTAGACAAAAGACCAACGTACTTTCTTCGAGCGTGCAACAGATGAAGTAATTAAATGATAATAATCATAATGAAGCAGTAGAGAGTGATCCTGTCATTCAAGTGTTTGTAGAATTCAAATTAAAACCGAATTTAAAAGGGTACCTTCTCCCACAGGCTCTGCTAAGAAAACTTTTGATAAATAGTTTGTGATTTTTATATTAAAATGGGAGGTTAATAGCTACAAATACTCGACAACATGTTTTATTAGGACTTCTGTGACACGAACGTTCTGACTTATATGTTTAAATATTTAATTTTCTTCCTGAAACAAAATCGCCCTATTACATCAGATATGTCGCAGCTTTGATTGATAATTAATTAAAGAGTTCTCCGGTATGTAATGGGATATTGTATTTGGACAAGTTAATCGAGTCTTAGTTATCAATGTTTACACGTATTCTTATTACACAAAGAAATAGACAATTAATTGGTCTGGCAAATACACATCGGTCTATGTCGTCTGCTATCTCTTGTTCCAAATAGACATTACTAAACTGTCGGCCCATCAAGATCTACAAAAATGTGAAATGGAGAAATCACGGGAGTAATTACATTGTATATTAGACAATAGTTACAACAGATAAAATACCTGAGCAACTCAAATCACGTAGTTGTACTTGACGATAACAACGGCAATAACCAACAAAACAATGAACACGTGGCAATACACGTATGACTAAACAGTCAAGCAAGACAAAAAACAAACAGATATTGGGGTTTCTGATTATAAAACGTAGCTAGCTAAAGAAGCTATTTACCATTCCGGAGCATTTGGCTCCATTTCCCTAGTAGAAGTTGACATGTTTTATCTTATTTTTCAGTTTCATAGAGAGCTTACTTTGGGATTGTGATTTAGACATGGATAAGTATGTTTGTTTTTGATTGATCACAATAGATTAAATGAATCTGTAGCTGTAAAACATACACGGAAATGAAACTTTAATCAACAGACACACTAAACAAATAGAAAATAATGACGACATAAAAATCATATTGGATATGTTTCATGTCGCATGGTTCTATGTTCCTTTCATTCCTAGTTTTGACTTTATATGTGGCGGGTTAAGCTAGCTAAACAAGAAGTGGTTAGCCTTGCCGGAGCACCCTGTATCACTTACCTATGAAAGTTAAACTTTACGTTCAAGTTTTAAAAGTTTTACTTTGCATTGTGATTGTGATTTGGACATGGATCTTTATGTATCTTATCAAACGATTAAAACCATTCATTTTAAAACCCCTGAATTGAATCGCATAGACGTGGAAACATTACCTTCTGGGCAATATGTTTTGAAAGGTAGCAACACTGTTTAAAATAACCGTCATCGTCGCATTTTAACACTTACGGCAAACAAAAGCAAAAAATGAATAAAAATGAATAAAAAGAAACTGAAGAGATTAATTAATATTTTATATATTTTATTTTAGCCCTTGCAACCAACTATTTATCATCATATACTGAACATTGATGATGTTGAGCATAGCGTATTAATTTAATCAGAAAGGTCTGTACTATAAAAGTATTTGTTAAACTTAAACAGGGATACAGTCAATTTGAACATTTCCTGTGAATAGTATTTCAAAACTGTTACATAGAATTTTATGAGATTGATACAAAATGAAGTATGAACACAAAATGAAGCATTGCCGAATGAGCCCTACGGAGCACAAGCACATGGGCATTGTGTATGTATTTGCAAGGCCTTATATTGTATATTATCATTACAAATCAAATGCGTTTAAATATTCTTGTCCTCAACTACTGTATTGTATTTTCAAAATATCGCTCGACATATTCTTAGTTTATCAATGTATTAAAATGTCTTATCTGTATACCATCCTGATGTCATACATTATATGGACAGGGTTTAAAAATACTGCGTTCTATTGTCGTCATATTGTTCCAGTTTTTACATGCTACAAATTAATGTTTCAAAAATGTAGAGTTTTTGTGAATGGATCGATTTTAAATTGAATTTTAATTATAATAGCAAAATACGTGTAATACACATAATTGAATAATTATAAAGACATTTTGTAGAAAATGCATTTTTTCTAAATCCTGGATGAGTTGTTTGAGTTGTACTATGATATGGAATGAATATGAAAACTAATTTGGACGTTTGACTTGATTATTTATCAGCATGTGATTCATTTATTTCATATAAAACAACTTCTTGTTCGTCGAGCTCCCTTTCCACACTATGGCTGAATCCATAACCGAAGTAAACTAATAGACCTGAAAAAAAATTGAAACAAATTTTAGATTGATATTAAAATAAGAAAATAGCAGTTAACGGTCGAATAACGCATACTGAGTGGGGCAAAAGGCGGATCAATTTGTTTAATTCTTAATCATTCATTTTCAATTTCAATTGTAAACTTGGCGTGTTCTGCTAGCTAGACACGAGATGAATACCCTTCCAAAACACCCAGCCTCACTTCTCCAGTGAAATCGTAATAAAATTTAATGTGCCAGTTTTATTTTTACTTTTGAATTGTGGTTTGAACATGGGCGGCTATGTTCGTTCTTGATTAATAAAGCTTTTATTACTATATATTACTATACAACGTAAAACTAAGGAATGATGCTTTAACAAGAATTAGCTATACATAGGATGAATATTTCTTGATATATTGTTCTTAATTGCTATTGTCTTCAATAAACCCGGCTCTTTGTCGCTTGTGCAACATATCAATATCGACATGTTGCAAAAGTTTTGCTAAGATCTATGTTGTCTTCTGACAACTCTTGCTAAAGTAGTGAATGCCCCTGACTATTGTACAGATCATTATATGAAGTCATACTGTCATATTAAGGTTTATGTAACCGCAACTAAAAGGTCATAAACTAAGCAAGAGCTTTGCTCCTGAAATACACATATTTTAAGTTCAATCAAAGTGTGTAAGTGTCCATATGTTAATCCCCATAAACGTGACGAGATTGAAGAAGTATATTTACCATTGTTTACTTGTTTCACATTTAAAGAATCAATGCTTAATTTGCATTAGTAATTGGAGCTAGTATCTTATTTTGAATTCTATTTGCTATGAAATGTAAATAACACCGTTCGTCGACTCTTGGGATTTATAATCCTGAACAGAATTAAAACAAAACGATTGCTTTAACAGACAGCTACTGATCGACAAATTGATAATTGTACTTTTCACTTTCAGCACACTCCCTTGAGGATTTTTTAACATTCAAAGTACAGTTTTTATTACAGTTTCCATGACGTCAATTAAACCCATGACATTTCGTTGATTTAATAGAGGCATTATACGATGTCGGTGTTGGTAGGTTAAAATATAAGATAGTCGTTGTGATTTTATGCCACACAATTTATTTGGTCGGGAAATAATGAACTTTCTATAGGAGATATCTGCCAATACATCCCTCACCCAAGTGCACTATGTGTATAGTGTAATAGTTCATTTAAAGCACGTGGCCTGAATTTTATCTTTGATCTCCTTCAAATTTGATTGGGATCTATACTGTTGAATGGCCCGAGTGACCTTTGAGTCCCTTTCTTTCACAGGTTAATAAATTCCGTGAAATTTTATAATGCCTTGTTCTGCGCCTAGCATTGTGTCAACAACAATTGTGTGTAGTTTTCAGATATTTTAAAACAAAATAAAAAATTACCTAAAAGATTTAAATTGAAAATATATCCATGCCTTTGATGAGAAATTGCATTGCACTTTTCATATAATGGTACTCACCTAAAAAGATCCATATTGAAAAACGTATCCATGCCTCTGAGGACAAAGATGACAGCATGAATATATTCATTAACAAGGCTAATAATGGTACGAATGGTAGGTATGGTGTCCCAAACAACAACTTTGTTTGGTTTTGTGGTTGCTTGAAGATTATTATCATTGTACTTGTTAAGATTATCACAGACAAAACTAATAATGATATAGCCCACCAGGCTCCTTCTATTATATAACAGCCTCCAAATATAGTCAATAACGATAGTAAAACAGACGATATTAAATACGTCACTAATGCCACTGACGTAGTCAACCAAGATGTCTGACTTGGTTCCTGAACTATCTCGGGAGGTAACTGGAATAGACTACTAATACTGCCAGCAGACGTGCTACTGATTACACTGTCCATCTTCTGATACGTACTTCCTCTAGGAATTTGGCACTTAAGCGGTCTAGTTTCTAATGAGCTATTACAATATCCGGTTGATGGATGTTTCATCACATCTGTCTTTTTACACTGATTTTCTGAATTTACACGACCTGTTCTTTGAGTAGTCATAAAATTTGCATATACAAACTCTGTGCACTGAATAAATTTGTCATCTGGATCCTCGTATTCCTGGTACAGTCCAATATGTTGAGGTTGATACCTCAAACAGACAACACAAATTACAACTGTAGTTGACGCCGCTAAAGTACCGATTGAAAGCACGTCAATGAGAACATTAAATTTAAAAATGGAGGATAAAAGTGCAGAAATAATTCCAGGTAAAAGAATGCTAGTTGCTGAAATATTTGTACAGTTGTTTGTGGTTCCAAAACATTTAAAGATAAGGCGATCTCTTCCCATAGCATATACAGTTCTAGGAAGTGCATACAGTAACGCTATTAATGCTGCAGTTAAGGCTATCAGACCACCGACAGAAATAACCTGTAAAGCACCATGGATTCCTCGCGCGTCATATGCTTTTGATATTGTGGCGTCATCAGAGAATTTATTCCATGAACATGCTAAGGTCACAGCAGATGTTACCCGAAGTAGAGAAGAAAACACGTGATAAGTGATGTAAATATAGCTGTTGGAATGTTTTTTATTGGTTCTTTGGTTTCTTCACTTGACAAGGCGACAGAGTCGAATCCGATAAAACCATAATATAGTGTAGCTGATGCACTGAGTACCTACAAAATACATGATTAAAATAATAATTTTGCGTTATTTATAATTCTTATGTACTGTTTTACTATCAAAAACTTTTGGCTCAACTGAATATTAAATAGATATGTAAATTTTTTGAATGGAATTGAGCGGAGTGGAGTGAAGACACCTTGGCGGAGATGTGCTGGGATCGCTCACACGCCTATGATCGAATTCCACTCAAATCTTAATATAAGAACGTTTTAGTTCTATTGCAAAAGAAGGTTTTCTCTTGGCTCAGTGGTTTGATAAAAGATATTCATCAAGTCTGTCACTATGAACTCTTTAATACGCTAAGATATATTACAAAACAATTTGTATTTCCGTATTGGTTTCCTTTTTAGTTTAGTTACCACCCATTTTGCAAGGATTGGGTTCCTAATTGCATTTTTAAATAATGGATTCAATGGTTTATTGAAAACTTCATACCGAATGAAAAGTTACGAGGGGAAGTCAGAAAGTTCATAGAGCAGCGTATTCAGTCAAGCGTAACACACATTTTCTTTACTTATTTAGACAACACAACATTCCGCCATTTTAAACATATCAAGTTTATTTGTCACAACATATTTGTGTAATTCTCAAAAGCATTTAAAGTTGGTGACCATCAAGCAATGATGGAAAATCAAGATGTTGAGTTTAGGACAGTAATAAAGTTCTTCACAGTAGAGGGATCAAACGCAAAAGAAATTCACCGGCGAATGGCCGAGGTGTACGGTGACAGTGGTCGTGCCTATTCAACAGTGGCAAAATGGTCAGATGAATTTAAACGTGGGCGCACCTCACTGAAGGATGACCTACGGTCAAGTCGGCCAGCTGATGCCATCACAAAGGAAATTGTAACGTCTGTGGAGACCCTCATCATGAATGATCGTCGAATTAGGATTGATGACATAGCTAGGGAGTGTGACATTTTACGTGGAAGTGTATACACGGTTATCCACGAGCATCTTGGGATGTCAAAAGTATCCGCAAGATGGGTCCCTAGAAACCTTAATGTGCAGGATCGCTTCCAAAGACTCAAGTCAAGTCGGCAGCTTCTTGGCATTTATAATGATTACCCGGAGAGCTTCCATTTACGTTTAGTAACTGGTGATGAAACATGGATTCATCATTGGGACCCAGAAACCAAAAGAGTCCATGCAATGGAAACACCCTGGCTCACCCCCACCAAAGAAATTCAAAACCCAACCATCAGCTGGCAAAGTCATGGCCACAGTGTTTTGGGATTCTAAGGGTGTTCTGTTAATCAATAATAAACCTGCTGGAATCTTTATCACTGGGGCTTACTATGCTGATCTAATGAAGCAGCTGAAAACTGCTATTAAATTAAAAAGGAGGGGAGAGTTGAGCCGAGGGGTATTGCTTCTTCACGACAATCCTCCTGTGCACAGGTCAAGGATTTCACAAGCAGCCATTCGTGAATGCAAGTTCGAACAACTAAATCACCCACCCTACAGTCCCGATTTGGCACCCAGGGATTATTTCCTATTTAGAAATTTGAAATCCCATTTACGGGGAATCAGATTTCCTGATGACGGTTGACTTAAGGCTGCCACAGAGGCATGGTTTCAGGACCAACCCGAAGACTTCTATTTCAAAGATATAGACAGTCTGAAAGAAAAGTGGGCTAAGTGCATTGGGGTAAATGTGTACTATATTGATAAATATCAATACAATGTATGGTTTGTTGCGGCAATATATACCACGTTCTATGAAGTTTTTAACCTCCCCTCGTAAATATCTCTATTCAAATTGGCGGTATGATATGGAATTATGTTTCATGCGCAGAAAAATAAAAAGTCACTTGTTTACGGTCAGGTTAAGTTTCTCTTAAAGATTTTTTTTGTACATTTGATAAGGAGCTTATCTCTATAAATTCGCAAACTATTTTTTACCAATATTGCAAATCTCATAAACGTTGGATATGTATTTCTTCTAATTGATCTGGTTATGGAGTAGAATGTAAATAAATCCCTTCGACTTAATAAGCTTAAGGAATCATATTTCTAAGATAAATGGTCTTTTCATATCTCGTTATTGGATTTGACATATAATATATATTTAATTAGATAATAAATCGTTAAATCACTTCAGATTATGCAGTATCGTTTAAGTAAATTACAAACGTCAAATATGAAATACATTCTGTCAAATAGAATAGACTTAAGGGATAATTGACGTTGTGTATTGTGATGTGATTTTGTTATCTTGGTTAACCAGATCTTGTAATGTCATGACCAATTGACGTATAATCTCTGTTCAATTATGACCTACTAATGAGGCTATAATAGTTTTTTTCAAAGAATGGCTTCAGTAATCGACATTTTCTAGATTATAAAATCGACTTATGTTACATATTTTTCTCGAGGTTTTAAAGTCGCAAATCATGATTGTTTAAATTTGCTCATGTTTTATTCAGCAATCGCAAACCATTATTATTTAAATTTTACCTAATTCTTAGGATCTTTGAGAAAGTAACGTAGCTTACATTATGCTAAAATACTAATAATCAAATAACAATATAAAATATACAAAGTATTTGAAATTTTTATTGATATATATATGCATACAAGTATTGTTTGAAGGTCTAATTTCTAAATGATTATTTTTCAATTTAAATGCCACTGATTGTAATTACATATTATACCAGTTTCAATTTTACAGCACTAGACGGCCGTTTCGAATACAATTCCTCATCAGTAGTGCTTGGACCAAAATTCTGAAACCAAAATCATTTTGAAGATGTTGAAAAGCTACCCAAAGGACCAAAATATATTTTACCAAATTAAGCTAAGGAAATACTTTGCATGAGGAAGTATACCTTAGTTTTTGAGAAATTTCAAATTTTAACTTGCAAGGAAATTTAGACAATTATAGTATATTTCTGACAATAATACGAAATTATTGCCTACTGAGTTTGTTATATCCTCTTGGCACCAGCCACCAGCTGAGATATAAATGACCAAAATGGCCACCTAACTACACCCTTTCCGCAGTCTGGGTTTTGAATCATTGATTTTAGTACTATGTCTTTTTTGTCCTGTTTTGTTTGGTTGCATTTTTACTTGTGTTATTTTGTGTTCTAGATTGTATCGCATATTGCCAAGTACATGTTTTTTCCAGTTACAAATTTGTATGTTCTATTTTACAAACTTGTTCTTATTTTTTTCATAATGAGCTTAATGAAGTGCAGTAGAAGAAACCCTTTTAAATGAAAAAGTATACTTGTCAATAAAACTAAACCTGATAACACTTCTTGGTATTTATAAACAAGAGTTCCAAAGGGTCTGTATCGCCCAACTGATGTTTATTTGCATTTGAATTATGGAAAACCTTTTCAGAAACACTTATAGATGTGCATCAAGCACAGAATTTCTCAAAATGAATATCATTTATTGTTGTTTAATATTTTGAAGGACTTACAAATCTCAAAAGCATGATTCTTTATTGTTTGTTTTACAAACGGCTAAGACACTTGCTGCTAAGGAATTATGTAACTAAGAATTACCAAATGTATAAATGATTCTTTATTATTTATTATCAAAATCTGATAAGAATGAAACTTAGTCTTTTAAAGCATGCAATCATGATTATATAACAAGATTCCATCTAGTATTATGCAACTTCAAATAAATAAGTGGAATAAAACTTTAATTTATATTATCTGGACCAATATTTTATTTATAATCAAGTCATTCAGAGGAAAATTAAATTATATTTAATTAAACATATATTATGATCTTATCTGACAAACATAGTCACTTGATTTATTTTCTAATTCTTGTCTGAACTTTTCTGTTATCTATTAAACACGATCTGCGGTTATAGCTAACAATGTGTGATAAATATCAAATCCTTTATGTAATATCACTTTAATCTATGGTACCTCTACCAATTTACTTCAGTTTAACCTATTAATTAAGGGTAATTCGTAACAAAATGTGTTTTCTATTGACTTATTATGAAGGAAAGCTAATAAATAGTTTTGTTTAATATGAAAATATTAGATAGTGTGGCCAAATACTTATTGAAGTCTAATAAAAAGATAAGAATATAATATTTCCTAGTCTAAATATAAATTTAATTGGCCACACGATTATTATTTTGCTACATAAACTACATAACACCATTTGCAATATCAGATTCTACGTGATAAATCAAAAGCAATTGATGTTATAATAGTTTAAACAAGTTCTCAATTGCCTAGCAGGACTTGATAACCAAGTAATTGGAAATTCTAGAAATTGATGTGGATATAAATTTTGCAAATGGCAACTTATGAATGTGAAAAATACAAATGTCGTAAAATGCAATATAAAAGAAAAAAGGTTGTAAAATGCTTAATTTTAAGAAAAAAAGTTTTAATAGTTCAAAGGTCCAACATTCTCCAGCTTCAGAAATTAATTACAAGGTTTATTTTTTAAGCATCTTAACAATACCACCCCCATATAATTGTACACATTTCATAACAAGCGACAGCATTTCTAAGTTGAGCAGTAACGGAAGCAAAAAATTGAAAATACATTTTTACTTGTATGCTAAGTCGTTCAAAATATTGCCTTAGGTATATTTGGTTAAACATTTTTCTCATTTAAACATCTGAAAAGTATTTGGATTTCCACAATTTTGGTCTGCGAACTACTGAAGGCGAAACTTTTTCGGAAACTATTTATTGATGTAAAACTAAAACAGTTCCAGTAATGTCTGAAAATACCTGAGCTTAATAAACATGGTTTGATGCGTTTGTTTTTGATTTGCGATATCCGTATGTTCAACATAACGATGTGGAAGTGAGAAGTAGTATTCCGTAATGAAACTTGCTATCACTAAAACAAACAAGAGGAAAATCATATATTTTTGAGAACAGATACCATAGCAGGGTGCTGTAGGCACATCACCATCGTATCAAGAAAAAAATTAATTTTAAAATCCATAATAATTTCTTTTAATGCAAATTTAATTTTCATCAATGTATATATTTTTATTTTAAGATCAGACTATAAAACAAGAACATCCGAATCGTTTCCTGATGGATTCAATGGAAGTATTTTCTAAATTTAAGGTTTTTAATATTTAGATATCACCAAAAGGTTCTTATAACGCATTCCAAATAACTAAGCCATTGTTCGTTCACTGTTATCCCTATGCGTTGCTTTTAGCAATAAGTGATGTACAAGTAATTTTATTTCAGTATTTATGTGATAAAATGGAATACTATACTCGACAAATGTATGTCTGAAAAATAATATACCGTTTGATGTTATAAATTATATTCTTCTTCAAGAAAAAAAAATGGTGTTAAAACTAGCAATTTGGAAAGCATATTTAAAGAAGATTAAATTTATCGGTAACGGTGACATTGTATTTCAAGGAATTTTATTAATGTAGCATTTCTTATAAAATGACAGCTCTTTCTGCGTCTGATTTGGATGGTCATTTTAATGTTTTAATGTCACTTCTATAAATTTATCTACACTTACATATATACAGTTTTGTTTTTATCACTATTTGACTGAAATTGTAATCTATATTTTTATGAGTTTTCTTTATTTTTCAACAGACCAGTCCATAATTTATATAGAATACCAATTTATACATTAAAACGTCGATGGCTCGAAGTCCGGGGTACTTGAAAACACATTTATTGATTAGCAACCAGTCATTTAGATAGAGATATAAGGCTAATCAATCAAGTTGATTAAATTTAATCAATGAATCTTTGATATATTTAATACAGTAAAACCTCAGTTCATCGCCACCATTTGTTCAGTAAAATTTCGGCGTTATAAAGGGGTTTGGCAATAAATCGAGGGAGACCCATAAAGAAAAACTTAAACATAATGGATTTTGGGACTTAAAAATAGTGTGGCGATAAGCAAGGTGGCAAAGTTATCGAGGGGCATTATAACGAGGTTTTACTGTATCTTGTAGAATACATACAATACGAAGCATTTCAGAATTACAATGATTAATCGAAATATTGAAGTAGTTGAATATCTAAATACATAATTTAATCTTCATTTGGAGAGAACAAAAAAGTGATTATTGAATTTGGAGACGAAAATGCAAATAAAGATTCAGAGTTCATAATTGAAGTATTTTTGTGCTATGTAGAAATGAATTGAGAATTATAAATAATAAAGAAACTGGATTCGACTGGTTTTTTTTTTCTTTCACATCGATCGTACGTAACATGCATTATCTTTTTATTTTTTTTAAAATATAAATCATCAACAACAAAGCTCTGTATTGGTGATTATCATAGAGCCCTTTGTTTAATATAGTTATGACCAATCTCTAAGTTTCCTAGCCAAGTAGCATAAATTCTATGAGAGGTATTTGCAGGTGGTAAAGTCTATTTACAGTAGACAAATTATGGATGAAGGAAACCAATAAATACATTTCATTTAGCTGATTAATATAGCAACGGAATCAGTTGCAAGACACTTATTGACTGTAATTAAAGATAAGGATATATTCAATATTAGTCATTTACTCCGAATTTATCAATTGTATTGACACCATAATCAATGGAGAACAAACTAATTACAACGATTTCTTGGTCGCAATAAAGATAAAGTTATAAGTCATAAGTAGTATCGACGTTGTCAAGGATCTCTATGAACTATTTAATTACTTAACACTTTACACTACCATATGTTTTATTTACAACAAGATAGACCAGTTAAGGTGTTATTCGTTTCAACGCTAATCGTTCCATAATCAGAGGTCGTATTAAATATTATGATTGTATTATAACAAGATTGTCTAATATGATCTTTTGATTTCCATTCGGCGAATTCTTGATCTGTTGTATTAAAACCTAGCCTGGTTTGGTATAGTCCAAAATGAAAACAAATTTTTGCGCTGAGCACAGTTATATAAATAAAAGAATTGGTACCATTCGTTGACAAAGCCAATGTTTATATGTTTATGTTAACATTTCCTATCCACATGTGCTTATTTTGTCTTATGTTTCGTTTGATTTGTTTTGGATTTTGACAAATACAAGAATGTTTAAGCCTGATATTGAATATTGGTGATTTTATCTTAAACATTTTGTAATGTTTTTTAAATAGTTTTGGTTTTGAATCTTAATCTTTTGAAATAATGTTATCTAAAAAAAATTTTCTACAATTTTAATAAAACTGTTCCGAATGACTACATCCAATGGTACTCACCCCTGTAAAGCCATGTGGAAAAAATCCAGGCGGTTCAATCCAGTTTTCATGTTTTACATGAAAAAATCCAACGCAGATAATGCATATCATAATTAGGCCACTAAATATTGATAAAATGACACTAAGGGCAGCTGAAACCTGAAAAATATAAACAAAAATAAAATAAAATATTTATTTTCCCTGGATAAATGAAATAGTAATTCTATAGACAAAGTAACAAAACTGAACAAGATTAGCCTATAATATTTTTTACATGTTTGAATTTTCTCTAGATTAATACATGAGATTTTTCATTAATAAACGACTAAATTGTCTTTAAAGGTGTAACTTTCAATTCACACACATTGATAGTATGTTTGTTTTTGACAATGATACTTGGTACACAATAATCTGTTACCAATGTAAATGCATCTTTATTAGGAAAATTCGTTAAAAACTATATTTATTTGTGTTTCGCTGATGTAATTAAAACTGACTAAAGGATAAGCTGGCAAAAACAAGATGCGCTCTGTGATCATTATATGTATTGAGCTTTGAAATTTCAAATAAAAACAAACATATCGGTCCATGTTCAAATAATAATCTAAAAAGTAAAATAAAAACAACAATACTAATCCGCATCCAAATCACAATTTCAAAGCATAATTGTTGCAAAACTAAATGGACTTTGAATGGTTGAATGGCTCATAAAAAGATTTATATTGCACACAAACAAATGCATGGAAAGCAAACAGGAACAACACGCATTGCCATTTTTACATAAATCTGAAGATTTAAAGAATTACGTAACATCTGCTGTAATGAGCCTATGGAGATGACACGATACCTTATACAAATGTATTATTGACAAAAAGGATATTAACACCAACAAAGGTAAAAAAGCCATGGCGACTTAATCAATCAAATGAGTTGTATTAATTTATGTATCCATATCATGAATTGTCTAGATCTTACAAATATATCGACAATAAATTTTTTCTTGATTGAAATTCCTTCTATCTACTCGTAAGAATGAATGTAGTTCTGATGAAAAATTGAAAGGTTAACCCTGTATTTAAATAAAAATGATCTTTTCTCTGCCTTCATATATTGTGGTTTGACTAAGAGACGAATACCCATATATTTAACATTTTGTTCCTGATTCAAGCCTAACCTTGAAAATGATTACTGTGTTACTGTGTATTTCCTTTTAGACAAGAAGAAAGATCATGTAAAGTATTGGAATTACAAGATATATCATGTAAGGTATAATTAAGAACAAGGAAGGAGATTTACAGCAAAACGAAATAAAAAAGTGACGAAGAAAAATCCATAATGAAATGAATCAAAAGAGATAGTTACTGCTAAATTAATATATTTTACTGTATGTATTCATGTCGTGATCTGTCTAGAGCCGGCTAATAAAACCCTAACAATATCTATATTATCCTCACGATGTCATTTCGATATCTTTCTTTTTCTTTCAACTCATAGGAGTAAAATGTATTGCTGAGAAAAGGTTAGTGAGAATCAATAAAATCAATGTTAATTACGGCGTTATAATACAGTAAGATATTGCTTTATGTGCAATAATTGAGGGTCAAGCATTCATTGCGACAAGGAATAAAACAAAGTCGAACAAAGCATTTAAGCGACGTCTATCACAATAAAACGTGATGTGTATTGAGAAACAGTAATATTGCTATAAATATATTTTGTAACTTCTTACAATACAGTCTATGTTATGGACGTTAGACATTCTGTAATATAACTCTGAATGTTGAAAATTACAGTTTGTTGCAATAAATTGAGCTTTTGGATGGCTTGTAAATTATTTTCTACATCGTATATCAATAAATACGAGGACATCCGAGTCAAGAGCAAAACATAACACATAGAAAATGCCAACGTTAAAAATAAAATCTCATGATTTATAGGTGATAAGAAACGAACCAAATTAGTACCATGTTGCTTGTTATTTTGTAAATCCCAAACCTTCCACTAATTTTGCAAAGCTTGAATGTACGTGTTATTCAGTTTTATTCATTTATTCTGAACAAATAAATGTAGTTTTATTCTTTTTCGTTTCATTTCTTAAATGCAAGCTTAAAAGAAAAATTATTACAAAGAACATAAACCTCGCACTAATAAATGAAACAAAATTGAAGTACAATTTTCAAAGACATATTACATATTATACCAGTTTTAATTTTACAGCACTAGACGGCCGTTTCGGAATACAATTCCTCATCAGTAGTGCTTGGACCAAAATTATAAAACCAAAATTATTTTAAAGATGTTGAAAAGCTACCCAAAGGACCAAAATATATTTTACCAAATTAAGCTAAGGAAATACTTTGCATGAGGGAGTATACCTTAGTTTTTAGAAATTTCAAATTTTAACTTGCAGGAAATTTAGACAATTATAGTATATTTCTGACAATAATACGAAATTATTGCCTACTGAGTTGGTGATATCCTCGGGGCACCAGCCACCAGCAGAGATATCTGTTGTTTTACATGAGAGTACATGCAGTACAGTGCGTCTATATTCAGAAAGAAGTCCCAAACATTGTGGCAATACATTATCTTTTTACTAGTCAGCAAATGACTTTACATCGTTAAAACATTATTCTTTTTGCCACATTCCCCACGTTTAATGCGATAAAGCATATGTAACACAATTTATTCTGGCAAGTTCTACATAAATCACACAGTAAGAAGGCTTTAGAAGTAATCAATTATCATGACAAATAATAACCAATTTCAGAACAGTTAGAAGCATGTAGGAAATGTCCTTCCACAGAGGTAATTATTTCTTAGCCTGTTTAAATTTTGCACCAATAGACGGCTGTTTAGTAATAAAATCGTGGTATCTTGTCCAAAAATATTTATTTCTTAAACATGTTTTCATGTTAACATGTGTGCAATCTTAAATTCGATAGTAGCAATATATGTTAGGTATGCTGGACATCGAAACAAGGACAAAAATAAAACCAACTAACCTTATCACATCTTATCAGTATACTACTAATGGTCGCAGGGCTGATACTGATTTATTTTCATTTAGGTAAACCCAGTAAGGTTAATGACATCAGAATAATGGCGTCATACACTGATTTGATTGGATAATACTACAAATGAGGAATTGTATTTCGAAACGGTCGTCTAGTGCAGTAAAATTGAAACGGGTATAATATGTAATTGCAAAAGAATTTTCAATGACACATAGCAAATAATATATCTCTTGGAATTGTATCAAAGTTTATTCAAAATGACCAATAGTATAAAATAGGTGTGATTAATTAAAAATAGTGTAACGGCTTGTACAAAAGAATAAGGAAATTTGAAACAGATTCAAACGTGTTCTTGGCAAACGCATCATGAAACAATATAAGTTCAGAATGAAACACAGACGATGAACAAATATTTAGACCACTTATGGTAAATGTCTATTTCGGACAAAAAAAGTCATCACGTTTGCCATCTAGCTTTCATAAATAAAACAAAAAATATTTAAAACCTATACGATACATTTGACTTACTTTCAAGGGAAATATTATGAATTGCATAAAAAGACTGATATATAAATATACATTTACTCTATTAAGTATCCTTTTATATACATACTGACATAATACGTGATTCTCACGTTATTTCCATCCATTGCAATACCTTTTCAGTTGCAATATCCAATATGTCTTAATAATTTTTCCTCTCTCAAATAGTTTTTTCTTGAGCATACAAAATCATTGTCTTCGGAGGAGAGGATAAATGTGCTGATGCAGCATTTTAAAGTATAAATCAGTAACCTTACTCAAAACGTTTAAGTGTTTAAACTGTACTTCTAACCAAAGTTCAGACTGTTATTGCATTAAAAAGGTAAAATAAAACTCTGGATGAAATTTATTGCGTTTCAGACGTCTGGGGTGTTTTTATCTATTATGATCGTACATTTGTAATAAATTTATTTATTTTTATAAACTTAAAACGTACGTAAATTTCTTGCATGTTCTACATTTGATACATCAAGAATTTAAACGGTCAAATCACCACTGGATCCATGTTTCACTATTCAGTTACTGTCAACGCATACATTTAAGCCGTGTGCTACTTTAGCGATCATTAGATAACTGCCCATTATATAACTTACTGACAAGTTAAATACAATCAAGAGCACAGAGCGATTCCTGAGATTTACGCCGATTCATGTCAGTGTTGATTTACCACAATTATAATTTGCGCAAAAATTAATATATTTGCAGTTTATAGTTTGTGTTCAGTAATATATGAGTTATACCTTTATACCTAGAAACATTATCATGGTGCAAAGTATCACTATTCCAAACGCCACAAGATCGGGACCCTCAGATAACATAGGCTCCGATGTCCAACGTAAACTGTCATTGAAATATCTGAAATACAATGAATTATTTAAACATTATCATTATATCAATATTTCTAATAAAAATGGAAAGTGCCGAATGATAGTTCAAGTGCAACATTTTAGTAAATCGATTTATATTTACGAGCTTGTATTACAAAAAGTGATGTACCTTATGGTTTTTAGTCACCCCAACATATTTGGAATGACTTATTGATTTATTTTTTTATGTTGTTCCATGGAATTGCTCCTATGTGGTATTACGCAATGAATTTTTAAGCAGATACATCATATGTTTTTGATTTAGGTGCAGCACACCCAATCTGCACTAAAGCAGCTTCAGGGAACACGTTTTTGTTTACCACATATTACATTTTGTATTTTCTAATAAAAAGATATTACTTCTCCCAGCCAACGGACATTATTCTAAGGATATTGTTATTTTGCACTGTAAAAAGTATTTATTAGTGCCATATTGAATTTTTCATCTTGACTGATTAGACCATCTCCAATAAAATCGAAGATGATGAATTATTTGATCAATAGTTTTGTCTTAGAACCTGCTATATTCCTTTTAGAACATTTTCTGTCTATTTGTACATATGCCTCTCTTGTGTCTTGGAATTTCTTGAACAAATAAGCTGATATCTACTCTACATAATTAGGGAATACGGCTAACAAGAAAGTACGTAAAACTTTATCAAATGACCTATTCTCCTATTTTCAAATTGGTAGAACAAATCAATTAATACGATGTCTACAGAATCTAGAAAAACAAGATTATTCCGTATGATGATGCTTGATACCATAGACCTAGGGCACTGGCGTGAAAACTTAGATATGAACAATTATCTGATATTTCTAAGAAATGACAGGCCCTCTATAATTTGTTATATGAGTGATGTCTAACTGTCATATAGTCAATAGTTAGAAAAACTTAAGCCTATATTTCTATTCAGTCAAGATTTGAAATATTCTGATTGAGCCATGTTTTTTCTGATTGCTGAACATTTAATTAAAAATGTCAATATATGTTTCTCATGAAGCGTTTAGAAGAACTTCAAATCGAGAGAGCTTTTAATCTACAGACCGTATTTCTCTGGATAGGATAGCACAAGATCAATACAAGATTTAAATTTGCTGAAAAATATCTCTTCATCTCTTTTTTTATGACGATATTAAAATAATTCAGCTTATGCAATCACAGACATGGATGAACATTAGAATACCAAATGAAATAAACAAATTATATATAAAATTGTGCCTAAATAATATATATTCAGGTAATAAAGCAGCCGATGCAACAAGGCATATTCTGAATGAAACACAAACATACGGGTTCACGTCCAAATCAGAATCCCAAATGCAAAACAAAAACTTTAAACAATGACAAGTTAAACATGTAAACTTAAAATAGGAAAGTGAGACCGGGTGCTCCAGAAGGGTGATTACTCTCTGTCTAGTTAGCTACATCGGCTAAATAAAAATTGAGGATGAAAGGAACATGAAACTATGCGAACAGATTTGTAGCTGAATAGTAAGTTTTTGGCAAATACATTCGTCAATGCGACCATAGACATTGTGAACAAACGAAGTCTTACTGAAACAAGTTATACAAATTTTGTTTTTGGCCATAGTTATAACACATCGATATTCTATAACAAAACGCATGGAATATTGATGACCGATTTGAGAAAGTAGATGAACAAAACGACGAACCCTTGCTAATTTAAACATGGATTCAATGAATTCATACTAAATTAGAATTAGGCCTTTCAGTAAACATATAAAAGTCTTATTCCAATCATTGTGTTTGATTAAATTACAAATATATGAGAGAATTTATCTGATGTGTAGCCATACCTATGGATACTTCCATTAAAGAACACATCTATATACTGACTCCAGGCCTTGGCTGTAGCTGCCACACCTAGCATGTTTTCTAGAATCATACTCCAGCCAACGACAAAAGCACATAGTTCACCAAGTGTTGCATAGGTATAGACATAACACGAACCAGTTCTGGGTATCCTAGTAGAGCACTCAGCATAACACAATCCTGAAAACAAATAACAATAAATGGTCATGTATTTATTAGTATCTATCCAGAAAAAAATTAAATCTATTAAATGATCCTGATATGTTTCAGGTATCCTAGTAGAACACTTGTCATAACACAATCTTGAAAAGAAGAAACAATGAATGGTCATAAACATATCAGAACCTACCCATATGTATAACCTGCTGTATGTTCATTTTCTTCTACACTGATCCCGTTTATCCTTTCCTGTCTTGTTTGGCTATTTATCAAATTACAGTTGTGTGCTTCATTGTTTTAGATGTTCCAAGTACATTTTTTCAATTGCAAATTTATTTCTGCTACAATTTATGTATTCTATAAATTTTTTCAAATCTTATAGAACGATACTTCTAATATACCACTTTACAAAAGTATTTTAAAATGCAAGAGGGTCTGACGTTTTTTGTTTTGTACCTGCATATGAAAATGTTCCTGACAAATTGATGTCACAGAACATTTGAGCCACCAAGAACATTATACAACAAATGCGCGTGAATTTAACAAAACAATACTAAACAAGTGATAAATATATTCATACTTTTTATTATTAAATCTTCTAAACAATGTGAAAACTTAATGAATACATCTTAACGTACCTGCTAAAAATGCAGCAACACCAGCAAATAATACTGACAGGACAGTGGATGGTCCAGCATCGTTCTTTACTATATGTCCTATAATAACATATATACCTATACCAAGCGAGTTGCCAATTCCTGAATAATGAAAAAATAACGCTTTAAAATACAAATATTACAAAGAGGTAAAATACATAGAAGTCTTCTCGTTTACACGTTTGAGGTGCAAATAGACGCCGAAGGCATATGTAGGCACCTCATTTGTGATCAGATGCTTTAGCTTTTTAAGATCAATGTAATGTTGATGACGGTTGAATCGGAGGGATATGATTTTCACCCACAAGACTAGGGTGAAGTTATTGATTCTGAAGCCCTAGGTACAGTCGGAACGCCAACCCCGTCGGCGTAGGGATTCATTAAAATTTGTGAACTTGCAAATGTGATGTAAAATTTGTCAAAAAATGGCGAACCTTTGAACGACACAAAATGAGGAACTGTGTTGAATGTATTACAGATTACCATAGATTGGGATGCAAAATAAAAAATTCGGAATATTTGAAAACCGACAAAATCTATTTTTTATAATTCCGGTTACAGTTTAATTTCGTAATTTATAGTGAAACGTGAACCACAGGCTAAAACTCAAAATGTTATCCGCCACAAGATTCCTTCTCATTTCTCACACAGCTCGTGCTCAGAAACAATATTTATACCAAGTGAAAGACCTTTTTACAAGGTATAATTCCATATATAATACATCAAATAATTTCCTGTACACAAAAAACGTCCAAGTTTTAAATGCGAAAAAAACGCCGCCGTCAATCCGGAATCTTGGATGGGGTCGGTCCATTTTCCGTCTAATTTGACCTAGAAAGTTTGTTAGTACTGCTTCCTAACTATGTTCTATATTTAGTTTGGACACACAGAAGACGCAGAATGGTATTTACGGCTGAAATAAAGTAAGTTTTGGCGATTATTAGCATCTATTTCGTCAGATTTCTCAAGATTTATGCCGAATTTTAGGACCTACTTTCAGTCTCCATATTAAATTTGGCCATATGCCGCTTCGATCATTCATTTCACAAATCTGAATTTCACAGGCCAATCTCGTGCACAAATATTGTGTTGGTTGACCCCTTACGGTGTATATTAAGTATCAGTGAATTGGTGGTACACTTGAAAACATGCGCAACCGTTTATTAAGCGTGTGCGAGTTATAGGACTAGGATGCCAAAATGCCTTTAAATGGCTTGTCATGTTTTCTGTAACTTTTGTCTTGAAATTTATCATTATATGGTCTCAATATAATCACTCAGCCTGTGCCTTTCTGAAGATAGGCACAGCTCCCCATATCTGTTAAAAAAAACAGTGTCATTGCATGTCAACACACACACACACACACACACACACACACACACACACACACCATAGGCTGATAGGCCTAATGAAATTTAGAAATGTGCAACAGATATGGTTTTCAGTTGTTCTAAGCTTTAGTACTTGGTGTTGTTAAGAAATTATAAACAACCATATGGAACTTACATTTGAATAAAAACTTTTTGCTAAATGAGGCATTATCTTTGGCAGAAAATTAAATGCCAATTTGGTTTTATGTTTTACAATGCAGTTTCACTGTCCAAAGTGTAAGTAGAACAAATTGTGCAAAATAGCAAGAACCAAGCAGAAGATTGATTACATCTGAATCTTCCTGGGTGAAGTTGTTATATGACACCATGCCAACTCTGTTCAAAAACTTTGTAAAGTTTGGTAATGCGTACAGTAAACACTTATCTCAAGCGACAAAAAACCCCTTTTGGGCCGAAGTATTTTCAGCACTATATAGTCTTAGACTTAATATTGACGAAGAAGTATATGAACATATCCCATTATGGTATAATGATATTATTGTTATTAATAATAAACCAGTTTTTTATAGCTCGTTTTTTAAACGTAACATACTATATATTGGTGATATACTAAGTGAAAATGGTGATTTACTCAGTTATGAGCTCTTATGCGAGAAATATAATTTCTCTCCAGCCTTTACTATGTTCTTAGGTCTTAAAAAGTCAGTTGCCATGTTATATGACAAATTTGAACATATAAGATATGAATCTAACTTAGTGTCAGTAAAATTTGTAGAATTATTAACAAAAAATAACAAAGGCAGCAGAGATTTTTATGATATTTTTATTCAGAAACTTTACTCTCAGCCTAAGAGCGAAGTAAAATGGGAAATTACCCTTGACACTCAGTTTAGTGCAAAATGGTGGAAACTTTGTAATTTTTACACTGTTAAACATGTAAAAGACACCAGATTAACATGGTTCCAATACAGAATTGTTCATAGAATATTATGTACAAATACATTTTTATACAAGATTGGTGTAAAAGACCATGATATATGTGATTTCTGTCATGAACAATCTGAAACACTGATACATATTTTTTGGGATTGTAAAATTACAACTATTTTCTGGAAAAATGTTGCCAAATGGATAAATGATAACTTAAATCTTGACATTGATTTCAATTTGTTAGATATTCTTTTTGGTTATTGTTGTAAAAACAGATATGCTCTTAACCTTATTATACTATTATGTAAAAATCATATATACAGAGCAAAAATGCAAAAAACACTGCCATTTTTTGAAACAGCTAGAAAAGAAATTTTATATTACAAAAAGATTGATGAATATATCCACAAGAAAAATTGTAACTCTTACCGTGAAAAGTGGGGCATATTTGATGCCCTTGTATAATCCTTTGTTATATATACAACATAAAATGAAAAATCAAATTACAACCTGGTGTAAATATGTGTGTAAATGTGTGTATGAATGGTGTAACATTGATGTCTTTTTATGTCTATGTATATCATATAGAAATGAATAAAGATATAAATATAAAAAAAAAAAAGAACCAAGCTGAAACTCAATAAGAAGATTAGGTTTCACACCAGTAGTGTCACAAAACAAAACAGTGCAACTAGAAGGGTGGTATATAAAATCCTCATCCATATTCACTAAAAGTTTGTTTTAATAAACAATCAACACCTGAGTTATGCTGAACACAAATATCTAAAATAAAACTTGCTGCTTCCAAAATCAACAAATTAATAATCAGTCAGATTACTGGTACTGAAAATTAGTAAATTCCATTAAATGGACATGTTTATCAATTATTTTTGTTTAAAGTGAGCATTCTTTAAATGTATAGTGTTTGATAAACATATTTGGTTCCAGTTTTACAGTCATTCCTAAACTAAGATTTTCCTTAATTGAAATCTGACAACTTTTGAAACAATTTTATGCAACTGAAAATACAGTTTCAACAAAATTCCAATATAAATGTAAACAAATCCTCAAGAATGGTCTTCAAAATGTCCCCTTAAATTTATGAACATCTTGAATACAGAAAAAAGTATTCAGCTTTCAAATTTGCTAAATTCAAGTTGAGGAAAATCTCAAATAAGGAATGAATGTTAAACTGGAGTCAGCAGTCTTAAGACCATCACTTTTACAGAATATTCATATCTAAAGGCATAGTACCAGGCAATAATAACCACTACCATTTCTCAGGTCTTTGTGTTCAAACCCATAACCCATTTACAGAACAAATCCTCTCCCAAAGGAGCTACTCTAACTGGACAGGCTGTAATGTGTCACAAAATACCAGCATATATGTATTTTATACAAAAAACATTGTATATAAGTACCATGAAGAATAGGCCTACATATTGTGTGACAGTAAAATTATGGACTAATAATAATGATGCAAATAATTTTAACAAAATTATGCACTGGGATAAAGCTATTGACCTGCCTATATGTACACATCTTGAAGGGGCAGTATAAATACAGTCTAGCTTTGAGAGGTCAGTATATATACAGTTAAGCTTTGAGAAGCCAATATGTATACAGTATATATCTTGACGGGCATGTATGTATACAGTATATATCTTGACAGGCCTGTATGTATACAGTATATATCTTGACGGGCCAGTATGTATACAGTATATATCTTGACGGGCATGTTTGTATACAGTATATATCTTGACGGGCTTGTACCTATACAGTATAGCTTTGACAGGCCAGTATGTATACAGTATATATCTTGACGGGCATGTATGTATACAGTATATATATTGACGGGCATGTTTGTATACAGTATATATCTTGACGGGCATGTTTGTATACAGTATATATCTTGACGGGCCTGTATATATACAGTATAGCTTTGACAGGCCAGTGTATACAGTATAAATCTTTATATGCCTGTATGTATACAGTATAGCTGTGATGGGCCAGTGCACAATTGTGCATTGATCTTGATGGACAAATGTAAACTTCACTAAATCTTGACAGAGAAGTGTCAGTATGGTTTAGCTTTATATTATACAGTATATATATTGGGGAGCAGTTGAGGTATGATAAACATAAGTACATATAAGGCTACATAGATACTGCCATGCCAGAATAGGCTGGCTTGATGGGAATACATGATATGTATGGTATAGCTTTTGACAGCCCAACATTGGTTTAACATGTTAAAACAACAATTATAAAATTCAAACAATCCATAAGTTTACATGTAATGAATTTAAAGACATTAATTGATGAGAATTCTTGCTGCATCTGTAACTGAAACACTACTCATGTAGCTATTTAATTATGAAAATGCAAAACACAGTCATTTTTTCTTCAAATGTTAATAGAAATCCAATATACAATGGCCATTCAGTTGTTATAAATATATTTGAAAATATAATATCCAATGAAATGCATGTTAGCAAGCTAAAAATTTAAAAATACACTTAATATTCCTAATATTTACAAAAAATTACTTTAATTATAGCAATAAATGTCTCTTTTTCTTTTGTAAATCCATCTTATTCTGTAATGAGATAGGCAAATATTAAATAAATAAATAATCAATTAAATAAATAAATTTATTTTTATAAATAAATAAATAAATAACCATCAAATCTAAAATGTGTCAATATTAATGCACATGGAATTGGTTTTTTCATTTCTTCAGTTTGTCAAACTGTGTCATATAGGCCTTGTCTTTGTTCACAATGCATAAAATCAATCCCATGTGTGATAATGGGAATTTTTTTGTCATCTCAGAGAGAGAGAGAGAGAGAGAGAGAGAGAGAGTATGGTGCTGAGAGAGAGAGAGAGAGAGAATATATGGTGCTCAAGTCAGGACCAGGCATTGAACTGGAATAAAGATTTTAAACAAATTGGTGGGGCTTCAGTTAGGCAAGGCAAAGACTTCTAAAGACAGAAAGTTCTATGCAAGACAAGAGAGATAACTCTCATTTTCGTAAATGGCTCTTTGACACTGACCAATGGAATACGTAAATTAACCGTTTAGTTCGTCGAATGATTTATCAACATACAGTAAAATTTGATTATGTGTATTTTTATGAAAGAATTTGAAATCGTTATCACGTAAGTGTTATTAAAATTAGTTGCAACGTCATTTGAAACTTGATATTGAAGCATCGATCATCGCGGGGGCAGCCATATTTGTTTTCATTGACAACCAAATGTACTACCCAGTCTTTCGGGTTTTTAAGATATTAACAGGTCGTGCTCAGAAACCATTCTTAATTGAATTTAATTCTAATTGTGTGATGTCGCATTCTACACAATATAAAGTGGTAATTTTGTGTACACAAAATTCGTCCAAGTTTTAAAGATTGTCGAAAATTTTGGGGCAATTGCGAGAAGAAATTGGTTGTCATCAAGAAATCCGAAAAGTGTGTAAATAACAGTATCTTATCGCTAAATTGAAAATTAAATCTCAAACTGTTGTTTATTCGGCATATAATTCAAAAGTTTCATCGATAAACTTTACTTCATTATGTCCCAATATAGGTTTAAAAACGGGTGTCTTTTCGCCCCTCAGACACTTGTCAAAAAGTAATCCAAAATTTCCATACGGCGGAAGGATACAAAATTTGTAAAGCCGAAACACAATTTGTGGAAATTGCCGACTTGGCGTTCCGAGTGGTAAGTATCTTTCAATTATATCAAGCTGTTCAGATCTTTGATGATGCAAAAAAACGAAGTGTCAGTAGCAAACAAAAGATTTCCGGTAAGATAACTGACAAACTTTACTGTATTAAGATCTGTCTCAAATGGGAGTCCATTACAGACAATTTTGAGAGACGATGTGATCCAGAACCTGTTTAGACCTCTCAACCACCCATCCCGGTATTGATAGACATACACAGAATATACTTGGCAATACAAAATAATTTTGTAAGATTATGAATCCAGTATAGACACTGGAAAAAAGTGTGAAACGTAAATTACATAAACATTAAACACAAAGGGAAATCTAAACGTTAAACAGTTCAAGTATACTCTTCATTCGATTTCAAGTTCATTTGAACCCTTTTGTCACACGCGCGGCTCTTTTAGACAATTAAAAACATAACACCAAGAAATAACTAAAATCATTACACAAACGTATAGAAACCCTTGAACTTGACTCGATGAGGTGTAATACTTAGTTAAATAAAATCAAATATAAATCTAAAATGGCTGATAATAATCATAAAATTTTTTATCTCACATTTCAATCGAATAAAACAAACATTGGCTTGCGACGCGTGAAATAAAATGTGGCTTTATTGTATATTTATGATCTTTTAACGCTGAATCTGGGAATCTTAAAGTTAAATTAAGCAAACTTTAATCCAATTAGCTGCTCGTGGTAAGTAGTTTTGACAATAAATCGCGTCTCTTGCCTCTTAATACATCTCCATGCCTTTCGATTTCATTCGCATTTATCGAGAGTTTTCTTACATTACGGTTTTTTTGTCTCCGTTATAGGTATTGCTTATCCTTTTACAAAGTACGGTTAATAGTCTGGCCGATCATTGTCAGTTGTAAACTTCCATTTAAAGCGCATTTTAGAGATCTCACTAATATACGGGATTCAAATTGTTTCATCAGCTTAAAATTTAGTGGGCAATAGCTTTTTCTTTGCTGTTTGGATTAAATAAGGATGTGGTTATGAGAGACGATTCGAAAAATCTATTTTGAACCAAACTAATGATGTAAATCATATTGGCTACCACCTCTAGTTTGATCGGAGACATAAAACTAGTCGGCCAGTATAAAATTTTCAATACATCTTGCAAATAGATACAAATAAACGAATGTCAAAACAGTGAAATAAATTTCAGTACCTTCTAATAGCACATAGATAAAAGGAGGCTTGCACTGTTTTGTTATATGTGTTCGATGCATTCATTTGTGATGCTTGCTTTAAAACACATTATCCCTTACATTCTAAAACTGTATTAATCAAATCGTAAATGAACTAAACTTTTTAAAGTTTTATTCGTCTGATTTGCAAATCACCAGGGTATATTGTTTAGCTTACCATCAGACTAACGAGAATTGTGTAACGCTGAGATTTAATCAGATTGAAATAGAATGGAAACTTGTATTATTTATACAATTCTCCGTAAAACTGTGAAACCCATTAGACAACACTTTGTTAAACAGGTCATTAAATATACAAGAATGTATTATCCGTTTTGTGATAGCATTTAATGTTCGTTGCACGATAATGAAGAACTGCATTTGTTTAATAGATAGTGTACTTCGAGAGTAAAATACTGTAGTAAATGATTTTAAACTGATTAATTCGGCTTTATAGAAAAGCTCTAATCTCTGCATTTTATAGGTGCTCAAATAATTGATTTTTTATATTAAAACATAACATCAGGACAGAATCACTCATCAAAGTATTGATGCGGGAAAATCACTGTCAGAATGACTGATTCTATGTTGTAGGGAATTAAAATAAATGAGATGACATTATTTATGGCACTCGTTGTACCGCATCATTACAAAAATTCTTTCTCCAATTGGAAAATAATTTAAAAAACGGTTAAAAACCTATCAAGTATTTAAGAATTAAATGTGGTTATTTTGATTTTTGAATAGTGATTTGAACATTGACTTGCATATTTGTTTTTACTTCATCTGGGTCTTTTGAAAAACAAGTTGAATGAAAGTTGTGCACATGGTCAGTTCAAATTATTTCTCAATTGAGAATCGGATTTAAAGCTTTTTAAAGAGAGTACGCCTGGTTATGGGTTTTTTTAGTTGTTTGAAAATGTTCCCCGCAAATTGATGTAAGACAACATATATTACTGTCGGTGATACATCAAATGATCAATCGTTTAACTATTCGTCTTTTAATTATGAAACCGCAAATTTAGTCCAGTCATAAAGCAAGACTGGCAAACACTATTAGAACGAAAACTCCGGCTGTATAATAAAATTGAGACTCAAAATGCCAATATCAAATCACAATCCCAAAGCAAAACTATCATACTGACAAAGTTAGATGACGTGAACTTCCATCACGGATGTAAGACCGGGTGCTCTAGATCTGGAACGGTAAGCACCTCTTTTATGCTAGCTATACCTGCTAAGTGCGCAATTGATAATAAAAATGAATGTAACATGGAACTTTGGATCGTCACAAATATCCAGGTTAATTTTTAAAACAGCGACTTCATACTTACTGCATATAACCATTGAGGATGTATGTAGTTTGCTCACTTGTTTTGTAAATACATTATTAACAGTAACTAAGATTTATTATAGCACTAAATGGTATTCGATAATATATCGTGATTAACATCTATTATCAATATAACAATATAAGATTAGTCTGTATACTGTTTGGTGATAATATAGTTGTTACTTCAGCTATTAACCATAATATATTGCTCACTTGAGAATATTTATCCTATTACTGGTAAATATATAACATGATCTGGCCGCTTTTAATGTATTATTATTATATGTGTTATTTAAGAAAATATTTCAATATTGAAGCTAAGTTGAATGCCCACCAGAATTTGGAAATTTGTCAGTTTCGTTGATCAACGTTGAAACATATTAGCTCGAATAAATAAGCAATTTTTTAAATAGTGATATTATTTATTATAGTTATGGCATAAATATAATATTCATATTCTTTTGTAAAAAAATGTGAATGTTTCACTAATGAGAGAATAAAACTGAGAGTAGGCCCAATAAAAAAAGTAAGGCAGTTTTGTTGATCTACTTTGAAACATATAAGCTCCATAAATGAACCATTTTTAAAATATTGATATTATTTATGATAGTTATTGCATAATAATTTTTTTTAAATGAGAATGTTTTACTAATAGGAGAATGAAACTAATTGAAGGCCTATTGGATAATGTTATTATGTAAAGGTAAGGAAGTTTAGTCTTTTGAGCATAATAATGCTTAATTAGCAAGGCTAGAAAGTGCCAATGGTTTCTTGCCATCAAATACATAGAACCCCGAGACTTCAAAAATACCCAGGGCAATTTTTTATACAGAGACATCCAACTTCATAAATTGAGAAATGATGTAGTTAGCTAGCTTTTTTGTAAATACATTATTAACAGTACCTATGATTTATTATATATTCGATAATATTTCGTGATTAACATCTATTATCAATATAACAATATAAGATTAGTCTTGGTGATAATATAGTTGTTACTTCATCTATTAACCATAATATATTGCTCACTTGAGAATATTTATCCTATTAGGGGTAAATATGTAACATAATCTACCCGCATTATAGTATTATTATATGTGTTATGTAAAAAATATTGTAATATTGAAGCTAAGGTGAATGTCCACGAGATTGTTTTAACATGAAAAAAGTAGGGCAATTTGTTTGATCAACTTTGAAACAGCTTCATAAATAAAGAGTTTTTGAAATATTGATATTATATATGACAGTTATTGCATAAATATATTTTTTTAAATGTGAATGTTTCACTAATAAGAGAATGAAACTAAGGAATGACCCAATGGATAATGTTATTATGTAAAGATAAAGAAGTTTTGTTCATTCCAGCATAATAATGCTTAATTTGCAAGGCTAGAAAGTGCAATTGGTTCCTTGCCGTCAAATACATAGAACTACGAAACTTCAATTATATATAGGGTAATTTTTTATACAGAGACATCATACCTATTACATGCATATAACCATTTAGAATGTATTCACTCGTTTTATAAATGCATTCTTAACAGTAACTATGATTTATTATATCATAAAATGGTTATCGATAAATTGGATGTCTTGATTAACACGTTTAATCATCAATATTACAATACAAAATTAGCCTTTATAATGTTTGGTGATAATATAGGTGTTACTTTAGATATAACCTATAACATATTGCTGACTTGAGAACATTAATCCTATTAGTGGTAAATATGTAACAGAATCTATCCGCATTTAATGTGTTTTATTATTTATCATCATAATTTTGTTATATGTAAAGTAATTGATATAATATAAATGTACAATATCTCCTGGATGACATAATTTCGATGTTATAATTACATAATAGAGGAGTGACATTTGGAACTGAAACACATATACTTGCAAACTGATAAACAGACACAATATCATTTAAGAAAAAATATAGATAAAACACATTGTGGGACTAGTAATTATAAATAGCAAAGATGTTAGTAAGATTGAGGGTATGTCTCATGATTTTTATGCCTTCTACATAAACTTTTTTATACCCGAATCAAATACATTTAACACATAATAAGTTTACACGTAAACATATGGTCAACTCGGGAATTCCATAAATAAACCATTACTAAATCATTGATATTACTTATGGTTTTATGATATGTGTTATTTTTTAAAATGTCGCACTATTTATAGAATGAGGCGAATGCCCAAAGGAAAGTGTTATTGTGTAATAGAAGGGAAGATCTATTCGTTAATTCACTTTGAAACATAGTTATCACTTTAATAAAAAGTGATATATCAGAATTATGCTATGTCTTGCAGTATTGGGAAAAATGTAACTAAGGCGAATAGTGTAATCATGTAAAAGTAGTTTGATTTAGGTCTTGTCACACACACACACACACACACACACACACACACACACACACACACACACACACGGCCGGATATATGGTGTACTTTTAGATTTCTTTTTGGATTTCAACCATTCCACTCATTTTATAACGAAGAAACTAGACGCGTCGAAAGTAAGCGAAAAATAGAAATAATTGTTCATGTCTTGCACTTTTACGCATCTCCCGAATATTGAATCCTGCAGGCAAGATAGGTTTGAAACAGTTTATGGTGAACTGTTCAATACGCAAACTAAATGCGCAACGAATTCATTTAGTGCTTAAACCCTAATCTTACCGGAAACGGCTCGTGGGATGCGGAATTGAATGATTTGAAATTTTGAAAATGTGTCAATTTATAAGGTAATAAAATAGTTATTTCAGGGTGTTTTCAAAACAGTAAAATTTATTGTCCATTGGTATCAGGGATTGAATGTGTGGAACGGCTCCAAAAGTAATCCCTGATACCCCAGGACTTTAAATTTTTCTCTTCCCAAAATAACCATTAAATAAATGTATAGTGTTTATGCCCATTCAAAAGTCACTGAAAATCAAAACTTTCATGTTTCCTTAAACGGTGGGTTTTCAGATGTATTGAATGCTTTTTAAACTGTTATAAAATCGATTATCCCTGAATCCGAAAATACTTTATACTAACTATACTTATCAAGCACTACATTAAACTCGGCTTTTAAAGGTATTTTGCAACCTATATACATATCTGTCTGATTTCTAATTCACTGGAGTATATTGTTTTGTTCATCATCAAACGATAAGTCGCTTACAGCACTGGGATTTGATCAGATTGCTTTTTGAATGGAATCTGGCATTATATATAAATCTTTCCGTGAATCTGTAAAACACATTATACAACACTTTGTAAATCAGGTCATTAAACATACAACGTTTCCTCTGATTGCAATAACATTCAGCGCGATTTGTAGATAAAAAAGAAAGAGTTCAACAAATACTTAGTGAGTAATTTGCTTTAGTAAAATATTTTAAGTTTATTAATTCTGCTTTGCAAAAAGCTCTCATCTCACAATATTTTTCTTGCATTTCATTTGGGCTTTAATAATTGATTTTTCATTTTAAAATATCTCATCGGATAATTACTCTTCAAAGTATTGATGCGGGAATATTCCTGACGGAATGACTGATATGATGGTTTAAAAAAAGAATAAAAAGGAATACTGAATAATAATGAGGAAGTTATTTAAATGAATGAAAAAAGTCACTTACACAAACCTCTATTTGTTTTATAGATCGTTGGTAGAGTACGTGTTTTTTTCAATATTTCATAAGTTACACTTGCTTTTCAGATTATTTTTTTTTCATTTTTCATATAATTTATTGCATTGGAATATGATTATACGTTAACATTTTTTTGTTTTGTTTCTTGCTATGTGGTTGTTAGTGACGCCTACGTTAGAACTACGTATAATTTACTTATTGTTTACTTAAAAAAGTAAACACTCCCAGAATAAAAAAAAACCATTACTTTGCCAGCTAACGGTTTGGTTTGATTTTTTTGGCGACGGTGAGCAAGATGTTTCCATTGCATGGACTTTTTTGGTTTTTAAATCTCAATGGTGAATCCGTGTGTTATCATCATTCACTAAGCTTACATAGAAACTCTCTTCTTTTCCATTATAAATGTTTTTGACTAAAATCCTTGCAACCAATCTTTGGATGACCCTTCGACCTTTGGATCCTTGAGTTACCTTTGACATTCTAACATGTTCAATGTTAATTTGCAATACTTCCATGCCAAATATGACACACTAACTTTGACACCAACCTAATGCCTTCATTTATTAAACGGGTCATCATTTCATTGTATCAGCTGAACGACCTAAAAAAACGTCATCCTACAATATGCCACGCCCCTTTTAAAATTAAGCTGTGCGTTTTACCATTGTTGAATAAACAAAACCAGAACTACGAACTAGATCCCGCATCAAACAATTTCCCTGTGGATAAGCCAGCATATTAAATTGTGTAACTACACTTATTATGTTATTCCAAATCGGTCGTCTAGTGCTGCAAAATTAAAACTTGTTTAGTAATTTAATAGAAACCATAATGTATTGCTCTCTTGAGAATAATCACATTTGCGGTACAGATATAATAAGATGTAATATGTTTCATTATTTATGCTAATAGTTTTATTACATATTGAGTAATTACTGTTATTTAGAATACCAGGTGTATAATGTCCGTCTTACATATTTTTACGGAAAGCGTTTTTTGTATTTTTTTAATTTTTTTATTTTTGTGAAGCAAACATGAAATATCATAATATTACATAATGACAGTAATGTTATTGATGATAGTATAAAAATTTCATTGCATGATAATTTAAATAAAAGGCTTATAATACAAACTGATTAAGACATGAAATAAAACCAAGCTACTGCTTTTTCTTATGTTTTATGAAATGATCACATTAATTTAAACATATACCAAAATCAAAAACAAACATATCAGTCCATCCAAAATCACAATTCCAAAGTAAAATAAAAAAAAACTTTAGAAACTGGCAAATTCACTTACACACGTAACTCTCAACAGCGAAGTGAGGTCAGATGCTCCGGAAGGGTGAGCACTACCAACACTAACTACGTATGTTATTAAGAAGAGAATAAAGGAACCTGGAACGAAAGAACGTCAAATATGAATAGGATAACTTTCGATAAAGTCATCATATTTATCAACAATATTGCGATGACGGCAATGAAGCTTTTTGACGGCTTTGATAAGCTTAAGCTTGCAATATCCGTGCGCCAGTCATTGCCAATTAAGGCAACTGCATACACTACTAACTTGCTTGAATTTCTCTCTGCAATTATGTTATTTATTACTAAAGAATGCTGTAAATATATTGCCAATCCTTTTCAAATATTTCTGGCTTTCCCATTTGTCGAATTTAATTTTTCAAATACCATTGACTGGTAGCATATTTATGGGTTGACATTAAATTTGTTATTATGAAGCTAGCGAAATGCAAGGACGTTTCAGCTTTCACTTTATGTTTAAAAATGTTTTGATTTTTTTAAACAAAAGTGACCAAATGTGTAACTGCACAGAATCTTACAAACATTTATGACATTAAAGAGAAATATACCAGTCCATGTTCAAATTACAATCCCCAAAAGCAAAGTAAATTTTGAAGCAGCAAATTCAATTAAACACACGAACCTTCCGCCAAGGAAGCGAGGTTGTAGTCACTTATTAATCGTAACAAATATTGAAAATTAAAACATTTGTGGCACGACGTTGAGAATGAAGAAACGGAAAACGTAAGAGGTATATATTAGGAAGTCTTTGTTCAAACGTTATTTTCCACTCTTCGTCGATTCAAATGTTGTAAAATATTTTGGTCGTTCTTATCATTCCTAAAGTACATATTTTAAGCTTGGTCATTATATATTCATATGATGAAAAATAAACTTGACATAATATAAATAATCATAGATTTTGTTGTATTTTATAACTATTAACATTATGGATTGTTCATTTAAGAACATGTATTTCTGTTATTTTAAGTTATAGAATTTGAATTCTGCATTATAAAGAAATGCAATCAGCTACCAACATGTAATTCATCTTAATGTATAGCTAATATCTAGAGTCATTTATAACAGATGATATAGCACCTATCAAATGCCATACAACACACATGAATCCCCTGGTAGATAGTATTGTTTGAGCTGATATTATTTTCATGAACATTGATACAATAAACAGCGTTTCATTTTCAAAATATATACTAGTATAAAACATTATCGCATCCTTTTCAGCCAAGAACAAATAATAAATGTACAATGGTCGATGTTCTCCTGCTTAATGTGATTATGACAAATACTTCAAGGTCTTTTATATTTATGACGAATATTAAAATACATTTATCATTTGGGAAAATAAATATCCGTAACATATTTCATTCATATTTTAATTGTAACGTTTCTTCGTGTAAAATTTCATAGTTCACTTACATACCAGTCTACACAATGACTACAAAAGTAAAGTAATAACTGCAAAAAACTGATATATTAGGTCAAACACGTGATCTTCCATCAAGGAAGTAATGCTAAATTAAAATCATTTCACGGGTAACAAAAAGATTCCTTGATCTGTTTTGCCCTACAGATATAGAAGTAAAATGACAAAAACAACGATAAACAATTAATATTAAAAGGATAGACTTGTGTAAAGTTTCTAGATTTGAATCATTTTTAGATTGTTTACAGCAATTACATTGCTCCAGAACATCTTAGTGAAAACTGATTTATTAAGAAAAAAACTTTCGTGCCAAAAATGATGAAATCCTTGTCCGAAAATCGCTGGCAAAACTTTTGTTGAAGTCAATATTGCTGGGGTGGATCTTGGAAGTAAAAACAAACCAAGACTGCATTTTTATAAAACTAAATGAGTTGAACAATTGTTAGAATATAATGATACTTGATATCATAACAAGTGTCTTTTGAAGGGTTTTATCCATCATTAATACTCACTTAACACGTACATTTAACAATTATACTTGACCTGGAACATGCTTAAAACGCTGATCAATTTTACTGGGTACCACTTTTTTCTTGAAACTGCTTCTTAAAAATGTAGCATATTAACATTTGCTCTCTCGATGTACTTATCTGTTTCGCAAGTCTTCGCCTGGGGTGATTGTAGTGTAGTGAAAAACAGTGTCAATATCTTATTTACCAATAAACTGGGTTGCCTTGCGTTCGTTGTTTTTGTTGTAACTTGTATTCGGATTTTGAAATAGCACCAGGTCTCACTTTCCTGGTGGAAGTTCATGTGTTTACCTAACTTGTCAGTTCCAAAGGTCTGGGTTGTGATTCGGGCATGGATTAGTATATGTGTCTGTTATTTTTCACTGTTATTTAACTTTTTTACAGATAGTAGTTTTTATTACATTTCCTTATTTAGTGAGACACAAATAAGATGCCGTTGATTCCATTGATAAATGGAGCAGTGCTACTATTACGGTAAATGCGTAACTGAAATTAGAATGCTGATTTTAGATAATCCCTCATATAGTTTTTGTGTCATCTTCGTTTGTAACTTCAGCTATAATTGTCAATTTATTGGTTACTTCGGGGCATTTATCTTAATCTTTGTAACATATCAGATAAAGAAAAATTTAAAAAGCCAAAAAATGTCGAAAATGTGAGCTATTATGATTACACAAGTGGTCCAAACTAAATAACGAAAAAACGAAACAACAACGCTTGCATTTGGTACAATTGAATTGTACACCAGCACAACTACACAGTGTATACAATATAAATTAAATACAATTTTATAAAACCTTGTGTATAAATGAACTAAATTTACGTTTGAGTCGATCCACTAGGATGTACATGATAATTGTTCCAAAACATCAGTGTCATTGTTTTGTTACTTCTTAAGCGTTTCTGACAGACTTGTAGAATATTTACACATGTACTTTGAACTGATTAATTTTCGTGGTGTCCAAATTTCAGATGTTTTCCGATATCTTGAACCAAGAATTATAAAAAGCACAAAAATATTACAAACTTGTTTTAACTGAAAACACAAACCGCAAATTTTCTCCTCTCCCATTTTAACCAAACGAAAATTACACACTTGGAAAAAAATGACTTCAGAGTGTCATTTCTTGCCTATAGTTACACTTATCTTGAGAGTGTCTAGTTGCTTACAGTTGCTTAACCGTGAATTTTAATTAGGTACAACAGAAGACTCCATAACGAAAGACTGAGCATTTCCAATTTAACTGAACGACGTTTTGCTTTTTAGTTACTTAATTAGTTTGTAGTGGTTATCCATCAAACGTTGTCAGACAATTTTATTTTAATATCAAACATTCACATAATTTCTAAAGAGATATTAGGTTTTTGTCTTTTAACATGTTTAATATTTTACACATTGACATGCAAGTTCCGTTGAAGCTTTTAATATTTAATTTACTTTTAATTTACCTTAATTTGATGTAAACATTTTGACAGCTCAATTTAAGCTTCTAGAATACTGAATACTTAATTCTAATATGCAACAATTACTGAATGTAATCTAGTAATTAATTGAAACCATAGAATGTGAAGTAGTGTGAGTTAGATAGATTGAAGGAAATTGCTAGTTTTTGATTGCGTAATTGAACGTTAACTTTGTATTTACTTTATTTGGTAATATACTGTACATGTTTATTGCTTAATGAAATTATCTAAGTAGAAACAGATGTACCAATTCAATAGAGAAAATTCTACAATACATTGGTATTAACTGATGTTTTGATCGAAGGATTAAAAACGCAATTTTATTTATTTCTGTGCTTTGATCATTTAATGATTTAGAAAATTAAAGAGATTTATATTAACAGGTTCTGCAAAGGTTTTCGATCAGAACCACAGTAAAAAATAAACCAAAATGTTAGCATCCTCTATTGCTTACCACAAGACGATATAAGCGTTGCAATTAGAAAATGATTGTAGGTGTAAATAGAAAATAATGATATAAATGAGTCATCGATGCTTATGAATATATCTTTGCACTTGTCAAATGTGCAAAAGTTTTATTGTTAAATGGGCCAAAAGGAAAAACTGTCTTAATAATGTTGCAATATAAAAAAAGATACAAATTTCCCAAGTTTCATTTTCGATTCGATTTATTTATCCTTCACAATAAAAACCAAACATACTAATCAATGTCCAAATCACAATAAAGTAAAAATTCTGGAACTGACAAGTTAGGTTAGACACGTAAATTTTTACCAGGGGAGCGAGGTCTTTAATCATTCTTGACATCTTAGTACCATGCCTGTTCTCATTGATTGTATCAATATAGTGCAGTTTAATTGAAATATACTTACCAATTCCAATAAGGTCAACTAGATTCAAGCTTCTTTTTAATTTGGTCTGTAACAAAGTCCTTTCATCTATTGTTTTCCTGCGTGTTATGGCTTGACATATAGGATTACAAGCATTCATGTTGATTACCTGGTGAAAAAACGACAAAGAAACAAATATGTAGCAATTAATGTAGCATATTATATAAGAATCATAAAAAGAGAAAAGTGTAACATAGACAAACCAAATCTTAGGAATTAACAACCGAAATTGCCACGTTGTTAATATTTATTTAGTATTATTTATAAAATGTATACATGTGTATTATAATTATTTAATATGCAAATTAAGATTTGGTTCATCGCCAATTAACTTATATGCCGTATAATCGTACATAGGTGTGGCATGTTTGGAAACACTTACTGCTCTTTCTAGATCCTTATGACATTTTTTGTATCTATACATTGTAATTCAACTTTGTAACACGTATTTGTTTATAAATATAAACACAATGTAGCTCAAAACTCATTTCAGAAGAAAAAAGATATTATATTGCGAAAATATTTACTCTTAAAGACAGTCAATGACATTTTGTAAGTTAATATGAATTAGTTATTTTGTTAGATTCTTTTTAGAGCAGGGGACTACCCCGTATCATAGTTCTCACATTTAATTCATGGCACGTCAAATGTTGCTATTGATTTAAATAAGGATGAAGAATGTTTAATTATATCCTTATAATTACGGGTTGTTATACAATAAAATGTTTCATATTCATAAAATATTAAAAGATCAATTATTACAATCTAAAATACATGTAAATAGACGTATGAAAACTGAAAATATTTAAAATTTAGTTTGAACTTTTAGGACATTTAGGAAACTCAATCTTTTCTTTCCAATTATTACATATAACCCATATTGAACTAATATAGCGGTAAAACAAGGAAGTATTTCATTTGATTAATTGATTGTTTAGCTCACGCATGGCAACCATCTGCTAGAATGAACAATAAAGCTTAAAAGGAAGCTTGTTTTCATTGAACATGAAAGGATAATACTGATGTTGTTACAGAGACTTTAGACATAATTGGCAATCAAATTCTGAAGATGGTTCTGGTCGTAATTTAATTATCGTCATCACTGACCTAATGCCGATATATCATACAGCCACTAAACCCCTATATGGGAGTCTTATTACAACACAAATTGCTTATCTTCTTTTACATAAATAACGTTTTCTGTGGGGAAAAGCATATTGGTCAAATAAATCAATTCCGAAATCTAATCACAATAAATCACGTGACCTATTCATAACACCATTGCCAATATGCCGATTGTATTTTTCTGAGGAGATTTTCGAGTTAGTGGCATTGTCCTTTTTGCTGAAGCAATATAACACATGCTTAACTTTTTATCTGTATTAAAAATAAAGAAAAATACTGATATTGAAAAGAGATGTATCTCACTTAATGATTTGTTTTATGATCTGTGCTATAAATTTAAGGCTAAGGATTATGAAACAAAGAAATATATAAAACTGAAAAACAGGTACTTGACAACAACCAACGCGCAACCAACAATAGGAAACTATGTAAGTAAATGATGTAAATGACAATACCAACCGCATTGGAACCACTGATTATAAAATGCACAATAAAGGATAATTAGAATAATGATTTGCAATGTGTGTAAACTATAACCATTTACGAGTTATTGCATCGTGACACATATACCCAGTTTAAACGGTGTTATTCTTCCATTCAGGCAGTTAGTAAAACAAAACATCACTTTATGTCTTTCATTACAACATAGGAACACAATCATTTGTCAAAACGTCTTTTTCAGTGTCTGTTTTTTTTTAGCAAAAGTTTAACTTTTAAGAATTAAATCTTGTAATAAACAACACTCGGTGATTTTATTACCTCAAACAACGTTTAATTAACAAAAAGTATATTTATTTCGGTTTCTTACATAATACTTCTTAACAAATCAATAAGATCCTTCACGGAATATAAAACATAACCTAGATTATATACATGTATTGCTGTACCAGATCATTAAGTATATGTTATCAAGGATTGAATTACCACTCTTAAAGACAGTCAGTGACATTTTAATAGTTGTAATGCATGATCTATCATTTCATCTGGATTTAATTAGCCAGCCAGCTATTAAATCCATTGTTTTTTGTAATTAAATAGAACAATTTGGTGTGTACCGACCTCAGCAAAAACAGGAAAAATATCAAGGACATTTTAAAATAATGAAAAAGTCTCAGTATAGATGTTACACTATACGGTGGTAGATTTAAAGTTACAGATTATTTAGTAACAGATGTAAATTGTTATGGTTGCATTCTGTTTTACCATGTTTTACCGGCTATCGTTATGTTTAAATAATCAATGAAGTAAAATAATATCAGCAGAAATATAAAATTGTTCTAATGGATACAGGATGTATATTCCCTTTGGTATATTCCCTTTTGGTATCATGATTTCATAACTTTAATCCCATATTTCGATATTCTACCATAACAATCCAAAAGAGCATGGGTCTTCATGTCTAAACACACATTTTAATAACCAATACTTCAGGAACGTTTTCTGTATCTAAATTTTCATATTTGCTGTTTCGCTATCAGCACAAAAAAGGCCAGCAGATTTTAATTATTAAAATGGAGAAAAATGACAGTTGCACATGACAAAAAGCACTCATGAACAACCAAAGTAAATGAAAAGGTAATTAAACACAAAACAATTGAATAAAAACCAAGACGGCAAGTTAAAAAATATTAAAAACTACATCTCCTATTAAAGAGAGTAAAATTTTGTTTTTTAATCCATAATTAATAATAATGTTATAATTGAAATGATCTAAATCGATAAATATTTTAGAAAAAAACATACCAGTATTATAAATATAATATTTTAAATATACAAGAAATTAATTTCCGTGAAACAAAGATAATTAAGATATAATGATAAGAAAAAAAATCGACATTTCCCGTGTCAAAATGGAATTATTTCTGTTTTGTATTTTTTCAGTCATATTAAGTGGCTTTAAAAAGACAAAAATGCATGACGAAAACCATTTAGGAAAGGTAAAATAAACAACAATACCAAATCTATCAGCAAATAAAGATATTTATTAGACATATTTGATTGATTTTGAAACCACCAGTAGATAACTATGTATACAGAGCAGACTAAAAAAGACATGATGAAGGTAGATATGTAAATTATATATAACATTGATCAATATCATACAGAGAAATGGTAAATATTTGATAGAAAAGTACACAACAGACATGGATAATATCAATATTGTTAGGAAAAAACATTTATAAACAGAGAAGTTCGTCACAGACACAAATGATGCACGACAAGATAACGAATCTATTGTTGAATAAGTAAAGACATAATATCCGACAATTGTTCCAGAAACTATCGACATTCGTTTTTGAGCGTGTGTTCTAAACACCTGCTTATTCAAAATATAAAATGCTGTTAAACTCACAAATAATTATAATACAAATACCTTTATGACTAAAATCACTTTTATTTGATGATAACAAGTATGTGTATTGACTTTAAAACAAAATATTTTAAAAGAAAGTACATAATAAACGAATCACACATTTTCAATATACATTATAGTATGACGTAACGTCACGTGTTTCAACAACAATTATACATGTGACGTTATCAAATCAATTTTCATAACATACCAATCTACTTAAATCATTTATGATTTAATGATTTTTAACAATAATCCCCCCCTAAAAATGGAAACAAATATAGAAATCTGGCAAATAATGAAGAAACGTGAACTCCTATTTTGGAGTGTACAGATGGATAATGATTTTTAATCTGGTTACACTTGTAACATAAAATCTAAATTCAGAATAAATAACCGCATCTATCAAAACATTTTTACATTAGTAGAATTATGAAATTAAGGGGGAAAGATCCAACCTCTTTATTATGAAATATGAAACAGTTTATTTTGAAACAGCTGTCTCCATTTAAGGGGTGTATTTATTCTGTTAATAACTGGAACAAATAAGTATTTAGTGAAGCAATAGTCATATATATAATTAAATAGTAAAATATTATTTGCTATGCAATAATATCAAAGATACATTATGTGATTCATTACTGCATTGTATTATCAATAGTTTCTTTAGACACATTGCAACTATCTTGTATGGATCAAAAACAAACATACTAATCTATGTGCGAATCACAATCCAGAAGCAAAGTAAAATCTTTGGAACTGACAAGTCAAGGTCACGTGAACTTCCACTAGGGAAGTGAGGCGGAGTGTTCCGGAAGGGTAAGCACCTCCTATTAAGCTAGCTACACCCGCTACGTGTGTAATCAAAATTTTATGAAAGGAACATGGAACTATGAACCGTCAAATATATAGACTTATGCTTTCAAAGCTCATCTCATTAAGAAAACAAAAACGATTAAGAAAACCCAAGTGGTCAAGTTATGATAACATAATTATCAGTAAATGATTCAAGATCTTTACGGCGATTTTCTTGAAATATGTAACAAAAGAGAGTGTCTAAAAATTGCATTTTGTAGAACGTGCTAAAACAATATGGATCAGCGAAACACAAAACCTATTTATAATGATTCCTTTCCTTCAAACATCATTATGGCGCACAAATATAAACCAATCCAATGTTCAACAACAATGGAGATTAAAACCTTAACACATTAAACTAATTTAAGTTCATGGACATGGATCTCGGCGCCTCTTATGTTCCATAGGACAGGAACTAGTGAAAGAAAGTTCTATTGTCGAAGATTTTGCAATAACTCAAGCTCCCTCCATCATCAAAGAACTGGTCCTTTCGATATGTCTTTATAACAATTTATAATGGGCCGTTAAACATCACTACTTTTGATCCTAATTGTAAAACATAAAATGCTAAATAGTTTCTTTATCTTTTATCTTAATCTTTGCGAAACTGTCTTTTTTTGTGGATTTCTCTTATTACTGTAATTGGTTATACTGATGTCAACGAGTTCAGCCTTTTGACTGATCGTCTTGTCATTAATAGATATATTTTCAATAATTCAGTAGTGTGTCTATCAGTAATTAATCAAGAACAACTGAGTGTGTTGATAAGAAAACTGAACTTGTCTATATTGATTAGGTAACCCTGGCCTCAAGACAAATACAAATAGAGTGTATTTGTTGATTTTGATTAAGAAATTCTGAAAGAACAAGAAATAATAATAGAATGAAAGTGATTCCTATAGAAGCACAACCTATATGACAAAAACATTGTTATTAATTATTAATTAACTCTGAGGGTATTGTACATTCAAAATCATTCTATTTTGGTGTTCCTCTGTGACAAATATTGTGATAGCCATGATTTCGATCGAACAAATACCAAAATTGTAATGCAATATTATCAAAAATTATTTTTTGGCCAAGCAATGCAAAAATTGAAACGTACAAGCAAACTGAAACATCGTCATTTGTGAAGATTTTCGCCGTTGGTTTTTTAAAAGATAGATGCATGTTTCGAACAGTTGTGAACGCTAACAAATAACAATGCAAACATTGTTTGTCTATTAAATGGGTTTTCCAATATTGTACTGCACCCAAAATCTTTATCCAAGGAAAGCAAATATTTCATTATTTACAGAGCTTGGTTAGTTTAAGGTTTAAATAAATGATTAAACAAATGTCTTAATTGCAAATATAAATGTGGATGTGGGAGATGTTGTATTTCTCGATACTCGTACAACGGCTATAACAGATGTGTTTATCCCATCTCGTTTAAGGAAAGAGGAGACAACTTGATTTCGAATATCTGAAAACAGAATATAAATGAAGTTCAAATGTTATTAAAATGCCAATGTATGTCCAACTGAAAATTGTCTGGCTTTTAAAAAGTGCACTACTCGTATCTAATAACTATAGGTCAAAATACCATATCAAGATAAAAAGTCATAAATATATGAAACTGGAAACAAGTTAGTCCAATAAAGTTTTTGTCAACTAAGTTTTTCTCCCAGGCTTTCCGATAACGATTCTAAAATAAAATTTTGACTTTAAGTTTTTGTAAGCATATGTTTATCAAGGCCTTTAAAACTATATGGTCGTCATCAAAATATTGATGGTAAGTATTTTGTCTCTATATCCTGCTTATGTTTTACATTCCACAATGCCATACTTTTTTATTCTCAATTTGATTAACACACGTAGCAGTTTTAGGCAGATAGACAGGGGGTGCTCAGCCTTTGGAGCTCACTGTCTCACATCCTTGATCAAAGTTCATGTGTATATCTTAATTTGCCAGTTTTCAGATTTTGCTGTGCTTTGATGTTTGTGATTTAAAAATGCATTGTTATCTTTGTTGTTTTATTTCTCTAATCTTTACAAGATATTTTACGGCAGTCAATTAGAGATGTCAAGATATACAATGTGTGATTAAAGAAAAACCATGTACCAAAAAAAACTATAATGAATTTAAGCTTTAGGGCTGTAGAAAATGTCTGTATATGTACAGTAGCTTCAATTGTATTGGCAGCACTGGGATTTCAAACGTAGGTCTGTAGAATATATCTGAGCATGTGTAAACATTGACGTCTCTCTTGAGTGATCACAACTACTCTCCGAAGAAGATATACAGTCAAATACGTACTAATTATTCAGAAATGTATATAACCATCGGAATTAATGAAGATATATCCGGGATCCAGGACGTGTTATAGCAATTAAGTCAATTATTCATTTAATCCTTTGATTCTGGTATTTATCAAAATAAACAAGCAGGTGATTTATCGTTATTTATGGAGCGATCATTTAATCACCCGCGAGCAATACAAATTATGGTACAGACAAATTATAGACTAATACAAATAAGAATAAAAATATGAGTAAATAAACTTAAAATTACGCATCGTTAAATATCATTTATAATTCAAAAAATCAATAAAATATCCATTAAAACAGATCATAAATAAAAACGCCAACCCTTGGGTACGACATTTGTATTGACCTTACACATAAATTTCTTCAAACTGACATTTTGATTGTAATTTGGGGAAAAAAGATATTTTTCCAATATGCCAATAATATCTAGAAAATGTAATCTATTATGAATTTTAAGTATAATTTTTATCATCAGGCATTATCGAACTTGGTGTCTTTGGTAGGTAATTGAAATAAATTCAATTTACTCTATATGACATGAGGTCATTAACAAAATTACAGGTTGTGCCATCAATACACATTCCATACCATTATTACAATACCAGCCTAAACATATATATTTTATTCTAACAAACACACTTATATATTCCATATATAACGAATGAGTTTCAGTCTGTGGAAGGAGACTCCAGAGGGAAACTGACGTCCAATTGTCTTCTTAATCAGCAACTCTTAGAGCGGTTTGTCTTGTTATATCGGCTTTAAAGAAAGTCACTGACACTTTGATCAATTATCGTTAATATTGCTGTCTGTAATAAACATGATGTATTTGTTTATTACAATGTATATAATATAATAGAGGTCGTCTAAAAACACCACTTAAAAGGGTTAAATTGGCATAAACTTAAATAAAAAAGAAAGAAATTTGCAACTGAAAAACAAGTACTTGGCAACAGCCAACGCACCCACGAACACGAAACAATACAAGTAGGTACCAAAATGTCAAACAAGACAAGAATGCAATTGTCTGACACTATTTTACGGTGAAGTGGCATACAAAAAAATAAATAAATAAACATATCGATTCATGTCCAAACCTAAATTCCAAAGCAAAGCATAAACTTTTAAGCTGGTATATTAGGTTGGACAGGAAAGTGAAGCTAGGTGCTCCGGAAGGTTAAGCACCAATGTTTTAGCTAGTAACATCCGTCACGTGTGTAATAATTTTTGAAATAAAGGAACAAGGAACTATGGGAAGTCAAATATGTTCATGGTAGTTATGGATATAGAAACATCATGCATATCAACAATATTGTGATGACGGTCATAAAACTTTTTGTTGATAAACATATAAAATTTAAGCAAGACTTTATTTAGGACACATCTAAACTATTTGAGCAACCCAACAAAACTATTTGTCAAATCAGATGGCTATAAAAATGCCGGTCTGTTACAATGCGTGTTTAACAGGTACTATGATGAAATTAAAATCAAACACACTAATCCCAAACTTGAAGGAACAAATATATTCGGTAAATTAGAATTCCTCATCAGTAGGTACTTTTTGTGATTCGCACTTTTGACAAGGGACTATAACTCCCCGAAAAATGACCAAGCCATGCCACCTTGGGTTAATGATTTGCGCATTTACTATCATTGGTAATGCTTTACAACAAGTTTCGTAAAAAAAGTGTTTCATAGTTTTGGAGAGTTACCCCGGACAAGACGTTTATGGGCGGAAAGACTGGTGGATGGAAGAACAGAAAGACTTAATTTCGAATTTGATATCTCCTTTTTTCCAAAGTGGAAATAAAATTGGGATAAAAATAATCAGATTTAGCCAAATAACATGTACTTAAGAAAATCTAGAGGAATCAGGAACACTTTAACATAAATTGAATTATACAAGAAAAAAGACACAGGATAGAACAAATCGTATGGAATAAGAAATAAGGATACGCTTAATTACATCACATCTATTTGGATGTTGACATATATCTTACATTATGACAGTAACTTCACATCATCCATGTTGACCTTGCTTCTACGTGAACTCAGGTGCTAGAGAGAGTGTTTGTTAAAGAATTAAGCAGCTACTAGAAGAATATTAATCCTGCTAATTTCTAACTTTTTTAACACAGTAATAGATTTGTAGTTGTTTTTCTCGAACTCAACAAATGAGGAAATTTGTAGGTTTCATTGTCATACATAACAGGAAATGCACTTGTATCTAAACCAATGACTCGATAAAATACCTTGCTTCATTTACCATCTGCCCTTAATACATCATGACATTTCATTAAATATCATCAAAATTTTATGATCGGAAGCTTATTAAGTGTCAATATACCATAGTTTTATAGGTGTCATTAAATCCTACCATAATCACCTTAAATTCTGTTTATTGCCAACTTGCTCCTAAATAGAACAAAGACTTAATATCAAATCAAACAATTCGGCTTCCTACAGTTTCGTTAAATGTTTTGTCGCTTTGCATGATTCCAAACTAAATGACATAATTGCACCAAGCCTTCAAAATGGAGTGTTGTCATAAAACAAGATACTAGTATATTCTCTCGTTGATTAAACTTGGTGATATAACAGGATTGAGTTACTGATACAGGAATAGATTTTATATACAATTGTTTGAAAACTGCGGACGAGTTCTTTGATCTTTTTCTATTTAATGCTTTGATATCACGTGTTGGCTAGTTATAAATTAGTTTTGCTCTCTTATCTGTTTTAGTTCTCTTATTTATAGAGTGTGATTTGTGTTCAATTGACTGGTTGCAAAAACGCCTAAAATCAATTGGCTTAAAGATTGCCGGCATACTTATTTACAGTTGCACTGTGTAACCTTGCGAAACGCACTGGCGACAGATAGATTTTAAAGTGAAAGATCCCATCAATTTTGTCAGGAAATGTGTTTGGCCTTGGATTATTGTGCTTACGTTATTGTTTGATTCATATACATATTTTATAAACATCTCATCACCCAAACAAGTACCTATTAAATATATTATCACAACAACAAACAATGAAAAAATAGAACAAGTTAACCAATACGCGATACCTTCTGGATTTGGACAGACATTGCTTTAAAAATTGTGACAAACAAAACAAACAAGCATTTTGTAACTGTTCCCAAACTCCACTTAGGCATGGAAAATTGGTCAAATGTCAAAAAGTCAACTGAAATACCTTGTTGCAAACAAGGTTTAAAAACTACATTGAATACCTGATTTCGACCAGTCACCATGTCTTCTTTGGTCATATGGCCATTAATCATGTAGGCAAAAAGTTACAAGGCATTTCTTATCAACTAAATGAAACTGTTTATGAGACATGAAGACCAATGCAAAAGCCTTCATTTTTGGTTCGAGAGTTAATTACAAACTTTTATCCACTAATGACGTCTATGTTCATTTTACCGTATGGGTTTATTACCCAAGAAGGGTCTATAAGCATGTGTATTTTTCCATAAGCCATATAACAATGAAATGTGAAATATATAATTATTAAAAAATTTACTAATCAAAAACAAACAATTTATTTCATGTCCGAATCACAATTCAGAAGCAACGTAAAAACTAGCTACACCCGCCATGTGTGTAATCAAAATTGTGTGAATATGGAAATATCGTACGTCAAATATATCCAGGGCAATCCTGGACACAGAGAATCTAATTTATCAACAATACTGTGATGACGGCCATAAAACTTTTGCTTTGATAAGCTAAGACGTTTAATATCCTTACGTCAACAATTTATTTGCAAACAACCTGCTTCGTTGTACAAAGTCTCTGTAGTGGGAACAAGCTCTACCATAGCATATTAATTGAGAAACAAATACACCACAAGCAGGAGAAGCAGGTATATTGCTGCATAGAAAAGGAAAGTTGACATTAAATGAAATTTTCTTATCAGAAGTTGAACCAACATACACATATGAATTAAAAAATAACATTTATTATACTTCAGGTGTGTCCTTTTCCTAATAGATTTACGTTTCTTATAAAATCGGTCCGTTCATTAAGTGTTAGAAGCAATATCAGACCATTAGCCAATTAATTCCTAGTATTTCCACTTCTGAAATTATGCTTTACGGAATTGTACTTTAGTTTTAATTCATTTCTTTTATGTTTTTTGTACAATTACTGTAATAATCAACGGTTAGAAATACTATCAGGAGTAACGGAATATTTGATCACATGATTAATTACTAAGGATTCCAATAAAATGGAAATAGAATATTCCGGAAACATCTAGAATCAATGATTAAACGATAGGAAATTAGAAAAAGCAAGTATTCTGTAGAGTTAACAAGGTCTGTCAAAAACAATTAAAACTACATCAGTCAATTTGCGGTCATACACGAACAATTAGGGGATGTAGCTCTGTAAAGAATACAAATAATGGTAGTTGAATAAACTCATAAAAAACAGAAATGTGTGCCGTTCATGGTTTTACTGCTACCAGATTTTGAAGATATTTATTTTGCCAGCATAACAAACCAATATGAAGGCGTTTGACTTGAATAATTTGAGACAAGAAATGTGTAAAGAATGGAAGCAGAGAAAAATTAGGTGATTTAATTCGGAAGAAACATATCTAGGTACTTTCCTTCGTTTTACCCCTTCCACATTTTTGAGATATTTACCTAGTCAGTATAATAAACTAATTATAAGACGTTTGACTTGCATACAGTTTGCGAACATCAACTGTAATGTAATGACAATAATTACGGAAAATATGCCGAATTGTGTGTCTCAGAAATTTAAAAAAAAATATGATTAAAGAAATTTCCATACAATGTCCATAGATAATGCCGTATTAGATGCCTCAACTATGATAGACTTGATTATCATCCTTCAGAAAGAAAAATAACTATATATTTTAGATGAAGAGATTAACTTTACATTGCTTAGAAAAAGAAAGTCATACAAGTACATAGAAATCCCTATGTAAACAGTGCATAGATGTTGTAGAGTTTCTGCTTTTGAATGAATACAGAGTTTATCAAAAATACCAGAAGCGTGTTTCTTGAATTAGTCATCATCCCACCCATTGTGGTATAAAACATTAATAACTTTACCAGGAAGCATAGACAAAATCCTAAAACATATCATTTTTACTTTCAATATTACTTTTTCTTCTGAAAAGACCAGGAAATATTGTGTTTTAGCACATGAAGAATCCTTAATAAAATTATACAACTTAAACTTACCAACTCCCCCCCTCCCCCGGCAACAAATAAGACATAATTTCGTCTGCTTAATTCATCCATATTTAACTTTTTTCAAACTTAATTTTTTATCTTTTTTAAAAAATATGTCTATACAGATATAAAAAATTGTTTTGTGCAGACAATTTTTACAGCTAATTCTTATAATCTTGTTAAAAGAAAGAAACAAAATTATATTCTGTTCCCTTGTGATGAAAAAACTAGTGTAGATTATTGAATAATGTTTTTCCGAGAATCAAGACTACTCCATTTTATTACTAATGAAGTCGCGATTGTTGAAGTTAATAACACTATTGGCTTTATAGGTTTTCGAAAATTGGCTGAAAATTATCCGAAAAAATTTATGCATACGGGTAGAGATGCAATTTTCTACCCAATCAGAAAACAAGATTTGTGCAAAGAAAGCGCTAGCAAAATACTTTTTCAAGAAAAAAGTTTCAAACCTATTTTTATCGTTTGTACTTTTTGTATCCTTGATTGGCAATATATAATGTAATCGCGTCAACCATGGTAAATTTGCGACTTCCGGGAATAACAACAATCGGCGTTACAAGAAACTGCTTTTAATGACGTAACGTGATAATGCGTCTTTTGACGTATCCGACGGAAACATTTGTTTTCTGATGTCAAATTGGCGGGAACGTTTTTATGGTACATATTTTACCAGCACTAGACGACAGTTTCGGAATATACTTTCTCATCAGTAGTACTTGATTAAAAAATGTGAAACAAATTAGGACAAGACAACTTCGAGACGTCTTTTGACGTAACCGACGGAAACGTTTGATTTCTGATATCAAATTGGCAGGAACGTTTTTATGGTACATATTTTATTAGCATTAAACGACAGTTTCGGAATATACTTTCTCATCAGTAGTACTTGATCAAAAAATGTGAAACAAATTAGGACGAGAAAACTTCGAGACGTCTTTTGACGTAACCGACGAAAAGGTTTCATTTCTGATGTCAAATTTGCGGGAAATTTTTTATACATGTATCTAAAATTTAGTCAATACTTACAGACCTATATTTAAATTACACATTTGTTTCAGCTGAGAAAGTCCAACAGATAGCAGTACGCTTAACCCCTTTTTAAACCCTGTTATTATATGATCTTGTGTGTAAATATAAGAGTGCTTCTTGCCACGATCTGTGACATTTAACGCATTGATATACTGCTTAAGTCTTTTACTCAATGGTATGTATAGATCAACGTCACTGTTAAGTGATACGTTGTTTTATAGCTGTCTATTGATAATTATCCGTATGTCAATATGTTAAATGGTGAAATATCCCAATTTTATCGAATTTTAAAAATATTCAGTATGATCTTAATATAAGTAGAATATAAAGAAAGAATAGTTTCAATTTTTGTACTTACTACTAGTAGATTATTCAACGCAAAACGTTCCCAGACATTTTATTTTAGTGAAATTTCTTCAGATTCTTTGCATGCCTTAGTTTCTTGACCAAGTATTGTGAATGTATTGGCAAGGCAGATTGTTACGTATCGTATAAATCAAAAACAAACAGACTAATCCATGTCTATATAAAAATCCAGAAGCGAACCAAAAACTTTAAAACTGATAAATAAAGTTAAACACGTGAAATTGTACCAGGGAAGTGAGGTCGGGTACTCTGAAAGGGTAAACACCTCCTGTTTTGCTAGTCATGTGCTGCCACTTGTGTATATAAAAGGGTAAACACCTCCTGTTTTGCTAGTCATGTGCTGCCACTTGTGTATCTAAAAGGGTAAACACCTCCTGTTTTGCTAGTCATGTGCTGCCACTTGTGTATCTAAAAGGGTAAACACCTCCTGTTTTGCTAGTCATGTGCTGCCACTTGTGTAATTAAAACTAAGAATGAAAGAAATGTGGAATGTCAAATATAACCAGGGTAGACATATGATTGTGTGTTTTTGTATAACACTACTATGAATGTTCTATATTCCTGCAAATTAGCTAAATTTCAAAGAGAACAGTTTTTAGCTCGATTGACCATTATTACTGTCAGAATCTGTTGTTTTCGTAAAATACTCTCAATAAAAATGTTTAAAGCATGTGGATTCTAAATTTTAATATAAAAGCAACACTTGGGGGAAAAACATACGGTCTGCAATTACTATGCAAAATGCGTATTAATGCATTGGTTACTATTTTCATACGTACGTAAATAGTGAATATTTGGATAATTGTATAAAAATTGATTATTTTATAAATTTTAAAACGGATTAATACGCATGGAGTACCTTGTTTTCTAGAAAACCTTTTAGGTGCACAATGATCTTTAGATCTTCAAAACATGCATTACATAACTGGCTTTACGTCGGCTAATAAAATGATCATTTGCAAGTTATCGATTGTAGGGAAATTGAAATCAACATTTTCAAAGATAAATAACTAGTTTTAGAGAAGATTCTTAAATGAATCATTAAATTTGTTACATCTTTTGGATAATCCATCTCTTAAATCCTCTCAATCGGAGGAAAACATTGGTGTGTTGGGTGATTTAAAAATCATTAAATCCTCTGTAATAACCATTCGTCAAAACATCCGCCATTAATTATCTAACCACGTGATACTTAACAACAAAAAGCTTAATGCAACAGGAATAAATTTGAATAACTCTTTCTTTGAGCAAACATATTTCGTCTTTTCATGAAATCATAACGTATATACTGCACAAAAAATATGGGACGAACACTCTATCACATGATGAACTTAATTAATATAAACAGACCCGTCGAAAGTTTACACTGGGATAACGAACTAGTGCCTGATCGGAAGATCACCTTGACACCTCGTAAGCTATATCTTTAGGCAGCTACTATTTTTCACCCGGCAGTTTTTCTGTCACTTAAGTATCCATATATCGACCACTTACATGTATCAGTCGAGTTCAGCTCTGTTTCCTACGCACAGTGTTAAACTTACGACAGGCCTGTACTGTAATCTGGCATCTATTACAATTTCATATTTTGACATTTTTTTTAAAATCTCTTCATGTACTAATACATACAAAAACTAAAAGCTTGAACATTATGTCCCTGGAGACACAAACCAAAACGGTATTGACAACGTCACTCAAACTGTGGCTTTGATCCACTAAAGAAAGTGACGGCAAAATCTGATTAAAATTCCCCAAAATCCATTCAACATTGCCGACGTAATCTAAAAATGACATGGAAGCTATACTCATTTAAACTAGTTAAAAATCGCAAAACCTTTCCAATATCTAACTATCGGAAAATTCCTTGTTACAAGATTATTGTATATTCTGCTTTACGCCACAACAATTGTCTGCTTTTATTTACACCCATTATGACATAAGATATAGTTTTAAGGATTTTCCAACGATGATCAATATTACGGAATAACCAATAGTTTTAAACTTTGATTTTAAGTTGTGCTGAAAAAAACAATATCTGGCAATTTTTAAAAAATTCGAATTTTGACATTTTTTTCAGAATGTCTGCTAATATACAGAATAACTTATCGCATGAACATCATGTCCCAGGGAACAGATTCAAACAGACTCCGTCACTCAAACTGTCGCTTTGATCCACTGCAAGAAGGTGACGACAAAATCTGATTAAAATTCCCTAAAATCGTTTCAACATCTACGACGTCATCTGACAATGACATTGAATCTCTACTTATTTTAACTAGTTAAAAAATCGCGAAACCTTTCTAATATCGGAAAATGTCTTGTTACTAGAGTATTTTAATTTACAGTACAGAATGTTGAAACGCCAACACAAATTTTTCCTAGAATTGCAAAATTGCAATTCAGTTTCACAACTTTCATCCATCCGCCGTTTTATAAATAGGGATTATTTTTTACAAGTGCTTTACGGCCGAAAAGGTCGCCTGCATTTATTAATAACCATGATGACATAAGATAGCGTTTAGGATTGAGTACCAATGATTAATATGCCGGAATAAACAATTATTGTAAATTCGATATTAACTTTCGCTCAACTAAACCATAATCTGGCACTTTTAAAAATATCATATTGTAAAATTTTTCCAGAATGCCTGCTGAAACGGTTTTTTTGACGTCACTCAAACGGAAGTTTTATTGAAATTCCCCGAAACCGAGTTAACATCTACGACGTAAACTGACAATAACATGGAAGCTCTACTCATTTCAACTAGTTAAAAAAAATAACAAAACCTTTCCAATAACGAAAATTCCTTGTCACCAGAGTATTTTAATTATCAGTATAAAATGACAGAACAACAACACAACCTTTTTCCTAGAATTGCAATTCTGTTTTACAACTTTCATCCTTCCGCCGTTTAGTAGAGAGTGGTTACTTTTAACAAGTGCTTTATCGCCGAAAAGGTCGCCTGCATTTATTTATAACCATTATGACATAAGATAGTGTTCAGGATTGAGTACCAATGATTAATATGCCGGAATAAACACATTATTGTAAATTCGATATTAAATTGCGCTTAACAAAACAATAACATGGCACTTTAAAAAAAATCATATCGTGAATGTTTTTCCTGAATGCTTGCTGATACACAGAACAACTTATCGCATTTATACAAACATCATGTTCCCAAAACAGAAACCAAACCGGTTTTTACGACGTCACTCAAACTGACAGTTTATTAAAATTTCCTGAAATTGATTAAACATCTACGACGTAAATTGACAATGACATGGAAGCTCTACTCATTTTAACTAGTTTGAAATCAAGAAACCTTTCTAATATGAAAATATAGAAAAGTTTTTTGTTACCAGGATATTTTAGTATTTTAATTTACAGTGGAAACGCCAACAAGGCTTTTTTCGAGAATTGTGTTTCGGTTTTACATCCCCAAGCCGTGTTTTAAACAGGGATTACTTTAGTCTCACTCATAACATAACATGAGATATAGTTTAGAATTGTACATCAATGATTTATACGCGAAAAAAAACAATAGTTTGAAATTCGATTAAAAATCGGCTGAACAAACAATGCATCATCTAAAGGATTTCCATTATGAGAGGACAACTCGTTCAGTTTATGCAAACAACCAAATATGGCCTTTATTTAGATTTATTCAGTCAGTGATTGATTGATTGATTGATTGATTGATTGATTGATTGATTGATTGTAACCAGCTACAGGAAAAGTGGAAGAATTTTTACCTTAAGATAGTGTTCAGGATTGAGTACCAATGATTAATATGCCGGAATAAACAATTATTGTAAATTCGATATTAACTTGCGCTTAACAAAACAATAACATGACACTTTAAAAAAAAATCATATCGTGAATGTTTTTCCAGAATGCTTGCTGATACACAGAACAACTTATCGCATTTATACAAACATCATGTTCCCAAAACAGAAACCAAACCGGTTTTTACGACGTCACTCAAACTGACAGTTTATTAAAATTCTCTGAAATTGATTGAACATCTACGACGTAAACTGACAATGACATGGAAGCTCTACTCATTTTAACTAGTTAAAAATCACGAAACCTTTCTAATATGAAAATATAGGAAAGTTTCTTGTTACCAGGGTATTTTAGTATTTTAATTTACAGTGGAAACGCCAACAAGGCTTTCTCCAAGAATTGTGTTTCGGTTTTACATCCCCCACGCCGTGTTTTAAACAGGGATTACTTTAGTCTCACTCATAATATAACATGAGATATAGTTTAGAATTGTACATCAATGATTTATACGCGGAAAAAAAACAATAGTTTGAAATTGGATTGAAAGTTGCGCTGAACATACAATGCATCATCCAAAGGATTTCCATTATGAGAGGACAACTCGTTCAGTTTATGCAAACAACCAAATATGGCCTTTATTTAGATTTATTCAGTCAGTGATTGATTGATTGATTGATTGATTGATTGATTGATTGATTGATGATTGATTGATTGATTGTAACCAGCTACAGGAAAAGTGGAAGAATTTTTACCTTTCAAATAGAAACAGGAGTTGTGCAGGGTAGGTTTTTAGCGTGTTATGCCATGCCTATATCGTTGTTTGTTTAAGGTCTCTTACGATGGAAACCGTGACTTTCATTGCTTGGCGAAAGAACAATACTTATTTTCAAGCCTTGGTTAGATCTGGGTTGGGTTTTTTTACCCTCTCTCCCGACAAACAGAAAGAGTATTTAATGTGTTAATGAAGAATAACGAACTCGAAAACTCGAACAAAAATTACTCAACCTAGTTTTTTACTTGTAGCTATTGATTCTAGTTACATGATACTCCTACATTCATTTTGTTGCTGACTTTAATTGTTATACTAGACTTAATCAGGAGAAATTTGATGCTCTACATCATTAGGAAATTTAAATCCTTTCTTCATCTTGACTATTTCGATCAATGCTTAAATAGTCAACTTTATCAATAACTTGTAACTAAGCTTATCCCAGATTTCATTTACTACTCTTCTAGTTTCAGATATAGATTACGTTTAATACTGGGATTTAGACAACGATTGTACGATGAAGATTTCGATCCTTAGTGAGTCTAAGATACAGAAAGTCTATTTAAAACTATCCTCAAATCGCCTTAATCGATGTTATAAGCATATTTTGTGTGTAATATCATTGTACTCGTTGACAGATATATGCATGATCATTAGTTTACTGTTACTTAAATCAGTGGTGTGTATTGGTTGATTACAAAAAGTAGAGTGAAGTTTTAAGCTTCAGTCAATATTCTTTCACTTATAGAAAGTGCGGTCAGTTCTGAAATTGTAAATAAACCGAATAATCTGGAAAAACCCAACTACCTTTGACAAATGAACTGAAAATTTCAGAGTGAGATTCTATGCAATGAGAGGGGTTATGATGCGTTAATTGGCGTTAGTCTACTCGACTACTGAAGCCCAGTTTAAAGTGGCGAGAGCCTACTACCACAAACCCGAAAAGATACTATTTTGGCATCCCATATAGTGTCCATCAAGGTTCAGTTTTTTGCACAACTTAGCAAAAGGCTTAGGTGAGCCATTTCGATCTATCTCTGTCCGTTGAGAGCCGTGTGTAAACTTTTTCACATTTTAGACGTATTTTAAGTCTGTTTTCAACTCCTTATCTTTTTTCGTTATTCCATCGATATGAATAATTTTATATAGGAACATTTACATGGGTTGCTATAGTATAGGACTGTGCTGTACATCATTCAGTAGTATAATGCCTTATATGGAATCGGTATTTTTTGGTAAAAGACATTTACTGAGCTAAACATGATGTAGGACTGTTCTTCATTCAGTTGTATATTAGCTCGGATCGGCTTCTTTGATATAGGAACATTTACATGGGTTACCATGATATAGGATTGTCTTCATTTCGTTATATAAAAACTTTAATGGGATCGGCTTCTTTGATATAGAAATATTTACATGGTTACCATGGTATAGGACTGTTCTTCATTTCGGTTGTATTTAATAACTTTAATGTGATAGCCTTGCATCGATCACTTAAAAGTTCTGCTCGTCGCTCCATAAACCATTGTAATTTAAATACAAAATTACTGCAAAACACTATATTTATAAAATACATTAGCATTTGGTGATATTGTACAGTTAAAATGACAAATGGGGGAACTTTAACATTGTGTAGAAATTGTTTTACATAAATATACCTTACAAAGACTTATATGCTATTATTACAACAGAAATCGATAACAAAATCAAAGTCAAAATACATTTGGTCAAATTGGGATTGGTAAAGAAAGTAGGCTATATGCGAATGGTAACTTATAGTGGATTGCTCTTTACAAAAATACAATAAGTGCTTTCCATTTTTTATTTATGTTTTTACTGATTTATATAGAAAAAGTTATTGGTATGGTTTGTTGGTTAAAGAATTTAACGTTTGGGATAAGAAAAAGTGGTTAACCTTTTATATATCTGTACCATACATCAACTTGAGACAGAAAACGTTAGTACTGGTGAAATGGTTCCTGACAAACATCATAGATAACTGAGAACAACAAAAGTAATAAAAAAATAACAAATATCAGACAAAGACAAAAATAATCGAGACAAAACAAGGTCGAAATAGCGTTATGGTGTGTGTTTCGCTCTTCAGTTTCTTTCACTTTTACTGAGGTGATGAGGTCTGAAGTGGTGTAGGAAACAAGATTAACACCGGGAAAAACTACCCAACATTCGGCAAACTAATTGACAAAACAAACTTTCTCACTTTAGGATCTACGCAAGTGGGGTTTAAACCTAAGAGACGAGGGACTAAGTGGTCTAAGCGCGGAAATTAACCATTTAGCCAACGAGTCATCTAAAAATAACAGCTATGAGAATCTTACTTAGTTTTATTATATAATGAGCAAACGGAGTCGAGTCCAGCAGTGTAATTAATTTCCATCAAGTTGATTACAATCAATATCTATTAAAGAAATTACCAACATCTTTTAGTCTTAAGATGCAAAGAATTAAAAATTGTTTTCTTGGAAAAAGCAACTTCGACGCACAATTGATATTGACAACAGGGAGTGGATATTATATTTTTCACATATTGGCTACTCAATTATTTACAACACATGTGGACATATTTTTTGATATTATATCGAGTGCCCGTCCACATTCGGCAGTTTATAATTTGTATTATCTGTATATAATTATCTTCTTTACTTGTTCATTAGTTTGTGGTTTCTTGTTCTAGATCATAGTTGCTGCAGCTAACATCAAGTTTTAGATACAAAAGTTACTTGATCTAAAATTAAATTGGAAGTTTATAACGAGTAACATTTAAGAAGCGATTGTTCATATGTCATATATACTGTATATTATAATAATCTTTACGCTATTTATCTCATGTGCATATCACGAACTGGAATTTTCCTTTTCAAAGAATGTTTTTATTAAATCTAAAAAAATTACTAATCACTGGATTACTAATAAGTCTGTTTTATCTCGTGTGTCTATATATTTGATTAAATTTTTTGGTTTAAAATCGTGATATCGCAAGATATCGATTACATAATATCTTCTTCGGATCGAAACTGTGCCAGCAAATTTCTATATCACAGAAGATAATTTCGTGTTTGATATTATTAGATATATTGATATTTATATTGATGTGTGAATTCATGTACAAAGTTCAAAGTTATAAGACTTGTTAGGCATTAGAAAAGATTAAGGAAGACCTTTTGGTGCATTCAACCTGCCTTAAACTTGAGAGACTTGTGAAAGGCTTGTTCTTTTGTGCAAATCGGTACTTGTAAAGGATGTTCTATACAAATAATCGGTAACAAGAAAGACATGAAGACAACACAGAGTAATCAATATTTGAAAACATTTACCGATTATTATGTTTGTTTTTCACTTCATCCATTATCTTTTTTTTACTTTAGAAGATAAAGATGCCACATAACGGATGGAGATTGACAATTGTTCACCAGAAAAGTATTTATCATTTTAATCTATTACAGAGCTAAACGTTGTTTAAGCAAAGGAAGTAATCATGAAATGTTTGTTGATAATCACCTTGATCTATTGTTTAGTATTTGCGTACAAACTATACATCAAGGAAACTTAAGAAAGCAGAGTTAATCCTATTTTAATCCATTGAGAGTCTCAATTACCGTTTAGCTATTTCACTATATATTCATGTATAGCCAAGTCGTTGTTTTCGTTGTATGAAACACAAACACACCATTCTATGTCCAAACCACGATCCGCAAAGCAAATTCAAACCTTTGTAAACTGGCGAATTAAGTTTGATCGACCACCAGGTAAGCGAGACTGGGTGCTACGGAGGAGTAAGCACCTAATGTCTTAGACGAAAACAGAAACGCGCCAAACCGTAAGATCAAAGCTTAGAAATAAAGAATGTAGAAACAAGTATAAAAATGAACCTCAATATTGGTTTCTAGTTTTAATTAGCGAGCTGGATTTGCATTGACAGGTATCCGATTAGCTCATTCGGAAGATAGTCCTTCTAGTATAAGAAAGGTAGGAGTTTAATTCTCGTTTTAGCACTGCATCTTTTTCTTTTCCTGATACAAATGAGGACTTGACTGAGCCTTGGAAATTGACAATCAAATGTTGGTACCATGGTGGTTTCGATTCAATGCAGTTCAATCTAAAAGAGGAAGGTAGGAGTGAGGTGGACTTTTTTCCGCTGCATTTTTTCCTTTCCTACTTTTTTTCTTGTCATTTCTCTTTCGTTCTTTTATGCAATATGTTTAGGTTACATTTGCCATTGTCAACTACAAATAACCGTTATTCCATTACGTTACTGGTACTTCGTGTTAATTGGTATAGTCACGCTTATTTTTTAAGTTAATGGAAATTTCATCACTTATTATTTAAAATTTCTATAGCAATTATCATGAAATTTATTTTTTTCTATTTCAAATTCTATCTATTGTTTGTAATGTTTTGATTAGTGGCAGAATTGATGTGTTTTAGTGGCATGTAAATAGATCTGTTATATCCTGTATTTAAATAATTGATCAGCACCTGTAATTTAGTGCTTATTGATAGCAAAGTTACGTAATATTATCTATTTTGGCCATCCGTATTTTATTGTAACGATTTTTGGATTGATTTGAAAAAGCATTTCCATACCGTTGTTTAACTAAAAAAATTTTAAGCTAGGCAATATGATTTCAAATAATCTTGTTTTTTGCAGTGTGTCATATGAAACATATGGATTTTGTGGCTTGACAAATTGGTTTTACATACATGATGTTTACTTTCTGTTGTTATGTGTTTAAAATGTCTTTTGGGAAAAATTTCTTCACTCACAGTCAATGCACAAAATTTGAATCATTGAACATACACACATTATGTATAAAATAAATCAACTTTAAAAGTTCAGATGTTCACTTAAAAAAATTAAAAAACACAAATTTTTAAAGAATTTTTATACATTCATGTAAAGATGCATTAAATGGTTATAAAATCGGTTCATGTATATCGACTTTGCTGTAGTTATGCAATTCAATGCGTCACTTAATTACCTATTTTGTCATTTACCACGACTGACTTCCTTTTATTTGAACATTAATTTAAAAGTGCTTTATATACGTACTTTTAAATGTAAAACTAATATGTTGCTACTGTTATAATTGTGATAGGGTTCATATTAGACGTCACTGGTTGTACAAATCCAATCCCAATAATGAACCTTTTTTGAAAAACTGATAAACTAAGTCAAACATGTGAAAATTCACCAGGAGAGTAGTTCTGGTGCTCCGGAATCGTAAACACTTCTCTCTAGCTAGCTACACCGTCACGTGTAAAATCAAGATTGATAAAAAAATATGAAAGAAACATGAAATTACGTCCAACATAACTTGGATACATTATCAATAACATTGACACCAACGACATTGTTACGGCGGCTAAAAAAGCTTACCAACCTACATTAACCTACTCCATTCTATACCATTTTGACCTTAAATATAGTGTCGGCAGCTTTTATTTTATCTTATTTTATTACGTCGTTTTATATTGTCTACAGCCATATACATGTTTTCAGTAGCTACAAATTGCTTACAGGGTTTGTACAACCAGACCACAATCAATCATCAAGCAGTAAATTAAGATTTCTCATGTAAACACAACAATATATAATAACATGCTGTGTATTCTATCGTGCATACTAACACCTTTTTATAACAATGTGAAATCCCTCATGGTGATTTATGAACGTCTAATTACATCCGCTGTTTAGTGGTCATTTCGACGATTATGCCTGGATTTTAACATTAATTTCCTGAATGATAACTTTCCAGTAGACAGAATCATACCGTGATTGAAAACATAAACAAACTGATTTATTGTCGAATGACGTTTAGGTACAAGTTATAAATAATCAGTTATATTTATTTTGAAAGTTTAGGTACAAGTTATAAGAGATCACTTATGTTTATTTCTGAAAGTTTTGTTTATTGCAAGCCTAGGATTATTAAAACCCTCAAAAAGGGGTATGACCCCGTCATCTTAATATTGTTGATAAGTATAATGTCTCCAAATCACCATGGATATATTTGACGTCCAATAGTTCCATGTTCCTTTCATTCCTAATTTTGATTACACGCGTGGTAGGTGTAGCTTACTTAACAGCAAGTTCTTAACCTTCCTGACACCCCCCCCCCCCCGGTCCAATTTCCCTGATTTTCAAAGTTATAACTTTGGTTTTGAATTGTGGTTTGAACAGGGAATGATATTTTTGTTGTTGTTATTTTTCTTCTGTGAGTTTTGTTTTTCTAAATCTAATAATGTTTCCATTTCTGATAGCTTTAATAACCAATTGCTACCAGTTTTTGAGAAATTCTTCTGAAAAAAAGATACTTTAAAGTAAAAAATTATAGAAATTCGGCAAATTATTATTTTAAATTCGTGGAAACCTGGAGGTGCTTGATCTGCATATCATTCCACAGAGAATAGCTCGTACATGTTCTTAATTATCATTTGCATCACGAAAGAAGCTTTTATATATGAAAATTAAAACAGAACTTGTAACAGATGTTTATAATAATAAATAATAATACATTTTCAGTTTTTGATTTGTATAGAAAAATATGAAAATGAAAAATAGTGTATATAAATAAATGTACTTTTCAACTGCCAAAAATGTATAATGCCACAATAATTCTTACACGCTTATTTACTTTTCATTTGGTATTTTTTCAAATTTAGTGGTTTTATGATATATGTAGTTTGATTTGCTGAATTAGTAATATAAACCCAAATGGTAATATTGGCGTAATTTTGACCATCCAGATACGGTATATACATGTACAGATAAAACCACACAGTAATTCTTTAAATCAAGGCCCATATTACTCTTACTTAAAGAATACAATTATGCTGAAGAGAGATAAATTATACCAAGCATATGAACGGTCATTGGCATGATTTTATGATAGCTCATGATCAGAGTCACACCAAATGTGTTCAGAATGCATGTATAATATATTAATATCTATCTTTAGCTACCTGGCAGTGATACAAATGTATAAATCAATGTAGCCAGACATTACGTGACCGATTCCTCAATCAATCACAGGTAATTAAGTGTTGATGGTCTCATAAAAGCACAATGAAAAGTTTGTCTCGACATCGTGTATATTTACATTGCCGCCCATTATTCTATATAGCACGTTGCACAACATCGAAGCCCAATATTATAGTTGGCAATTCACGGGTAAGCGTGTAACAATACGATAAAATCCACTGTCCATTGCCAAACTGTATTTGATATTATGATATTATGCAATATGGTAAACATTGACTTTTGATATAATCACACACAACAATTCATGTCCATGTCTAAACCAAAATCCCAAAAGCAAGGTAAAAACTGAAAACTTGCAATTAAACACATAAAATTCCATGTAATAAAAATTTGAAAGGGACATAGAACTTTATTTATTCTTTTAATCAACTGACAAAAAATTGCATTTTTTCCTGTACAAGGAATATCGAGCACACACACAACCATACACGTGGATATAATAATATCGGCATACACGTGTAAAAGGAGAATTTTTTGTATATTCTATATTTTAAAGTGACTGAAAAACACAAAAGACTCATTAAAGTAATTAGGTACATTGACTTTAAACATTACTTTTTAAAAATTAACGTGAAGGGATTATAAAAAAGCATTTCTAATGATTCCCTGTAAAATACCATCAGTTATGTGGGTTTTTAAAATATAATTCATACGGGTCGTAGCATACATATAGCCAATGTTTTAAATTGTTATAATGAACACTACTTATGCGGTTCAAACTTTAGAGGTTTGAGGTGATGGTATCAAACAGAAACTCATATTGTTGGTACCGATTATCCACTAACAATTAGAACATGTAATCATTTTCCCGTATTTAAATAATGAATCTTACAACATCTTTAGGAATTAACTAAATGTGTTCAACTGGTTTCTATATCTCATGACATAAATAGGCACTTATTGCAACAGTAAAGATGAGACTGAATACCAGTATATGTGTTTTTTGAAACATCATTTTTTCAAATGTGATACCTTATGAGGTGTGTGAAGGAATTGAAAAATAAAATGTCCAAGGTTTAAATTTATAAGAGAAAGTATAGAACGTTAAATTAAATGTGTTTTGAACTTCATGGATATAGTTGCATCACAACAATAGACCCCAAGCTACAACGTAAAAAGGAAAGATACAAACATACATATTGCGTCAAGTCATTGACGTATCTCATTCATATTTCTGACCACTTTCCGAACAATACTATTTAATTAATCAGAAGCCATAGCGTGACTATTTTCGATAATAACCTTTTCTTGATTAGGAGCGGCGAGTTTGTGTTCCGACGGATATGTACTTGTAATGTGCGTAAATACACGAACAATACTAGTATTACGGTCGTTAACATCCAAGAATAAATAAGTTTAAAAAAGTACCGCACCTATTCATAGTCAAAAACAAACATGCAAATCCATTTCCAAATCAGAATCCCAAAACATAATAAAAACCTTTGAAACCGGCAAATGAAATTAAACACGCGAAATTCCACTTGACAAGTGAAACCGGGTGTGCCGGAAAAGTAATCATCTCTGAGCTAGCTACACCCGCCACGTGAAGGGTATTACAGAAAAAAGTAAGTACCTACTGTCTAGCAAGTAGCGTGTTATCAAAATTGAGAGAATGAAAGGAACATGGGACGTCAAAATATCCAGGGTAATTTTGGACACAGAGACATCATATTGATAAACAAGATTGACAAGTACCTAAACTCCTTAATAGTACCCTTCCGGAGCACCCAGTCTCACTTCCCTGGTAAAAGTTCACCTGTCTAACCTGACTTGTCAGTTCCAAAGTTTTTACTTTGCTTCTGGATTGTGATTCGGACATGGATAAGTATGTTTGTTTTTGATGGTTTGAACAATAGCTAAGTCATAAATAAACGAAAAAGGTACACGAGAGGATAATGAATGACCTGACAATAACCGAGACTTTAACAGAAAATCACCTTACAAAGCCAGTAATTAGAGGTACATTTGTGTCTGTTTAATGTGACTTTAAAACCTTAGTTTTCAGTAGGCGTTCGATTGACTTTTTATGCAGGATAACATATGTATTGATGTGTTTATTAATTACGCATTCTACTTACCGGCAACGTTTGAATTATTAACTTGCTCTTAATGCGTTTTGTGAAACATGCGAACGTATCATAGATGAAAGGTATGCTCTAAGGAGATTTTCACGGCTTATTAATAATAATGATTATGTAGACCTGACAATTGATAATCAGATTTTAACAGGATTACGTGATGAAATACAGAAATTGACAGCTGGAAAACAAACCCAGAACAGCAATGAACTCTATACAACACTAGAAACACGACACAAAATGGGTATTAAGACCCCGCTGATTATAACAATATGATTAGATGAATTCTAGTAATAAAAGCAACTGTCCTATTGATGATAAAAGTCTATCACCAGTTGGATATGATTATAACTAATATTTTGTTTTGTTGTTTTTTTAATTATATTTGTTTTGTATACGGTGTCCGTATCAATATTCATTAATCAATGATGCATGTATGTACAATGTAATTATTGTTAAAATTGGAGGAAAAAATTGCTCTTGGCAATAACGAACGTAGAAAGATCACCAAGATGAAACAACCTGACAGGACAAGGGGAAAAACGCATATCGGGATCACTGATAACAAAATTTCGATTTTTGACGGGTTCTAGATTACGTGTCCAGTGGTTCCGTTAAATTAATTCTTAGGAGTAAAACATCACGATTATATGATGCAAAAGTATAATATTTATATCCTATGTGTCAGATGGATAAACAAAAAGTATCAGTCTACTCAATTAAACCATCCATATGTCGAAACAAATTAATATCTCGTCGTGTTATGAACTTACATTATGAAACACGCGCGATTTGTTTTAACTTCTTTCGTTACATGAATAAATAAAATAAAAAATACTGTTTTATAAGACGAAACGGTTTATAGCATAAACAGAATTTGAATCTATGGTAACTGTCTGAAAAAATATGTTTGTTTATTGTGTAGACAATACCAGACGGAATGGTAGATTTAAAATTTTTGCGATACTGACTGTTTAAATACTAAAAAAAAACTGTAAAATATGGATTTTAGATTTATCTAATAAACTGTTTGTCTGCCTACTGCGTGTTTTAGATGGGTTTTTACGTCTATTTGACAAAAAATGTTACGAACTTATAATTTAAGCGTAAAGCAATGTTTCACTATATATAATCTTTAACATTTTATAAGCAGACACTGGATTTAGGAAGACTAACATGCGATTAAAGGCGATTCTATTTTACAATTCTTGTACCAAGAATGCTTTGTTAATTCATGCATCTTAAAAACATGTAGTCATCATGTAATGGAAAATAGCTTAACACCGGATATCTGTTTACACTTAAAACTTAAATATAATCAACAATGATATTTTGAATGAAAACATCTAGTGTTTGTGTTTAGTCTGGAAACAATTTACAGGTATAAAACGTAATTATAAATAGATTATATAATGATTTTAAGAAAACTTTATTTAACTTACTTCAAGATGTATTTGTCATGTTAAGAAACAAAAAAATCAATCCAATTCAATATTTTACTATAGACCTTTATAATTTATAACCTATTTAATTTTCCTTTGTATTAATGCATTATTTGAATTTGCGCATCTTACAAACATACGAAACTGTTACAAAAGTAAAACCTTTCAAAACGTTGCCGTAAATACAGACAAGTTATTAAGCCAGAAAAACAAACAACAGATCTCAAATTAAGATTGATTAGTATTGGTACTTTAAATATAACCACCCATTATACAATCTTTTATATTGATATCTGTACAAGTTCTTGTTTTACTATGGCAACCTATTTGATTATATAAAATAAAGTTTGTTTAATGGAAAACATACTTTGTTTTGCCAGGAAAATCCATAGAGATACATATCGCATGTTGTGAATCACATGAGAAACAAGAACCATTGCAAATATTTACAAATTGATATCAAACAAACAAACCGCGAAGCCTTTAAAACACGTATTTAACAATAGCTTGAAGAACAAAGACGGATGAAATAAGAACATACAATAAGTCAAATATCTAAACATCTTATGATAAAGCTACTAACTCGCAGGTGTAGGTCATAATTACAAAGTGGTACCCGGTGATCATAATTTGATAGAATAAGGGATTCGGCATAAGGAAAGTACTTATAATAATGTCAAAAACTTATCCAGTGGTGTGATGTGATGCAAGTATTGTTGCTTCATTCAATTCAGACAATACCTCGTTGTATTGGAAATGTCTATTTAGTAATTCATTTAGCTTTACGTGAAAATAAATTTATAATTTAATGTTTTTAAATTTCCTGCAAGATCACGCATTTACAATAAGAAATGCAATTTAATAATATTTTTAATAATCATTCTGAAATTTACACCATCGAGCAAAATGTAACTTCGTTTTCTGTCAAAAAAGTTAATATGATTTTTCTAAATACTTTAGTTTGTAGTAAAAACTATTACTCTTACGCGAAAAAGTTAAATTTTAACCAAACATATAGAGAAATTAAACCATGATGGTTATAATACACGCATTTATTAATTATTTTATTATCTATTATTAACAGTTATAAGATCACTGAAACAAAGTAACAATGTGATTAGAGAAGATAAAGTTACAAATAAAAGCTTACCTTTTCCTTCTTTAACTGTACATAGTCAACCAATGATCAATAAATCTCCACGATAGAGTATTGCTCTATTAACAGCTTAAAAAGCTGATATACATCCTTCCACTTGAAGATTGGACTTGTATATGAACGCCACAAGCAATACCAAATCAATAAAAAGCAGCTGAAAATAAGCTCATGAATAATTAACTAGTAAACAGCGAGACAGCTCAAACAGCACACGCTAAATTAACTGATATCTTGTATAACTGGTCGGGACATTTTTTTCGATGTTACAATGCTCCATGCGACTACGAAAAGTAGTGTTTGTTTATAACGCTAATTTAACTGATATCTTGTTTAACTGGTCGGGGCATTTTTTCGATGTTACATTGCTTCATGCGACTACGAAAAGAAGTGTTTGTTTATAACGCTAATTCAACTTATATTTTGTTTAACTGGTCGGGACATTTTTCCGATGTTACAATGCTTAATTAAGTTGTAAATGACCTGACAGTTTCAATGCCGTGTTTGTTTTCAATTGACATCTTTTTTAGATGGCCGTGATAAATTTCTTTCCAGACAGTTCCAACAGTGTGTTTGGTTATAATGCCAATTTAAATGATATGTCGTGTAACTGGTCGGGACAATTTTCTTGATGCTCCAATGCTTCATACTAGGTCTTTGGTATAAAGTTGTAAATGACAAGACAGTCCCAACGCAATGTTTATTTATAACGCCAAATTGACTGATATCTTGTTTAACTGGTCGGGACATTTTTCCGATGTTACAATGCTTAATATGAAGTCTTTGGTATCTACTTGTAAATGACCTGCCGGTTTTAATGCCGTGTTTGTTTTCAACTGACATCTTTTTAGATGGCCGTGATAATTTTCTTTCCAGACAGTTCCAACAGAGTGTTTGGTTATAATGTTATAATGCCAATTTAACTGATATGTCGTGTAACTGGTCGGGACATTTTTCTTGCTGTTCCAATGTTTCATACAGCGTCTTTGGTATTTAATGACAAAACAAACAAGACAATTACAATGCCGTTTTTATAACGCCATTACAACCATTCAACTAATGTTTTGTTCAACCTGCCGGGATATTTTTATATTTTTCTTGATGTTTCAATGCTTCATGTGAGCTCTTAGATACCTAGACCGTTTCAACACCGTGTTCTGCAATCAACTGATATCTTGTGTAACTGATCATGACAATTTTCCTGATGTTCCATTTTTTTTTTTTTTTTTTTTTTTTTTTTTTTTTTTTTGGTACATAACTGTAAATGACGAGACATTTCTAACGCCGTGTTTAATTATAACGCAATTTTAGTTATTATCTTATTTGACTGGTCGGGACATTTTTCCTGATGTTTCAATGCTTCATACGTGATCTTTGATACCTTATTATAAATGCCAACACCGTGTTTGTTTAAAATGTCACTTCAACTGATATCATTGCAACTGGTCGGGACATTTTTCTTGATATTCTAATGCTTTATAAGAGGTCTCTGGTCTCTATTTGTAAATGACCTGACAACTCCAACACCGTGTAACGTATAACGCCAATTCAACTGATATTTTGTTTAAATTGTTGAAGGATTTTTCTCAATATCTTGTTGAATCGGTTGGTGTTCCAATATTTCATACTGATATTTGGTGTTTCATTGTAAATTGCACGACAGTTCCAACGTCATACATGTTTATAACGCCAACTCAAATTATATGACATTTATTTTTCTTGATGTTCAAATGCTTCATTCGGAGTCTTTGGAATGACAAGCAACTTTCAACTGTTCAGAGTTATATTGTTTCATACGAGGTCTTTTAACATATATATCAATTGAATCTATCTGTGGTATAAAGCGTGAGGCTTTTTTTATTTTGATACTTATATAGATGCAATAACAAAATATGATTCACTATTAATAACGGCGTGGTATATTCAAACTGCAATGCAGGAATAGATTGATTTAAAGGTAGATTGATTTTATTAAGCGCAATATCAAACATAATGTCAGATTTTGAAATCTCAATACCGGGTATTTGAAACCTGCATTTTTGCATCTGAAACCCTTTATTGGATTGAGGATGTTTTTAGTATAACTTATACAAGAAGTATTATTAATATTACCCATTGTATAAAGGTATCGAGCATTTAAACTTTATACTCTTTGGGAAATTAAAAAATAAATCTATAATATATAATACGATATATTTATATAAATGTCAAGTCATTACAGTAAAACCTATACATACAGAAAACACACATAACCTAGAAATGCGGAATATATAGACAGGTGGTCTTTATATAGATCTTCATTTTGGTGTAAATATGAAGAAAATTGCCTTTAACACACAAACTCTGGATAGAGGGCCTTTATTTAGAAGATGTCGTCATAGAAGATTTTACTAAAAGACTGGACAGTTAAACATTGACACGGTCGTTATATTATTATATCATTTTTTGAGTTTTTTTATTTTGCACATTATCGCCTTTTAGAAATCAATCCTGACGTTTTCAATAGAATTTGTTTGTTAACTGGTATAATATGTAATTTTTTATAATCATGAATAAAAATAATAAATTGTAGAATCGATAACCAAAACTATTTGTCAAAATCATACTTATCTTTAGATGTTGGTGGTGTTGTTTTGAGCAATACATTGCATATGGATAAAATTAAGCGATATTACATTTTAATTTGTACGTCGATTTGAATTAAATATTAACACTTCACGAGGGTTCTTTATTAGACAGAGTTGATAACCACAGGATTCCGCTTCAACACATAAACATTTATTAATACATTGTTGTTGCACCTTCACTTAATATATGTTTATTTGTACGTTTTTTTTCGGTTTGGTAAATTACAAGCAATATTCCTACTGTGTCATTTAAACTATCTGTCCTACCAAATGATGTTATATAATTATTTTTTAATTAGAAATTGACAATTGTGTTTACTGATGTACATTTGTTTATTTCCAGTGGTATTGATATCGATCATTAGATTATCAGTCGTTATAACTAAAACGTGTAATAAAACTCTTAACTCAATTATTACAAAAGTTGGCCATCGTATGACTGAGAAGGGAAAAGGCATTGGTATTGAGGAGAATGCTGATGTTGTGCTGTCTGACAGCAAGGCCAAATGGAACAACTCTATCGCCTGGAAGCAAAGTATGAACACATTATACATTGGATCAACTTCAAGTATTTAAGATAAACGGGTTCTTATAACTTAGTAGCAGGAACCATGCTATAAAATAAGAATGCAAAAAAACTTACATGATTCCAGAAGGCGAAATGCCACCAAAATAGTGTGATGACGTGAATAAAGCCAACGTTTACCATATATTATGTGATTTACACAGGTTAAAGGTCATATAAAAGATAACAGTGCTATTATGTAATTATTTTATTTAACCACAAGATTATTGATCAAGTACATGAAGCTCTTAGTTATTAGCTTGTCGTTGTCTCTTGAAGATGTACAATCAAATAACAAAGTCCTTAAAGTACACTCGTATTTTAAATGAAAGAGAAATAAAAGGTTCTGAAAAGTGAGATTAACGGAACATTTCACCGAAACGTATCTATCGAAACCTTTATCACCTTAAGTTTGATTGGAGATGTTCATCCAGTAAAGCATGATAAGATTTCAGTATGACCTTCACCTTACGTTACTAGATGTCCCCAGTAGGTAGCTATTCAGTTTATCTGATATTGTAAAGTATAAAAAAAACACCACAGAACCGGAACGAAACGTATGATAGTAGACTCATATACAAAATATTGGTTCAATATCTAGCGGCGATTAGGGAAAGTGTCCTGAAATCTATCCTGCCCGCATGTCCGGTCGCATCACCAAATTAAAAGTCGCAACTCAACTAAAATGAAGAACCAGTCTCGAAACACACGACGTTTTTGATGATTTGTTAATTTGTGTTTATTGTTGAATTATCTATTTTCAAGTTTGGTTTTTGATTTTCTTTAATTTTATATATAAAATCAAAACAATCAAGGTCATATAAAAATGTGCTGAAAAATGCTTAAATGTAAAACAGTATACAATCTCCGTTTTGATTGGAGATGTTCATCTATTCAGTCACTATGAAGTCTTCAATTAACTTGCGTGCATTCCATAGACTTAAACATCCACAGTCTTAAGTTGAACTGTATTATGAGTATAATGTGAAAATTACTTTATCTACAAAAAAAGCTACAAGACGGACACGCTTCAAGAATAAACAGTGTTGTCAAACAAATAATTGAAATGTACAAACCTTGATAAATATCAGAACATATAATCATATAGAGCTTGTATTCCCTAGCCATTAAATCGATCTGTTCTCTCTTGAGGTAAAACAAGAAAGAAAAAAAAAATCGAAAACTTGCAGATTTGATTTAATTCAAAACCAGCAGTATGACATTAGAATGCAAACTTTATCCGTTTTAAATATGTGTACAAAGTATAATATAAAAACACCATCTTGCTAACAAAATAAAGATCTAATGTGATTGAAAACAGAAGCTATATTAGATTTAGTAACATTGTATTATTTTGTGTAAATTGAATATAGGATGGTATGATCATTTTATCAAAATTGATGGAGACGTAACATTGTTTTTTGTATAGTTATTTTGTTGATAGTATCACCAATTTCCAGTATAAACATCTATAATGTTAAACTGTATCCCTTTGAAATAAGAGAAATAGACATTTAAGATTATTATAACCCACGTCAATGTATAGGAAATGGGCGTCTCGAATGGACTAGATGAACATACCGAATATAAACTTAGACATAATAACTGTTTTGATTTACATTATTGGTTGTGGTTCTAGTTCATCAATTTTTCTTTTTTCAAAACTTTTTTAAAATTTTTATTTCATTACCTTTCCAAAACGAGGAATTACTTTAAATTAAAAAAACGACGTATATTTGATTTATTTAAATTTCAATAACTCTACAATTGTGTAGATAACTAAATCCAAAAAACCTTCTTAGCACTCTGTCTAACTTCCTTAGGGGACGTTCAAGTGTTTGATTTTTCAGTTTTCAAAGTTTTACTTTGTCTTTGGGACTGTGGTTTGGACATGGACCAGTATTGTTTGTGTGTGATTCAATGCATTAATGTAAAAATATTAGTTCAAGGTTTTCAGCTTAATCCATCTGAAATCATAATCAGTTTTGTCTATGTTGGTATAGAATGTGTTGTCAACTGCATAATTTGCTTTGCAATAACACTTGTCTTATTGCACCCTACCTTGTATAAAAGTATTACATGTCAGTTGACATATAATTCATGTAAGTATTTCCGTTTTTAAGAGATCTAATATTGTAACACAACACCAGAAATATTAGGAATTACGTTTTTGTAATTTCCGTTTCTTACACCTTATAACAACATTACTGCACAGTGACATAACATACAGTACAGACCTGTCGAAAGTTTAACACTAAGCTTACGATTATTTGCAGAATCAATAGCTCATCCCGGCATCGCGTTACATCGAAAGATATCCGACCGCTGTTATCTATCTCTCGGCAGATTTTCGAGCAATATCTATGTATATCTCGGCCATTCGGCAGTAGAGCTTGGGTATTTTAGTTAGCTGTGTTAAACGTTAGACAGGTCTGTACTGTGTATATAAAGTGTATAATACACAGAAGGGTTGCACGCAGGTTTTGTAAGTCACATCATGTCTCAATAATTATTGTTAGACAGGTGGGTAATTAACGCAGTATTGTCATGTAATCAAGAAAACATCAAATTAAATATTAATATTCTTTAGCTTTTCTGGTATAAAAATAACTACTTGTATATGCCAGGGTTCACTATCCTGACACTAGAGACTGCCTAGAAAACAAACCTCTTTATCTGAACATGAACTTTAGACAATTCTGGCACACGGCACTTAATAGTCATTATCATATGAAAAGAATCAACCTTATTGGGCGAGATAATGGATTGTTAACTTTCTGTCCATATACACCCACCAACAAATGTTACATATATTGAATGAAAATTAGTATTATTTTGTTACGCAACGTCTTTATTTTAAAAAATCACAAATTATGTTTTCGAAAATGGTTTGGTGCGGCAAAAAATAATCTGAAACTGTAGACATGTAATTACTTTGTGTGTTAAAATGAAGAAGATAATAATAGATTTTAGTGTACATTAACTTGTTCGAACTATACTATATAACTCCGTGGTTTAAATAGTTGATGCTTTAACTTGAGGACTAATGTACTAAAGAATTGATGCTTTAGGTACTTATGTACTAATGGCCCGCGCATAAACAATCCGTGGTCCTCAAGCACTTATTTTCTTTCAATATTATATGATTTAGGATGAACAAGAATAATTTTGTTGCATAAGAAAATGACTTATTTAAAGCTAATAGTTTATGTTGTTTAGTATTGAACAAGATTACTTTTCTTGAATAAAAAATTACAAGAACGAAATACCCTCGTATTAATAATCCGTGGTCCTGAAATACTTATTTTAAGTTCATATTTTTGTTCATAAGAAAATTACAACAGTGGAATGCCCGCGTATTAACAACCCGTTTTCCTGAAATATTTATTTTAAGTTCAGATTTTCTGTTGTTTAATGTTCCTGCTTAAGAATATTACAAAAATGGAATTCTGCTAAATATCAATCCGTGGTCCTGAAATACTTATTTTAAGTTCATATTTTCTGTTATTTGGTGTTGAACAATATCAATGTTCTTGTATAAGAAACTTACTAGACTGGCAACATATATATCATGTAACATGACAAATCATGTAGTTTTATTTTATTAAAACTTCGAAACACCACATGACATATAGCATAAATCTTTTTGGATGTAACTTTCAATTTGGCTTAAAATATTGATATTAAGCCTAAGTCATGGAAATTTATTCATTATGAAGCCCTTGCTTCGGACAATTAATTGAACCTAATGATTGTCAGTCTCTCAGAAGAAATCATTTTCAAGAGTGTCGAATACGGTTAAATTGTAATGTATCAAAGCTAAGTGCGTTTGGATGTAACATCTTTATTACTTTGAGATGTCTGTTGGCGTCATAAGGTCATTTTTTAATCATTAATAGTGTTGCCACTTGTCATTCTTGTCTGTATAAAATAATTTAAACTGATATTTGTTGGAATTTATATCTCTTTCCAATAAAATTTTTATACATTAATGCCAGAAGTATGACAGCGATTGATAATATTTAGCTTTATTGAAATATAACCCAAAATAAAACTCTTTTAAGTATGCTTTCAATGGACATAAATCTTCTATCATATCTACATCTTGGCTTTCTCTCTTTTTAATTGTGACATATATGTCATATATATTCAATATATCCCCTTTGTAGCAGCTTGATTGACTCCAGCAGTATCCCTAGTAAGTCTTGTGTATGAATGCATAATATATATGGTCCATAATACATTTCTTTTTATTCAAAAGTTAGAGCCCTGCAACGCACATTGACATCTTGTAAATTCTTAGCAATATATATTTTGTGCTGTACATCAAATATATTTTTAAAGAAGATTTTTCAACAGAAAGAAATAAAATTACATATATAACTGAAAAACGTGTACTTTGCAACAATCGATGCTATACATCTTCTGCACTTCTGTGCATTCAGATGGGTACCTAGCAGACAGTTATTATCACTTCTATGTCATGTGATGTACTTCACCAAGGGAATTATTTTTCCAGGACTAGAGATAAAAATAAATATAAAAGACTAGCAATTTGTATAATTGTTTCCTACAACTGAAGGATATAATGTACAAGTCAATAATTTTCTTCCAAGACATTCCATGGTTTTAACATAATACAGGAAAGCATTAACATTCTCTCAATGGTGTCTGCTAGCTCCTTAATTGTCTATGAAATTCAAGATAGAGAACTCACCAAAACAACTTTTGCCATGGGCAGTAATCATTTGTAAATAGATACTTATTAAAGATAATTGAGATTAGATGTAAGATATTCTACATAATAGTAATTTTTTCTGAAAAATTGGGTGATTCTATTTATCAAAAAGAATTTAAATGTTCAGGGCACTATTTCGACTCCAAATGCAATGGACATTGGAAGTTTAAATAACTATCATTTTGAAATTAACCTTCGGGAACAGACAATATCTGCTAAAATATAGCATATAATATTAGTCTTTGGTTACTGATGATGTCGGTGTGAGGTTACAAATATGACGTTAAAGCGTGTTTGGTGTTGTTCGTGGTCACAGAGAACCTTTATCATATGCTGTATAAGAAGAAACGTTAGCGTTAGGATAATCTCGCGGTTTTGACCTTCCAAATTATTTCGCGGTAAGAAATTTTCTCGGCTCAGATTGTAGAGAAAATGTACAAAGAGAAATAAGAAAGTTTAGCTTTGAAAATATATTCGCGATAAAGAGTAACAGTGAATGTTTTTTCTTATACAGAATGCAAAATTGTTTTCGTCACTTATATAATATATTATTTAAATTTTAATCCTAAATGTCCATGAGAGTTTTTATTCCACTGTTAGTAATTTTTGATGTCTTATGACATGATCACGGTAGATCCGGATGTTGAACAGTAAGCTGTTCCGCTAAAATCGTTAAAATGTACTTTTAGATATTGAGATGTCCAGTTTAAGCAGAAAAATGTCAATCACAGGTTGTTCCGCCAAACGAATCGGATCAAAGAACTAATACAACGCTTGTCAGTGATAAGAAAAACAAGAATTCACGTTTTTCAATCAAAGACTTCTCAAAACAAGAGTAAACTATCAGATATATTGTCATGTATATTAATATACGATTCATATCAACTTAATACGTATACACTGTACACAATGACAAATTATTAGACAAGCCAGTCCATCGTTGTTTGCAGACACGTTATAGTAAGATAAAATTAAAGAAGCCATGACTCATTCATGTGGATTCATTTTGTTTGATTAGTATCTTCGTGGTTTTAATTACATATCTTCTGTTGTATTAATTGAATTTCTGATTAATGAACACAGTTTAACACAGCTGTCTGGTCCTACTGTGTCATGTGTCTGGTTTTTCAACTTCTCTATATCTTGTAAAAGGGTCTGTACTTTTCCGTTGAAATCGTTGATGTCAGACCAGTTTAATATATATGTATTTTCCTTTTTGGTATGATATAAGATGCAAGATATTCTACATAACGGTAATACTTGCTGATATATTGCTTGATTCTCTTTTCAAAAGGGTTTATATGTTCATGGCTGTATTTCGACCACAAAATGCAATGGGCATTGGAAATTTAAATAACGTATCATTTTGAAATTAACCTTCGAGTTCAGACAATTTCTGCTAAAATATAGCATATAATATTAGTTTTTGATGACTTATGATGTCTATGTGAGGTTACAAATATGACGTTAAAGCGTGTTTGGTGTTTGATCAATTCAGCTTTCGTGGTCACAGAGAACCTTTATCATATGTGCAAGATTGTTTAGTCACTAACATAATACATTATTTCAGTTTAAGATCAAAATGTTTGTGTGAGGTTTTTTTCCATTGTTTGTAATTTTTGATGTCTTATGACATGATCATGGTAGATCTGGATGTTGAACAATAAGCTGTTCCGCTAAAATCGTTAAAATGTACTTTTAGATATTGAGATGTCCAGTTTAAGCAGAAAAATGTCAATCACAGGTTGTTCCGCCAAACGAATCGGATCAAAGAACTAATACAACGCTTGTCAGTGATAAGAAAAACAAGAAACTAAGTTTTCCAATCAAAGACTTCTCATAACAAGAGTGAACTATCAGATATATTGTCATGTATGTTATTATACGATTCATATCAACTTAATACGTATACACTGTACACAATGACAAATTATCAGACAAGCCAGTCTATCGTTGTTTACAGACACGTTATAGTAAGGCAAAATTTAAGAAGCCATGACTCATTCATGTGGATTCATTTTGTTTGATTAGTATCTTCGTGGTTTTAATTACATATCTTCTGTTGTATTAATTGAATTTCTTATTGATGAACACAGTTTAACATAGCTGTCTGGTCCTACTGTGTCATGTGTCTGGTTTTTCAACTTCTCTATATCTTGTAAAGGGGTCTGTACTTTTCCGTTGAAATTATTGATGTCAGACCAGTTTTATATATGTGTATTTTCTGTTTTGTAATGATATAAGATGCAAGATATTCTACATAACGGTAATACTTGCTGATATATTGTTTGATTCTATTTTCAAAAGGGTTTATATGTTCATGGCTGTATTTCGACCAAAAAATGCAATAGGCATTGACAATTTAAATAACGTATCATTTTGAAATTAACCCTTCGAGTTCAGACAATTTCTGCTAAAATATAGCATATAATATTAGTTTTTGGTGACTCATGACTTCTTTGTAAGGTTATAAATATGACGTTAAAGCGTGTTTAGTGTTTGATCAATTCACTTTTCGTGGTCACAGAAAACCTTTATCATATGTGCAAGATTGTTTAGTCACTAACATAATACATTATTTCAGTTTAAGACCAAAATGTTCGTGTGAGGTTTTTTTCCACTGTTTGTAATTTTTGATGTCTTATGACATGATCGTGATTATCTAGATTATGAACAGTAGGCTATTTCGCTAAAATCGTTAAAATGTACTTTTAGAAATTAAGATGTCCCGTCAAAGCAGAAAATGTCAATCACAGGTTGTTCTGCCAAACGAATCGTATCAAAGAACTAATACAACGCTTGTCAGTGATAAGAAAAACAAGAAACTGAGATTTTTAATCAAAGACTTCTCAAAACAAGAGTGAACTATCAAATATACTGCCATGTATGTTATTATACGATTCATATCAACTTAATACATATACACTGTACACAATGGCAAATTATCAGACAAGCCAGTCCATCGTTGTTTACTGACACATTATAGTAAGATAAAATTAAAGAAGCCGTGACTGATTCATGTGGATTCATTTTGTTTGATTAGCATCTTCGTGGTTTTAATTACATATCTTCTGTTGTATTAATTGAATTTCTGATTGATGAACACAGTTTAACATAGCTGTCTGGTCCTACTGTGTCATGTGTCTGGTTTTCCAACTTCTCTATATCTTGTAAAAGGGTCTGTACTTTTCCGTTGAAATCGTTGATGTCAGACCAGTTTAATATATATGTATTTTCCTTTTTGGTATGATATAAGATGCAAGATATTCTACATAACGATAACACTTGCTGATATATTGTTTGATTCTATTTTCAAAAGGGTTTATATGTTCATGGCTGTATTTCGACCAAAAAATGCAATAGGCATTGACAATTTAAATAACGTATCATTTTGAAATTAACCCTTCGAGTTCAGACAATTTCTGCTAAAATATAGCATATAATATTAGTTTTTGGTGACTCATGATGTCTATGTGAGGGTACAACTATGACGTTAAAGCGTGTTTGGTATTTGATCAATTCAGCTTTTGTGGTCACAGAGAACCTTTATCATATGTGCAAGATTGTTTAGTCACTTACATAATACATTATTTCAGTTTAAGACCAAAATGTTCGTGTGAGGTTTTTTTCCACTGTTTATAATTTTTGATGTCTTATGACATGATCGTGATGATCTATATTATGAACAGTAGGCTATTTCGCTAAAATCGTTAAAATGTACTTTTAGAAATTAAGATGTCCCGTCAAAGCAGAAAATGTCAATCACAGGTTGTTCCGCCAAACGAATCGGATCAAAGAACTAATACAACGCTTGTCAGTGATAAGAAAAACAAGAAACTAAGTTTTTCAATCAAAGACTTCTCAAAACAAGAGTAAACTATCAGATATATTGTCATGTATGTTATTATACGATTCATATCAACTTAATACACATACACTGTACACAATGACAAATTATCAGACAAGCCAGTCCATCGTTGTTTACAGACACATTATAGTAAGATAAAATTAAAGAAGCCATGACTGATTCATGTGGATTCATTTTGTTTGATTAGTATCTTCGTGGTTTTAATTACATATATACTGTTGTATTAATTGAATTCTCTGATTGATGAACACAGTTTAACATAGCTGTCTGGTCCTACTGTGTCATGTGTCTGGTTTTTCACTTCTTTATATCTTGTCAAGGAATTTGTACTTTTGCGTTGAAATCATTGATAACCAGTTTTGTATATATGTATTATCTCTTTTGATATGAGCAACGTTTGAACACATTGTTTTAGACGTATATCTTTGATATTGGGTTAAATAAATTAAAAAACAAACATACCAATCCATGTCCATGTCATAATCCCAAAGTAAAGTAAAAACTGACAAATTAGGTTAAACACATGGTTTTCCACCAGTGAATTGCGCCGAGAGCTCCGGAAAGGTATGTATCTCTTGTTCAGCTAGCGACACCGACATGTGTATAATCAAAATTGATAGTGAATAAAAAATGAAATCATGGGACGCCAAATATATCAAGGGTAATTCTGGACACAGAGACAACGTACTTATTTACAATATTGTAATGACGGCCATAAAACTTTTGATGGCCCTGCAAATCTATAGGCTTGCAATATCCCTTGGTCACAATTTATTGTAAGTAGCTCGCTTCGTTGTATAATTTTCCCGCAGTGGAAACAAGCTCTTCAATGGCATATTAATTGTAAACTAAATACACCATAAGCAGGAGAAGCCGGTATGCTGCTGGAAAGCAAAAAGAAAGATGAGTTTATCTTTTGTTGGTATAAACGTATTGTTCATAATATATTACCCTTTTTTATGTCATATCGTTCCTTTTTTGCCACCCAAATTTGGGAGTTTTATAATCAGGTACCAATTTCTCCAAAATATGTAATTTACTTCCTTAAATATGAGCACCAATGAGAACAAACTTTATGCTTTGTAATAATGTTTTATTCAAACAAATTATGAAGGTTATAAAGTTTTCTCTCGGTTGCAATTTATATTTCCTAATTTATATTAGTCAAAATATAAGTTCGACCAAATATTCGAAAATGTTATAAAATATCTAAAGTTCAATATATTGGCCATACACAATAAGAGAGAAATGTTAAAATAAATCATAAACTGATATTGTGAAATATTGTCCCGAGTTGACGAGTCAACGAGGGACAATATTTCACAATATCAGTTCAATAACCCTTTTATTATATAGCAAAATAAATTTCGTTTACTTCCCACTAGTATTTCATCTCAAAAGACCATTTTTTCTTACAATACATAAATATTGCACTTGTTCTTGTATACGGATATAAGAACTAGTGCAATACGACAACAACTCAATCATGACGTTGTCAGCCATGTAACAACAATCGTATGACGTCATAAATGACAGCGTCATGTGACAAAGCGTGCAATATGAAAAAAAATTGATTCGGGTAACCTCGGACTGTAGCAAAGTTTGCGTGCAAATATCGATATATATTGCACGCTAACACCTCGGGATTTATCCTTTAATTTCTATGTGATGCATATATTGCTATATAATAAAATTACATGTTAAAAGAGTTTTAATTTTACAGCACTAAACGGCCGTTTCGGAACCCAATTCCTCATCAGTATTGCTTGGTCCAAAATTGTGAAACCAATTTTTTTTCTAAAATGTTGAAAAGTTACCCAAAGGACCAAATATATTTTACCAAATTTTGACTAAGAAATTCTTTGCATGAGGGAGTATACCTTGTATTTTGAGGAATTTAACCTCTAATGACAGATATGTCCGTATTTCAATATATGCAAATGCGGTTTAGTTTTTGGAGCCGAAAATGGCCTTTATTATGTCCTTTCTGTTCGTATATATGTTTTCCTACATAGACTCCACTAACAAAATAGATTTATTTCCAAATGATAAAATACAGTAGCCTACTAATTGGTATATAGTGTTTCAGTAATTAACACACATATTGGAGTGTGATCTGGGTACCAATAGCATGGTTCTCAGTGTCTCTTCCACTTTGTCTGTAATGGGTTTGTATCTAATTATGTATCGAATTGGTCTACTGGACATTAGAACGACTAATTATTTAACAGAAATTGAATCGATAAAAAAACAATGTATAAACAAAAAAAAACAGGAAATATGACACGGATTAAGAGCTTATCTCGTAATAGCATTCTCAATCATAACAATTGACAATGTGTTCAAAATGAAGTTATTTTTAAATTGAATACAAATAATGAATCCAAATATAACATAATGAAAAAGTTATCTGAAATCAATTAATGACTTCAAATTAAATTGGACCAATCTGTAATATTTTTTTTTATTTGACAGATAAACAAAAAGTGTGTTATTAGTTTGTATATCAACAAATAGAGTAATACAGAAATAAGTATTTGATTTTTACATAATGTGAAAACAAATATTTAAAGAATAAAATTTCAATAATGACGGCAATGTAAATCGAATATTGATTATGAAATTCAATTTTTGGTGAAGAGATATTTTAGTGCAAAGAGTGCTAAATCTGTTTAATCATTCTTTAATTAAAGGGGTAAGTAATAAATGAAAGTTGCAGTATATGGCCTAAACTTGAGTGCCAACAGCAACCAGGGTTAGTTATTCCACTGCGCATGAAATGCATGCTATAAATAGTTCTTTAGATTACTCAAATTTGGACAGGTGTCTGAGACATATCATCAATTATTGTTGTATTATTGACAACTTTTGTCTTGGTTAAAACTTAAAATAAATTCCGTTAATGTGCTTGATAATGCTTTGCCCTAGTGTTTGAAGGAAATACCAAAGTCTTGTTGTAGCTTTCCATAAAAGGAAAGTACATATTACAGTAGAGTTCTTTGGAGATTTAAAATAAAGATTACAACCACAATGATTACTTTTTTCTGATTTCTTTCCTTAATTTGTCTCAAAAAGTTTTTTAATTGCACCCGTAATTGTAAGAAACCATGTAGGTTTGTCCTTTGGCTAAAGAATTTGTGGATTCAACAACCAACAAGTACTTCAAATAATGATCCACAAATTACCATTATGTGTCGCTTATCTTTTTGTCAGTTTATAGCAAAGTATTAAACTAAGCATCCCCTTGACCTAAATTTCTAAAAAAAAGTGAAAAACTGAACAAATACCAAATACTGGTAATTACAAGAATACATGCACTTAATGGCCCAATCATCATTATTCCTATGGAATACGAGTAAAATGACTCTTAGAAACCCCCTTTGAGTTATATAATTTGATGGGATCGATATAAAAAGTGTAATTAAAAACAATATTTAATTTTTCTACATTTAGAACGCAATAAATCCCTAATTAATATTTTATAAATCTGTCGTATTATTATTTCATAATCAAATGAAATTATCAGTACAAATACCTCATTTAGATTGTGTAAATAAATGTTTTTATTTTTCTGTTATAATCAAACGCATCCAACTGCAAATACATTAAAAATTTAATTACTTAAGCACTCGTCAATATTTTATTACTCAGTTTAAGAACACTTGTTTTACTCTATCATTGTTAAGTAAACATTTACAAGTATTGTAAATATTACTCTGTGAAGTGAAAAATTGATTCAATGTAAACAATTTTCAAGTGCGAAATGGTACCATTCTGAAACCTGAATGCCAAAACCGACACTTAATTGTATTGTTTAATGGAAATAATGAAAATTACATGTATTCTATTTCAACTATGATAGAACAATAGAACAATGTAGATAATACAATTTTAAATGTAACGTTAATATATCCTCTCTATCATGTGCATTGCAATTCACTGCTTTCTGTTCGGATTAAAAGTCCGTTGAATGTTGTTTCCAGCAGATTCTCATGGGTTAACTATTGCAAAAGTGCCAACTGAAAACCAAGAAATACAAATAACATTTGGAAACACATTTAATCTAAACATAACTTAATGGTGTCTACAAATTTAAATGTAATTTTTTAATTATTTTCTAATGATCATATATTGTTAACCAAGAGGTATGTGCTGTTTTTTACTGTGCTTTCTAATGTTTTACATACAAAGACAGTCCTTTTTTCCAGAGATACATGCTTACCCTTCCAGAACACACCTCGGCCGTTCTGCAAAATATAAATTTTGCAGCATCACAACATATTCAACCTGTAATTTCAAACCAGTTTGCTAATAATTCAGATAATATTTTTGATAATACTTTTACTACTAATAATGACATTAATAATGCTCACATTGTGAGTATTCGTGATTTTGGATATATTATTGCTACTGTCCTTTTACTTTGCTGGAGAGAAAGGAATAACGCTAATATCTCAAAAATTTGAACGGCACGGTTAAAAATCAAATAATCATTTACTTACATGAGCCGAGTCGTTGCTAATAATCCTTATTTCGATCTAATCCGTGCATTATAACTCCTTTAATGCACCAAAACGTGTTTTGGATGGGTGTTTACAATGGTAAAAATTTTGACAAAATGGCGGAGTCTTTCGTGTGACGTAATGATGACGGAAGGATTTATTATTTACGTAGGTTCGCGAGGGGTACAATGAAGGGTAGTTCAAAGGTCGGGTTGAGTTTAAAAGTTTGAATTTACGTCAATTTTTTCAAAAGTTTGAAAATGCAGAAAGGTAGTTCACTTTATTACTTTATTAAATCGATTTTGGTCATCCCAGTTACGCAAAAATCAATCCGTTCTCTAGCTGCACTAACCTACGTAAATAGTCGACTCTTTCGTCATGACAACGTAACATAAAGAACCCCGCCATTTCGTAAAAAAGATTACTATTGTAAACACCCACCCAGGTTATATTTTGTCGCATAAAATGATATATTAGGCAAGGATGGAACCGAAACAGAAATTTTCAGTTACGACTCGGCTCATGTAAGTAAAAGAATCATTGATTTGTTCCCGTCGTATTGAAATTTATTAAGTATTTTGCGATCTTGCTTTCTCCGAAATAGGCTAAATAAACAGTAATAGTATTAAACTGGTAATTATCAGCAATACCTATACTGACCTAGGTACATTTATATCAAAATCATCTGATCCAAATGATTGTACCAATAATATTTCTTTTAAAGATGGTAAACTGGTCATAACTGCCAAATCTCAACCAGTTAAAATCACTGACATCCAAAAATGGACTGATGCCTTTTTGATTTTTTCGTCTATATATGCGTCAGCTTATCAGGAATGTGTTGCCGGTCTTTTTAAATACATACACACTGTTAGATTATTAGCAAATAGAACTAATGGAGCTTTTTGGTTAAATTATGATATTCAGTTTCGACTGAAGAAGGAGAAAACTCCTAATATGGCATGGAATGTTGTAGATCAAGAATTGTGGCTTTTGTATATATGTATAGCAGTAACATTAATACCGCACCAGCCACACCCCCCGTTCTACTTAATTAATGCTATGATTAAATTTGTACAAAAACGTCTTGTCCAAGTTGAGAAAATAAGGATCTTTTGGTGTACATTTATCATTTGATAATGATCTTTTCTTATTACTCATTCAAAATTCCATTGTGTCTCCCCTGACGGCTAATCTGGGCCATGGCACTATTTACAATTTACATTTATTTACTTATTTATTTAGTTTGATTTTTTTTTCAAAAAGTTTGATTTTTCATATATTTTGATTTATTTTGTCTAGTGGTGCTGACTTATTTTATTGGCGTTTAAAATTAGTCATGTGGTATATTTTTGCGCTACCAGTCTATTTATTCACAATAAATTGGAAAATCATAAATTTTATGCTGTACAACTGACACCAGGGTACACCATATTTTCTTTTCTTAGGGTGTCCATTACAGACTCCTTTCAAGTCTCGGCTCCTTCATTTTGGCCGTGGCCAGATTACGCCAAATAATATAAATAAATATATATGATTGTATTTATTGTATTTTAAGCCAATGCATTTACTCCTTATTTCTCCCCATTTCATTAGACTACATTGTTTCACGCACCCGTATAAAGCACTGTGTTATATATCGACGTGATTTGGCAGTACCGCTTGTGTCCTTGTCTTGAGTTCAGGTCAACTCTTATGTCATACCCCTGTATAAAAGCACGATGTTATCTCCGTGAGTTGGAAGTTTTGATAAAGATTTTCACCCACCCTTTCCTCCCCTTTTCATTTTATCAGTTACTTCTGTTGTTCTTTCTTTCTATTTCAGGGTACGTGTACATGAAACCTACTTTTGAAGATTGATACATATGACGTCACAGCGGAATACAAGAAAAACTGATTACTGATTTAATTTCACTGAATGGCATATTTTTGCGCTACCAGTCTATTTATTCAAATAAATTGGAAAATCATACATTTTATGCTGTACAACTGATACCAGGTTACAACATATTTTATTTTCTTAGGATGCCCATTACAGACTCATTTGGAGTCTCGGCTCCTTCATTTTCGCCGTGGCCAGATTACGCCAATAAATATAAATAAATATATATGATTGCATTTGTCGTGTTTTAAGCCAATACATTTACTCCTTATTTCTTTCCATTTCATTAGACTGCCTCGATATAATGGGATATATTCGGGCTTAGCACACCATTTCTTATTTTTATCATTGCTTATCTTTGATAATTTAATAATCTATAGTTGTTGTTCATCAGATTTTTTCAGAAACTTCATTCTATTCCTTCATGCTTGAAACTATCCGAAGTTCTTATGACAGACGTTAAAACCTAAATCTGATTATGGATTATAGCCACTACTATCTATGACGTCATCATTTCTAGAAATATAACCAAAATACTTTCGTTCGATTATTCAAAACACAAGTCTGAGAACATTGTAAATACAACATTTTAACTGGTTTTAAATCAAATATCCATGGTAAGCCAGCTTATTTAAACTATCCTTAATGCATTGAACAGTTGCAAAAAATCGAAGTCATCACGTGTGTCATATAGCTTCAAATGTAGCCTTTTGTGTAAGGTATACGTCTAAATATCAAGCAGAACTTGAAGAATTAGTTGAATCCTTTATACCATGCTTCTTGGGATAGATGACATAGTATCCAAGTTTAGGATTATTAAGAGATGAAACTTATCTATATATCTGGATGAGAAGTTAAATGATCACACAACAGCTGTTCTCTTCATGTTTAATATGGTACTGGATATAAAAAACAAACGCCAAGCATTTGTGTACAGTTTACCGATTACTTGATAAAAAACTATATTATTACCAAACCAAAAACTATGTTGTCTGTCAAAAATTCTTATATTTTGTTGATGGCATTTCCAGTATATTTTTGTTTGAAAACGTCTGTTCATGTTACAAGTTTTAGTTATTGTGTTACCAATGATCCCAAGTATATTTCTTTTTAATTCAAAAGTATCAAGTAAATATCCGAACTAACCATCGCCCAATCTAAATATTGCTTACGCTTTCCTTATACAAAGTAAGCTTTCTAAGAAATAGGCTTAGCCTTAACAATCAGTATTAGGATTTCTAAAGATATATATATATATGGCTGATATAGTTACCAAATAACGTGTTAATATAATTGTTCAAAACATGCGAATATTTATTCCTCATTGTAAATCTCTTTACATACCTTGTTCTAACTGAACAAAATTTCTTCTCTCGTTTTTGCTGACAAATTATAAGATAGCAGTAACTTATCTATAGTAAAGACGTTATAGTACGTCAAGTTTCACCTGGCCTTTTGACCTTTAATTAGAATATTCAAACAGGCATATTCGTTGTTTAATTTAGGGACTATATAAAGTTGACATATAAGGATAGGCAATATTAATACTGGACAATAGATGTTTATGGTAATGAAACATGCTGTCTTACCTAAAAAACACAGTCTATTAGTCAAATCTAATATTCAAATTTAAGGTCAAATTGCCAGGTCAAATTGACGCACTATATCGAACATTGCGTGCTTCTTCGTGTAAGGAATACAGCTTTATGTTTTATTTGTAAATGTACAATCAGGATTGTTTTATGCCTATCATTGATTTTGACAGTAATATTATTACACCACATTATCACTGAATTCGTCAGAGAAATGTATTTCCCTTTTTCCTTGTTTGTTGTCACCATTATGAAACTTTATATAAATGATTAATCCTAATTCAATGTTCCATGATCAGGAGAAACAAATATAACTTACCACAGAGTTTAAAGTATGTTTTCCTTGTATTTGCGTTTCAATTGAATTAACGCATTTATGGAAATGAAATATCAATTATAAAACTCCGAATTAAATTATTTGTTTATATCCAAAAAAGCACTATTACGGAACATATGATTCATGTCGAGGGAATACGACGGCGAATTTATGTAATATTATGTAGTACATTTACAAACAGACAAAATATGAACATGACATGGCGTTTTGATATTTATAAGATAATAAAGAAATATTTACGTAATAACATTATAATATTCCATGCAAAAGCGATATACTAAAACATTTAGCAAAAAAAACCAAGTATTTTGGTGCACCTGAACCATAAATATTAATTTAAACTATATAGGACGATATCGGGCATTGCGTGCTTCTTTGTGTAAATGATACAGCTTTATGTCATATTTGTAAATAAATGTACAATCAGAGTTGTTTTATGTCTACCATTGATTTTGACAGTAATATTAGAACACCACATTATCACTGAATTCGTCAGGGAAATGTATTTCCTTGTTTGATATCAGCATTATGAAACTTTATATAAATGATTAATCCTAATTCAATGTTCCATGATCAGGAGAAACAAATATAACTTACCACAGAGTTTAAAGTATGTTTTCCTTGTATTTGCGTTTCAATTGAATTAACGCATTTATGGAAATGAAAAATCAATTACAAAACTACGAATTAAATTATTTGTTTATATCCAAAAAGCACCATTACGGAACATATGACTCATGTCGAGGGAATACACAAATGATTCAATTTTAGATAATGCAGTGCATTTTCAAACAAACAAAAGAACACAGTATGAACACAATAATGATTTAAAGGGATTTATAAAAAGATAAATACATGCATATCATCAACGTCAATAAAAAATTTCCAGTAAATGACAATACAACTGTAAAACAAAGATCATATAATAAAAACTGTTGGGAAAAAACTACTAGTATTTCAAATAATGTACCCGAACCACAAATATTAATTTTACCCATCTTACTATAACAGACTTTCTTGAATCTTATATCGAAAAATAGAGATAATATGTAACATATAGTTTGAGTTCCAGTTCATACAGCCAAGAAAACGATAGATTAACATTAAGTAGTATTAAAGGAACAAGAAAACACAACAAAATTGATTGAAAAAAATCTCCATACTCAACCTTAAGCTCAAATTTGTATTCAGAAAAACAGAAACTTGAAAGGTATTTTGCAGCAGACATTGTCAGTCCTCTGCTATGTAAGCGTACAATGCATTATAGAGCAATGTAAACTCCATACTTGCTTGACAATGACAAATAAATGTACAGTGATATGGTTGTGATTATATTGGATGACACCAATCATTCCACGTTTTTATAGCGTTTCATCGAAAGTTATAAATAAGGTTCTTTTACAAAACAATAAACCAACAACTGGTGTGTGTATGTTATTTATACTTCATTAAGAAAAAATACATACTTTTATTTTATTTTCATATCTTTTATAGAACAGTATAAATTGGTTAAAATAAGTTAAGATGTACTACAGTTTAATCAGATACAGGTCCATGGAATGTAAAGAATATAAAGAAGATAGTAAATGAACATTGTTTTTCGAAGTCCAATCGATATACGGAAACAGATATGTATAGATTTAAGAAGAGTTCCTTTAGTAAATCCAAACATAGATCTAGCACATATATATCTCTGGTGATCTGTTTAAGTAACAATTACACCATATATCTAATATGCCTCACAGACAAAAACCTTACAACTTGTGCAATTCAAAAAAACTTACCGGTCCCGGATTTATTGAAGATGTCCGTCCAGTCGCATGACTGTAAGCAATGTAAACAATCGGGTAATCAAATACTGACATAACGGTCGATGTTCAAAACATAATCTTAAAACAAAAGTAAATATATTTAGCGTATCATAGTTCTAAGTTTCATTTACTTCTCAAATTTGATTTCACACTTGGTGATTGTAGCTAGCTAGAAGTAAGGGCTAATAAATCTAGAACAACCAACCTCACTTCCCTGTTGAAAAAAACATGTGTTTTACTTAATTTGTCAGTATTTAATTTGCTTTTGGAATTATAATTTGGACATGGACAAGTATATAAATGATGTTTGATTCAATAACAATAATTATTCATTTTCATTTTTAGGTGTGGATTTTATGGTTCAATGCATGCGAATATTCCTCGAAGGAAATCGCTGTACGAATATCATATCGGACAAGGAAAAATATGGCTTCCTCTCATGAAAAAATATCATAGTGTCGGTTACCGTTTTATATGTAGTCATCTTCATACCTTTTCAGACGTAGCATATGAATTTGTTGAAACATATAAGCGTGTTGTGTAAATAAATTGACAATCAAGACGGTTTTATATTTCCATGTTATGTTTTTAGTTTTTACACAGCGTTACCTCTATGATATTTTAAGGGATACCACCTTGCCTTTTGTTGCCAGTATTTTGAAACTTCTTCATATAAATCATGTATAATGATTTTATGTTCCATTTTAGTAAATTTATTTTATGTTCCATTTTAGTAAATTTAGTAACAAATTTAAGACCATGATTTTTATATATTTGTGTTGAAATAATAAAACAAAAAAGGAATTTTAGTTCAAAACCTGAATTGAACAAATTAAGATATTTGATTAAATACGAAAAGTAATATTGTTGAAGTAATAAAATCCCAATTTTATTATGTGCAGTTTTAAAATGATGATTTAAAATGTAACCTAATGATATTTTAAGGGCCTTTAGATAAACAAATAATTTTGACATTTATGTTTTTCCACTGTGTTGACTCTCTCAAATTTTCAGGGATACCACCTTGCCGTTTGTTACCATGATTTGAAATTTTATAGAAATCATTTATCATAATATGATGTTCCATGATAATTAGTATGTTATAGACGAATTTGTATGTTAGCTGAAATAATAAAAGATAAGTTTTAACACTTCAAAAATTCAAAAATTAAAATAAACAAGTTAAAAATGCTTGTAATAAAATACAAAAAGCAGTATACTTGAACTTATAGTTTACGTCGAGGGAAATCAATTTCTAGTATTTTTTTATATTTTAAAATGATCAACACAAATGCAACCCAATAATGTCTTAAAAGTGATATATAAATGTCATATAAACTATATAATTGTCATATAAACCTCGTAATCTTGATACTAGACACAAATTCCATAGTCCTCGCGGTAAAATGACAGTCGGATTAATACGCCAATTTCAAACGATAATAATGAAATATAGAATATATAGCATTGGTTTTGTAGTCAATAAATTTGGTATAAAGCAAGTTTAGATAAAATCGTTCCAAACAGCGGCATATTAATTTCACCTAGAATGTTGAATAGCAACAAGGAGCCTATTTCTATGTAAATCATATTTGAAGCAACAATTTGAATTAAAATTGGAGTAAAAAACAATTAGTTTTGAGTTTATACCTGTAATATAGGAAAATGTTGTATGTAGGTTATTATTCCAGCTAAAGACGAGACTTTCCTTCATGGGTACATGGGTACTTATTATCAAGAACACACATACTAATGCATGTCTAAATAATAGATAATCATATTCTTTACCCAAAAACTGACATTAGCAATTTTCCTTATATATAACAAATCTCCATTAAAGACAAAACACATACTAGTATCCATCAACCACAAACAAACCGAACCATGTTAAAATCACTATCTCAACTTTAGAAGCTGAAAAAAGAGTAAAGTTTTAGGCTAACTACACCCATTGCCATGAAATAAAATATGTGAATGAGGGAAGCATTGCATTATGAGACGTCAATATATCCAAGATATCAGAAAAATAAACAACATGAACTACACTTCAGGGAAACTAAATGAGAATATTGACACTAAAATCAACCGATTCACAACTGCTTTGAACTATCACATAACATTCGATGCCAGGAAGTGCAGAATTCTGTCATAATAAGGTTTCTGAGTAACAGTGAAGCCAAAACCAATCATTATATAATCTGTGATTTTTTCTTTTGGATGTTTATTTTACGTATTTGAGAGAGCATTATTAACAACTTTAACGCAGATATCGTACGTACCTGAACCCATACGGGTTAGAACATAACTGCTTTGTAAAAACTGTTTAGGCTCAACATTCAGATATGATGGAATGGGAAAACGTAATGGAAATTGATGACATTTTCGGATCATGTTTATAAGGGTTTGATTATAGCAAGTTATAACATATCAACATTGAGTGCATAACTAATGATAATTGTGTCCAAATTTATTATTTTATTATTTTTACAGAATTAAACTAGATTCTTTGGGTAAAGTACGTTATGAAAGCCACGTATGAATTTTCAAAATGCACTTGGTATACTAGTGATTACATTAGATGCAAAATAATTTTTGTGGCCTTCTAATAGTTCTATAGTCAGTAATCACACCACTTCGCATTTTACTTCTGTTGTGTCCAAAATCGTGAGTTGATTGATTTTTTTGTTTGTTTTTTATGTTTATCATTGATTTGTGCCAGGTTCTTGTTTGCGTTGGCTTTAACCGAGTACATGTTTTTCAGATGCAAATCGTTTTCTTCTTTTCCCATAATCTTTCTATTGCCGGTCATTAAGTATCGAATTATGTATTAATTTGATATAATCTTGAAATGTTTGATTTTAGGATTATATTTTTGTGCAAGTAAATCCCCAACACTAAGGTATACTTCCGCATGTTAAGTATTTCTTTATCTAAATTTGGTAAAATATATTTTGGTCCTTTTTGTTTATTTTCAACATCTTGAAAAAAAATTGGTTTAACAATTTTTGTCCAAGCACTACTGATGAAGTAATGTAAATGGAAACGGTCGTCTATTGCTGTAAATTAAAACTGGTATAATACGTAATTACATTTATTTCTATATAGCAATGCACCTAAACATTAATATGACTAATAATAATTAAAACTAAAATTTAGAATATGTGTTATGAATAGAGTAGAATGATGTTTTTCATCTTTTTGTATAAAAAATACTCACCTTTTGATTGTATTTCTTCATAAGAATAAAAAAATGAAATTATAAGCCGATTTGCAAGCAAACGCATATTCAAAATTTTCAAAAAACAAAAAAAATCTATTTAAATCTGCATAGTATTATCAGGTTATCGGCAGGATAAACATGACTATTCTGAATAGAAGAGATGTGTTTTAATGCCTATGAAAGAGAAATTACCATATTCTTTTTTTACAATTTTACGAAATGGTTCCAAAAAGTATTGTTGAATAAATGTGTTTTTGTTATGTAATACACAACCATCTATATTCTTTTCTGACAAAATCATTCTAAAAATTTCTATTTTATTGAATAAGCATGCATCTGTTATTTAATGTTCAACCATCGATATATACAATTAAACGAAAGCTGATGATCCATTAACAATTTACGCAAATAAACAGACTAAGTATTTAGTTCCGTATTTTTAACAATGAAAGGATTTCCTAGGAGAATTCAACAGCGTTGATGTGATGTTTCATTATAGTGTAAACTTGATAGCTCAGCCTATGTGTATATTTCTCCAGGGAAATCACAGCCCATACATCATATTAGGCAAACATTGGATAATTATGTTTGGACCATTACCTGACAACATATCGTAAAGCAAAGGCGGTGTATCTTATAGTCTTTATCAAGACGGTATCGGTAATGCCGTGCCACTTTGTAGAAACATCCATGTAGTATAAATTATTTTTATCCTAAGCTAAGAATAAACAGACAAAACTTTTATATAGTTGTAGTAATTTTATTACACAATGTAGCTATCTTTTATATTATGTTATAGATCATATTTATTCCTTCCATGTTCAGTTCAATGTTCCAATATATTTTAAACATGGTAAAAATTATATATAAATTAAGCAATAATTCAAAGGATATATTTATATTCGTAAGAACAGTAATAGTTTGATAACTAGTTTATAATAAATAGATATTTGATTTAAACGAGTGATGTAGATGATTTGGTTTTGTACAGTATGTAGTAAAGTGGAACTTATACCCCATGTCAAGGGAATATCAACAATAAATCATATTATATAATAAACTAAGAAAAAACCATTTCAAGATATATACACCGTAATAACTCGATGGACCAAATGCATTTTTGGATAGGTTCGTTCAGACACTTTAAGATCAGCCGTGCAGGGAATTTAATCTGATAATAAAAAATTTTATTAGTCTTTTTCAACTTTTTTTTTAAAAAAGGCTTTGTATATTACATTTGATTGGATAGTTTTAATGTATTTCTATTGGGTGCTTTATACATGTCAGCTTGTTGATTGCAAAGAATTCTATTTATTACATTTTACCCTCATCAAAAACGAACATACAAGTCCATTTCTAAATCACAATCTAGAGATAAAGATAAAGCTTCAAAAACTGACAAATTGGGTTACCTTTAGCCATGGAGATAAGCCCAAGTCCTCCGGAAGGGTAAGAATCTCCTTTAAGTATTTATACCTTCGGTATTTAATATGAAATTTGAGAATGAAAGTAACATGCAGCTATGGAAAGTCAAATTTATGACAGATAATTTGAAATAGAGACATGATACTTTTTAACAATATTGTAATGGCAGCCACGAAACCTTTGAGACCTTTGATAAGACTATTCCTGCAATAACCCTGGGTCAAGAATTTATTTACAAGCACTTTGCGTCACAATATAAATATGTTGATATCGTACTTTGATTATTTAAATGTTTCCATGGGGAATTGTATCCATCTTTCACAAAATATTTCATAGAATTTTATTATTCCGTGTTTAATTTCAATAGTCCGATAAATTCATACAAACATTAATGATGAACTCAGAGAAAATGTGCACATTGTTTTAGATAGTAACGGTTCGGTAATTCGTTTATAATAAATAGTTATTTGATTTAAACAAGTGTTGTAAATAATTTGATTGTTTACAGTATGTAGAAAGTGAAACTTATGTCTGATGTGAAGGGAATATCAATAATAAATCATGTTATATAATAAACAATAATATGTCAAGATTTTAAGTAAATGAAGAACATTGCTTGATGGTCCAAATCCTTCGCTTAACTTTTGGATATGATCATTCGTGCAAAATTTGTAATAAACAAATTGCATTTCATAACAAGAGTCTACTTAGTATTGTTAAATCATGTGTATATTTTAGAACAAGTGTTTTATCATAGAACCGATTGTGTTGTTTTTACGAATCCCTATTGAATTTATTTTATAATGGAAGTTTATATACATGTCAGCTTCCTGAGAAATAAATGTAGATCTGTAGATAGCTATATCAGTGCATCATTATAAATGTAAATGTGTAGTAAATGTACTTCAAAATACTTTGAATAACACGAATGCATGTGTTTCGTTAGTATGCATGGATCTTTTGTCACTATGAGGTACCTGTTTCCGTCCAGTAGATTTTATTATATGACATCAGACAGTAATTCAAAGTCATTTAACGTTCTTTGTCAAAGTTTTGGGATTGTGACACGCAATATTAGTACTTTTTGTTTTTGATACTATATCAATTATTATTTTAAATGACTAATTTTTTAACAGTCGATGGTTGTAGGTTTCGTATGTTGTTCACCATATATTTTAAAACTTCTGCAATTAGAATTTAATATGTGTATGGGCGGGTGTGTGCGCGTTTGAGGTGATGATTTCATTCATTAAGTACATTTATCCCATTGCTATAATTTCTGTTCCCGAAATCTTAATAAGGCGAAGTTAGCAAATTTTTAAATCCAACAAAAATATGGACAAAAGCAACAAAGAAGAATAACGAAAACCAACACAGTCCCCTTGGGGTTTAGAAATGATACTTATTCTGGCCACATTGGTGTACAGTAATGAAGTCAGTAATTGGTCACCATTTACAATTACGTGGTTCATTAACCTTTAAAAGAACCTTCCTCATTCTCATTTTCGATTTTCAGCATTTTATTAATCAAAATTGAGTTAATGCTGTACATGCAAGTATTATAATTACATCGCGTGATAAAAAACCATATCAAATTACATGTATATGGCAATGTGATGTGTTAATGACGTTCAATTGGCATCAGCTATAACTAATTAGAAAATGCAATCTTTTTTTGTTTATCACGGAAACGTATATTTGATACCACTAACGGGTTTTTAAATTCTGGAAATGGTTGATTAAGATATTCTTATTTTAAGATGTTCTTTTTTAAAGAACAGTAAGTGTCCTTTATTTCAAAGAAAGAAAAGATATATGCAAACTGAATTGTGTGTACTGTACGAAAAACGCCTATCCAAGAAATGTCACAAGGTAACGAAAGAAACAGCCAAGGAAGAAAACAATACAAGAAAATAACTTATTACATTGATTCTAATGCATTATATTCACTTCTAGCATGATGTTTTTATTTCTTTTTTCAGTTTACACCAATATATTTTTGCTTTATAAAATAAAAAATCCTCTTTTATCATAACAGTCAAAAATAGTTTAATTAATTTTTTGTATGCAAGGTATATGTAATGTATTGTCTGCTGCGTCTCGTTTTTTGTTTTCATTAATATATAATTTTGCAAAAAAAGATGTCCTCGGTGTTTTATTTCTTTGGATTTCCAGTCCTGAGAAAATATAGTTTCCTGAATAAATGCCTGATGGGTTGTTTTGAATCTGAATTAGCCATTTTAATGGATCAAATCAATCTTATTTTTGAAATGTAATTATAAAAGCATATTTGTGACGGAAACCCGAAGCAAACTTGTCAAGAAACATGACTGATATATCTGAATTTTTACCAAAAATAGGCTTACAGCGGATATATTTTTAAGCTTATCACGTAATTGCAATACCATTTTCTCCAACATGCCTGTGGACATGGAAAGACATATTTTAATAAGAAACTGCAGTTTGACAAATTACATAAATTGAACGCGATAATACAGGTTTACAATGTTTTTATTGCCTTGGAAAACTGTTGTAAATGCCAAGTTCATTTTCTTATGGGAAATAAAGGAATGTGATCCTTAAACATGCACTTTTCAATAGCCAACAAATATAAGTTCCATTTCCATATGATTACCAGAAATCCGGTAATTGTCGATAACTTTCTGGACACTGGCATTATAAGTAAGATGTCTCTATAAGAAATTTCCATTTTCTTTCATTCTCTTGATAAAACACCGGCGGGTGTAGCTAGCTAAGCAGGTTGCGCCTACCCTTCCGGAGTACTCGGACTCACTTCCCTGGTAGAAGTCCACGTGTTTAACTACATTTGTCCGTTTTAAAGTTTTAACTTTGCTTTGGTGTGGTGATTTTAACATGGATCGGTGTGTTCGTTTTTTATTTAGTTTAATGTTTTTTGTTATTGCTTGTCTAGCAAGTGGCTTATATGTAAAGAGGTCATTGGCGCCAATAATCACTATTTTTTTACATTTTTCTTTATAAAACTAGGATGTATAATAAGATAAACCGTTGTTAGTAATTACGTTCGTTGTATATCTATTTATACATTTTTAAAGTCAATAAAAATCGCTGATGAAAACTAAAAAAGGAATATGAATTGGAAATCCAGCGATTTCCATTTACTTCAATATTTTATTCAACATCTATATGTTTTTGTTCACTTTGATGTTTATTAATTGTAATTTAAACATTATACGCACATAATTATTTCATTCATGACGTCTATGAGTCATTTGTAATAGTAGTAAAAAGTTACCATAAGAAACATGGTGTATTTTTCCACAGTTAATAAGCTACAATAAAGCCTGCCCGAACTACAAAAACTTTATACAACAAAGGATGCTGCTTACAAACACATTGTAGAAACATGGTTATTTCAAGTCTTTTCAATACTCTCAAGTATTTTTATGTTCATTATTACAATATTATTGATAAGTATTATATCTCTATCAAACTCTTCCTGCATTTATATGACGTTCCATAGTATCACGTTTCTTACATTCTCAGTTTATATTTCCCACATGGCAGATAAAACTACCTATGCAGGAGATGCATTCACTTCCGGAGCATTTATCCTTACCCAGCTGGTGAGCTTTTTGTTAATCTTAAAAGGAATCAACATTTTATGAGGAACACAAATTCTCTGCATGCATATACATATTTATTAGTTCTGTCTTTCATATGATGATACGGTTATCTTAAGTTTAAAATAATGTTGCCTACATGTGAATAATGTTTTATTACATTTGTTCCTGGAAAAAACTAAGTTAAATTGTAAATTTTATAGATGGTTGTCATGATCACAGAGAATGGTTTATATAAAGAAATTAGTTAAAATACTATCTGGCTTTTAAGAACGAGTAGTACATTATATATCGATACATTATTTATTACATTGATATAGTAATGTTACATATTTTCTTTTTAAATGCGTAACAAATGGCATTTGTCTATAGGTTGTCACTCCTCGGAAAATATATGGCGTGTCGAAAATGAATATAAAAATAACTAGTTTATGCCAATTTATTTAACAGAATGTCTGTATGTCCTTTCAAGGTGCTAAGTTTTTTTCATTTTATTTTGTGTACAGTTTACAAAGATAATTTTATGCTTAATTATAAATACATTTGCTGCATTCATGTCAACAACTATATAAGATTTTCCAAGCATTTTGGCTTAGTTGATTTTGGCACATTCCCATGAAAATTGAAACCTGGTATACGACTGATGTGTTATGGGCCAGTATTTATAGAAAACAACCTACTTAAAGTACATGCATAATAGAGCACATATTGTTAATAAATACAAAGCCCAAAAACTACGTAACGCGTTACAAGGCAAGGCTAAGAAATCATGCACGCTTACGCCCATGATCATTGTGGTATCAATCATATTCACAAACACATGTTTTTTATTGGGATTTAATGAGGAGAACGGAGGATATCAAGACCTATTGACAGACACTTAACGCTGATTTTCGATAATACAAATCAAGACCTAGGATTTAATATATCAAGATAGTACACAACAGTCGACTTTAACACCATTAACATAGTTCATCGTAACCAGTCAACTTGTATTGTCATTTCATCAATATTATCGATATCACTTACATTCAACTGAATGAGAAAATTCAAGAAAAAGTTAGGATAAGCCATAACTGCATACGTATATTTCATGTTTACTAGAAACTTTGTTGTCAAACCCATCGTTATTGATAACATTCAAAGAACAATTTCAATTTTGTTTTTGTTTTATTTCAACTGCGTGTATTTCAACAACAATTTTATTTTTTCTACTTAAATTTTTTATGTTTTATTAAAAAAAACACATTATATATTGTTTCTTCATAAAAACACTTGAAGGTGAAAGGATACAATGGGAATGTCATAAATCAGATCATAGAGGTACTTACCCTTCCGGAGTACCCGGCCTCACTTCCCTGGCGGCATTCACGTGTCTTACCTAACTTGCCAGTGCCAACGGTTCTACTTTGATACTAGATTGTGATTCGGACATGGATTAGTATGTTTGATTTTTTACCAAAATCATCAATAATAGATGTTGACTAACAAAAGTCTTAAACAATTAACATATCTGCATTTGATAAAGAAATAAACCCCCTTTTATTCCTATTTTTCTTTTTGTGTGCTCTTTACTTATATTCTACACAGTAGTCGCCAAAAGGAACAGTAACAAGTTTGTTTTTGTATTTTATCGATATGGCACCGTCCTGTGCGTGATACACCACTCTTTACGTAGAGAGTCTGTAGTCAGTCTTTTTATGATTTTGGACATTGGAATGGTCAAAGTATAAGTTTACATGCTTACAAAAACCCATGAAGAAAATGGTTCAGCAAATATTTTTCACTTTGCTTTTGGAGTTTGGTTTGGACATGGATTGCTCTGATTCTTTTGGAATTATATTATTTCTCTAAAAACCAAACCTATTGTACATGCTTAAACATATATCAAATTATTAACATTAAAAAACGTTGATAAAATAATTGTTCACCTTTTATTTATAAAATATATATGCTTTATTGTAATTCCCATTGAAGTAATGTGCAAATGACAGTTGTCAGTTGGTGAAAAATTAAAAGTGTTTGTCCTAAGTAGTAAAGGAAATGTTAACTTCGAGTTTGAAATGTAAAGCTTAATGGTTTACACTTGGTTATTAGAGGAATTGAGAACACAGCACGCTACAGTAATTTGATTGTAATAAGACACAACAATTTGCATAAACACAGCTTGCGTTCAATAAATACTAATAATAAAGTAAAGGACTCATAATCTTGACTAGATAATGTAAAACAAAAACCTCATACCTTGAAATCAGCTGGAGGTAATGACATTTAAATGGTGTTTGTTTGCAATTGTTTTATAAGTATAATGTCTCTGTATTCAAATTTATCCTGGATATAATTATCTGACGTCAAATTATTATGTTGATTTTTTCTCAATTTCAGTTTTACACGTGATAGGTGTAGCTAGAAAGACAGGAGTTGCTTTCGCTTTTCGGAGAAGCAACCTTACTTCCCTAGTGAAAGTTAACGTATTAAACTTAATTTAATTTTCTAGTTCTCAAAGTTGTCTTTGGGGTTGTGATTTTGAAATGGACTGGTATGTTTGTCTTTTTTGTATTTTAGTATACCCTTGTTTGCTGTTGCTATAGCTAATTGTATTCCATTATGCACTGGTTACTTCTTATATTTACTGCAAATTGGCGTATAACATCATTCATGATATTTTTTACTGTTGGGTCATCTAAACTGCCTAATTGATAGAAGCTCTACTTGAGCATTTTTACAAATTTACATATACATAAACCAAGTACACCTACGAGTTTAAATCAAACATACCGATCCATATTAAAATCTGAAAGCAAAGTAAAAATTTAAAACTGATGAACCAATCGTAACGCGTGAACCTTTTAAAGGAAAGTGAGTTCGGGAACTCTAGAAGGGTAAGTACCTTCTGTTTATCTACATTTAAAGATACACATATACATGCTTTTGTATGTGTATTCAAATTTAAGGTGTATAGATTTATATTTTATATCAATAATCCATCATATCACGGTGCAAAATAACTTTTAGTTCGGAAAATAAACTGGAGAATATTGCATTATATCCCGTCATAAGACACACTTCTTTCTCTATCAAATTATCTCCCTTTACTATTCTATCATGTTAATCTCTCAGTCTACATTTTTCTTCTCTAATTCTTCCTTCTCACTTTCTTTCTTGTCCATCCCTTCGATTATAGTAAATACTTTAATAGGTGGTTTGAAAATTAGACCCCTGCCGCCATGACTTTGAAAATTTTATCATTAAATTGCCAAGGTCTGGGAGACAAACTTAAACGAAGAGATGTATTTCACTATCTAAATTCACTTGATTATAACTTATATTGTTTACAAGATACACATTTCACCTTTGAAATTAATTCGTCGATAGAACAGGAATGGGGTTATAAATGTGTTTTCAGTTCATTTAGGTCAAATGCAAGGGGTGTTTGTATACTTTTTAAAAATAATTTTGAATTTGAATTGTTAAAAGAATCACATGATAAAAATGGAAATTATATTGCAATCGAAATCTTTGTTGAGCAGAGAAAAATAACTCTTGTAAACCTATATGGCCCTAATAAAGATGACCCGATTTTCTATAACAATATCTTTGAAATAATTGCTGAATTTGGAAATAACAATTTTATTATCTGTGGTGACTTTAATCTTTGCTTGGACCCTGATTTAGACTCATTCAATTACATTCGTACAAATAACCCAAATGCCAGAAACAAATTATTAGATTTTATTCAGGAAAATAATTGCATAGATGCATTTAGAGAGCTTAATCCAAATTTGAAAAGATATACTTGGAGAAGAAAAAACCCTCTAAAACAAGCGAGATTGGATTTCTTCATATTAAGTAAAACTTTATCGACAGATACATTTCAAGCTTTTATAAAACCAGGTTATCGTTCAGATCATTCATTAGTCCAATTACAAATGACGTTGAACGAATTTATTAGGGGAAGAGGATTGTGGAAATTTAACAATTCTTTATTATATGACTTACAATACATTAAAACAATAAAAGAATTAATAAGTAAAATCAAATTACAATATGCAATCCCAGTCTATGATTTAGATAATATTGATAAAATACCACTTGACTCCGTTCAATTCAATATAAATGATCAATTATTTTTAGAAACTTTATTAATGGAAATCAGGGGTAAAACTATTTCATACGCGAGTTATGTAAAAAAACAAAAAGAAAATCAAGAGACAACATTGATGGATGAAATAAAATACTAGGAAGAAAATTTAAATGATCAAAATTTTGGTATATTAGAGGGTAAACGGGTACAATTAGAGAATGTCAGAAAAGAAAAAATCAAAAGTTCTATCGTTCGATCGCGAGTTAAATGGGTAACAGAGGGCGAAAAACCAACAAAATTTTTCTGCAACTTGGAAACAAAAAATTATTTGAATAAAATTATACCTAGAATAGAAAAAAATAACGGAGATATCATAACTGATCAAAAAGAAATTTTGAAAGAAATTGGAAGTTTTTATAGTAATCTGTACTCTGAAAACCGTAATATTTTAGATGTAGATTTAAACGACTATCTCAACAATTGTGACTATTCAAAATTAACCAAAAGCGAATCTGATCGTTTAGAAGGTGTTATTACTGAAAAAGAAGCTTTATATACATTAAAGAATATGAAAAATGATAAAAGTCCTGGCTCTGATGGTTTTACTGTTGAATTTTTTAAAGTATTTTGGAATGACATTGGGCCCTTTATTATTCGATCTTTAAATTATGGGTATAAAAATGGACAACTTTCAGTAACACAAAGGGAGGGAATAATAACATGTATACCAAAAGAAGGAAAATCTAAACACTTATTGAAAAATTGGCGCCCAATTACTCTTCTTAATACGGTATATAAAATAGGCTCAGGGGTTATAGCGAACAGAATTAAACCGACTTTAAATAATATAATTGGTAAAGAACAAACGGGTTTCATTCCAGGGAGATATATTGGAGAAAATACCAGACTAATATACGATATAATGCAATATACTGAATACAATGATATTCCTGGGTTATTATTATTAGTAGACTTCGAAAAGGCTTTCGATTCAATCTCTTGGTCCTTTTTAGACAAAGTATTAACTCTTTTTAATTTTGGAATTTCTATAAGAAAATGGATTTCTAGTTTCTATAAAGATATTAAATCTGCAGTTACACAAGGGGGAAATTTAACAAACTTCTTTCAAATTAAAAGAGGCTGTAGACAAGTGGACCCTTTGTCACCATATATCTTTTTACTATGTGTTGAGATTTTAGCAATAAAAATTCGAAATAATTTGAAAATAAAAGGAATTAGAACAAATCTTACTGAATCTAAAATATCTCTATTTGCAGATGATACTTGTCTTATATTGGACGAATCTGAACTTTCGTTACGACAAGCTTTATGCGAACTTGATGTTTTTGCAAACATTTCGGGTCTTAAAATAAATTATGATAAAACTCAAATTATTTGGATAGGAAATAAAAAATACAGTGAAGAGAAACTATGTATAGACTATGACTTACACTGGGGCAATACTCGTTTTACATTACTTGGTATTATATTTGATGTAGATATAGATAAAATTACCAAATTAACTTCGACCAGAAATTAAATACAGTACGGATGTTAATAAAGTCATGGAAAAAACGAAATCTCACTCCGATTGGAAAAATCACAGTGATAAAAACACTCCTCATCTCACAATTAAACCATTTATTTATTTCATTACCAAATCCAAACCAGAAAATTATTACTGAACTTAATACAATTTTATATCACTTCATATGGGATAGTCCTACTGGTAGAGTCAAAAGAGATGTTTTAATAAAAGAGTACGAAGAGGGAGGGTTAAAAATGGTTCATTTGATTTCTTATATAAATGCTCTTAAAACTACTTGGATAAGGAGGCTGCTACATGAAGAAAGCAGTTGGAAAGAAATTCTGAATTCTCAAATAGATATCCACAAATTTCTTAGTGTTGGGGAGGACTTTATAACTGAAAATATTGAAAAGATAAAAAACAATTTTTGGATTGACGTCTTTAAAGCATGGTTATTGTTAATTAAAACATGTCACACATTAAAAACTTACAAGCAACCTTCTGAAAACTTTCTTTGGTACAATAGTTACATAAAAAAGGGGAATAAATCCATGTTTTTTAGACAATTATACGATAAAGGTGTTAAATTTGTTAACGACTTACTCGATATAGATGGAAATTTTTTAGACCTCAAAAGTTTTAACAATTGTTTTAATTGTAATATAAATTTTGTAGACTTTAATGGTATAATTTCATCGGTGAAATGTATGTTGAAAAAGAATAATCAAGCGCCTGTTTCTAAAGTTGAAAATCCATTTATTCCAGTGAATTTAAAAGTATTTTTTATCAGTAAGAAAGGTTCAAAAGACATGTACAAAATCTTGAAGCAAAATAATATGATACCAACCGCAAGGTTAAAATGGCAAGAAATCTTTGAAGATTTAAATACAGAAACGTGGAAAGAAATCTATAAATTAATTTTTTCAACAACATCAAGTACAAAACTGCAATGGTTTCAATACAGAATTGTTAATAATATAATCGGTACTAACGCCTTTTTGTTTAAGATTAATTTAAGAAATGATCCAAAATGTACTTTTTGTAAACAAAGTAATGAAACTGTTATACATCTCTTCTGGGAATGTGAATATGTGCAAAATTTTTTAGAAGAAGTAGATACCTGGTTTTTACAAAACAGCATACTATTAGATTTTACAAAACTTCATTTTATATTAGGAGACTTTAGTTTAAATAATAGAATAAAAAATTTGATTATAGTCCATTAAAATATTATATTTATAAAACTAGATGTCTTGGCAAATCCCTGTCAATAGATTCATTTAAGTATATTTTGGCTGATGTGTACAATATTGAAAAAACATCGCTACAAGCAGAAATAATCTAGAAAAATTTATGAAAGAATGGCAACAATTCCACAATATTGTAATAACTTAAATTTATATCTATTTATAAAGTCTGGACATCGATGTTACATTGTACTGAATGGCTTTAAAACTATTCAACCACCAATTGTGATATTTACGTAAATACTCTCTCCCCCCTCTCTCTCTATCTCTCTGTTAATATTGTTTTATGGATTTATATGTTTGAGTGACTTACAGGTCCTTTGGGCCGGGTGCTACTTTATGTTATTGATTATACTTTACTATTGTATTTGATGCACATGTCACTATAATAAATTACTTACTTACTTACTTACTTACTTACTTACTTACTCTCTCTCTCTCTCTCTCTCTCTCTCTCTCTCTCTCTCTCTCTCTCTCTCTCAAAAACACATTCATTATGTAAGTTTATATTGTATTATATATATTAGATGTTAGAGTATTGTTAAAATAAAATATGATATGATGAATGTGAATAAAAAAAAAATAAATATAAAAAAAAAAAAGATACACTTGTCACGTGTAAATTCGAAAATGAGAATGAAAGAAACGTGGATTTATAGGACGTCAAATACATCCAAGATACATTTTAGATACAGAGCTATCGTACTTAACAATAATGTGATGATGACTATTGAACTATATAACAGTATTTCTTTTTAGATCAGGAATTGTTCTAATCAAAAACAAACATACTAATCCATGTCCGAATCACAATCCAAAGAAAAGTAAAAACTTTGGAACTGACAAGTCAGGTTTGACATGTGAATTTTCACCAGAGAAATGAGGCCGGGTGCTTCGGAATGGTAAGCATCTTCTGTTTAGCTAGTTACACCCACCACGTGTGTATTCAAAATTGTGTGAAAGAAACATTAGACTATGCGACGTTAAATATATACAGGGCAATTCTGGGCACAGAGACAGAGATGACGTCACAAAACTTTTTCAGGGGCTTAATAAGCCTAGGCTTGCAATATCCCCTAGTCAACAATTTATTTGCAAACTAAAATATCATATTTACTTACAATCGGACAAAATGTTTGTTTTCCCATTTCCTGACATATATGATAATAAAGCAGACAAGAGTAACAGTGACTTATTTTATATTCATTACCACGATGTTATCGGTAATAGCGTGTCACTTTGTGGAATTATAGTATATTTGTTTGGTTTGTAAATGAACAATCAAAACTGCCTTATGTTTCTGGTATTGATTGTTATACTTCACTGTGTTAATTCTAAATATTCAGAGAAACAATTACTTTGTTCTTTATCAGTGTTAGAATTTTATCCATTATTTATCATAAATCTATGTTCAATGTTCCGGTATGCTTCAGCAAACAACCACGCAAAAATATATGTAAATTATTCAGCTAAGCTGAAGGTATATTTGTGTAACGATTCAGTTAACTTATTTATGACGAATGACATATGAGATAAAAACAAGTGAATTGAATTATCTAAAACAGAAGAAAGATATTTCAAATTAAAACATGTACTTGCTTACAAACTTATTGTCTTAGTATACAAGACAAATCGTTGATAAAAGCTGCAAAACAAGACCAAAAAAACGCATATTGGGACCATTAATTATTAAAATTTCGACACTGGAGGGAATGTCCATTGGTGGTTATGGTACTTTTTGCGCCCTTAAACAATTCCAATTACTTTACAACCAGTGATCCATAAAACGCACATTTGAAAGTTATCATTATTATTGTGAAAACTTAACAGAAATGTCATCAATAAATAGTTTTTGTAAGGTGTGTGTTGTTATTAATGGCATAATCATGCCACTTTATCAACACAATCCTTTTTGTATTGGGTAAACAAAACCAGAATTAAAAAGACTATAATTTACATTTTTATGGTCTGTAGCTGTATATTATTACCTTATTACGAGGATATAAGTTTTTAAAACTATCATTATTGCTTGCCATAGTACTTGATAATAACGTGTTTATTTTGTCTTGATTTCCTATTTTGTATGTTTGCTGTGATAGGCGTTCCTTGTTGTTTTGAACTGAAATCTATGTATAAACGCCACCTGTAAACTGAGCAAACGTGGGCTTATATGAAAAGACAATTAGTTTGTTTTATATAGAAGATCATCCATTAGTACGTGTAAACGATTATAAAAATATCAATACCCAGTAAAATACTTATTTGTAAAATGGTTGTATTTGCATAATATATTTGTTTTAAAAAAATTCTTTTTTTTTTTAAAAACTGACTCCATGCATTTCTACATATCAATGAGGTTACATTTTTAATTACTGTTGGAACTATTCTATTTATGACAGTAAAATACTCTTTATTTCCATAGAAAATCAAAGAAATTTGAATATTTTGAATAAGGATTGATATTTTTTACTTACTTGTACCTAGTCGTAATTGAAAATCTATATGCGCATACGCGATTGTCATCAATTATTTCTTTAGAAAGGAAAATGTTGGCGTTATGGTTAAACCAGGCACGATATTTTAACCTTTTATACCCTGAACTCTTGATTATTGTTTGACATGCTGATTTACATTGACTAAAAAAGGTATTACACAAATGGTAGTTGTGTGGTTACAATGTTGCTTTAAAAACCAATTATCAAAGCATATTTGTGACGACTACCCTTGGCAAAAAATATGTCAACAACATCTGTAATTGTATCAAAAATAATCCTACGTAATTTATTGATAGTCTTAAAACGTAATAGCAATAACATCAACATGCCTATCGGCGAAAAATACACATTGAATAACAGTAAGAAACCCATAATTCGGTAAAATATTTGACATAATTATTTGTATTGTTTTAGACACTGAAATATCAACGCAACCATGAGCATGTTATGTGAAAACACCTTACAATAACGCAACACATACTAGGGTTCTTAATATAGTTTCCTACTTTTGACGTGCATTGGAGTCAGTTTCAGAGATGTGGATATTGTATCAATAGGTTGTATCAACCATCCCACTTTTTTGACATTTTGGTGTGCCATTTATATGCACTTTTATTGATCGTTTATTACCGTATGAAAAACAATATTTGAATGAAGTCCCAGTATAAAAGTTAAAAGCAATCATACCATTTGTTGATGAATGCTTGAATAATTGGGCGAAGAAAGATCAGGGTGATAGTGTTTATTTTTAGTGTGTGCATTAACTTGTATCAATTGAATAAAATGATTCTGAAAATTTTGTCGGTGAAAAACAAAACGTTTGTTTAAACAAGTTTTTACTTAACTTGCGTGGTTAACGTTCTAATAAAGGGATTCAATCATACCAATCATACAAACAATTGCTTAGAAATAAACACATTAAAATAATAAATAAGCATTTTTTGACTTAAATGTTTTAAAATACAGTAGCAGAATTAAAACTTTATGGTAACTATACACATTTAATATTGAAGAGAATTGTTTGTACCTTAAAAGAATTAAGACATTTTGTCAGTACATGTGTTACACAATTAAACATACACTATATTTATATAAACATATATGATAAAATAAGCCAATTCAAATACTAGCAAAAATTGTATTTGTAGCTGAAAAATGTGTACTTTGCAATAATCACTGACACAAATAACAAGCAACACGAAGTTCATGACAAAACAATACGAGGTAATGACGGAAACAATATAATGCTGTAACAGCAACACAAGACAAACGTGGAAACTGATTAAAAATAAAAAAACAAATTAATCCATGTCCGAATCACAATCCAGAAAATAAAAAACTTTGGAATTGACAAGGAAGGCTAGCAACGTGAACTTCCACAAGAGAAGTGAGACCAGGTGCTCCGGAAGAGTAAGCGCCTCTTGTTTAGCTAGCTACACTCGTCACGTGTGTAATCAAAAACCTACCGCCTATCGGCTATATTTACCGTAACAGGACTAACTGATAATATAATTTCCAATAGTGTGTAGTATCGGAGGACCCCAACTATCCCGAAGTGGTCTGTAAATATGCACATTCAAAATTGATATTACAAAGCAATGAACAATTTACGCTGACATAAATATGTTTATGTATAAAAAATTCAAAAACACATACCATTTTATTTTTATGTTATCATCGTTGCATAATATCCAACAAAATTTCAATACTCTTTCCAGAGTCATTTATTTAAGAACTAACAACTCATATACTAGATTTATGCATTCTTTCCTAAATTACACAAGGATGTCCTCAAAGTAATATAATGATAATGCAGTTAAAAAGCAAAATCTTCAGCATATTTCAATTACTTGTATCTTTCATTAATGTTCTTTGGATTTTCAGTAGGAGATTAAACTCACTTTACTATTCCTTGAAATTACCGTACATGCAGACTTTTAGTACTTTGGTGTATATTAATGTTAAATTAAATTTTGTATGCACATCGATTTCATTTATAACATCAAACAGAACCAATATTAAAGCAGAGAAGATTTGTGTTATAATAGTCTTAAGAAGATACAGGTTATCGGATTTAAAATGAATGAAATCTTATCCTTTTTTAGGTTGTCTTTGAAATCTAAATATTGGTTCTTTGCAAATTTGTTTTCACTAATATTTTCTAAAATTTTTGTACACCTATATTTTTGATATTCCATTCCTTTTTGTATGAGATTTCTAAAAGTACTTTTAAACTTAAGTTCGTTATTAAAACTAGCAAAGAGTCTAAAATAAGAAATTCAAAGGCAATATTACTAGTATATGGTGTAGCTATCTAAACAGGAGGTGGTTACCCTTCCGGAGCACCCGGCCTTACTTCCCTGGTGGATATTCACGTGCCTAACCTGACTTGTTAGTTCCAAAGTTTTCACTGTGTTTCTGGATTGTGATTCGGACATGGATTAGTATGTTATGTTATTGAGTATAATTTGGTTTTAATGAATCACTATGCATCTATGCTCAGAGAGCCTGAGACGTCTCGCTCTATAAAAAGGTCTCCTGCTAGCACTACGGGTACTAGACTAGCAGTTAATATTGGTACCCCTAGGATTATCCTTCAGGATATTATCAAAACGTCATATGTTGCCAGTTCCGATCATCGTTACTTCTATAAAGATTCACAAGACACTTTCAAACAAATAAAAAAGTCTACAATTAAACTTTCAGATATTTTTAATTATGATGACAATTTAAATTACTGCACCGTTACAACTTGTAAATCAAAAAACTGCAAAACCTGTAAAATTTTAATAACCGATACGCATTTTGCCAGTAACCTTACATCTAAAAATTACACTTTACGAAGTCACGATGATCTGAATTGTAAATCTTCCAATGTTGTATATGGAATAGAGTGCAATTTATGTGGACTCATATATGTGGGTGAAACCAAAGTTAGAATAAATATACGTATGAATGGACATCGGTTTGATATCAATAACAATGGTAATCAGTTTATTTATCAACATTTTAACCAGCCGGACCATTCTGTGTTATCTATGAAAGTCAGGCTTTTGGAAAAATTATACCACCAAACAAATAGTCCTACATTTAAGCACTCCATACCGATTACAACGGGAAAATTACTGGATAAGAGAACTAGGCACTGCTTCGCCATATGGATGCAATGACAAAATTGTAAGCGTAGGAAATCTTTCAAGCCCGGGTTGTAACAATGTAAATGTTTTACACTTGTTCAACAAAACACCACGTGACAATAGAAGTCATGGACATCGCCGTTATAACAGACCCAATATCCATGATGTTAGTTTTCTTAATCTTTTACCATTCCTACAGAAACCTCTCGGATTACACCATATCCGAACTAAACTCTACTCTATACCACTATCCCGTCTTAGACAGTTACAAGAAGAATGCATATCTAAAACTACTATAGATTCAAATACACCAGAATATAAGCTTACTGCTATCATCATGGATATTGCTTTTAATAGATTATTTAAACCTGCTCGGGAAAACGATATTGATAACGATGGTCAACACCAATATCTTAAGTTACACTATGCTAACAAAGGCATAAATGCTATAAACATTTCCAATATTCTTCAAAATAAACAAGTCCAATCTAAAATTCCTGCTTATTTCAAAATTAATTCTCCACCTCTAGTTTCCTACTCCTGCTATAAACCTATTGCATCCAAAATATTTAATTATAAACAAACATTGCAGTGTTTAAACTTTCATAATTTTACTCCACCTACTTGCTCTTGCTCCTCTTCTCCCTATATTTATGGACCGGCTGGACATGTAATAACTGGTGATCTCAATATAATTGAGAACACCAAATTAAGATTTTTACTTTCAAAAGGTCCTAAATATAGAGAAGCTCAACCTTTTACTTGGGGACAGAATTTCCGACTTGTCATGGATTCCGTTGAAGAGTACGCCAGACGTTGTGCTAAATTAGAAGATGTTGAGCTTGATACCTTATCCGACTGGATAAAGGTTGTGAGATCTTACGTTAAAACTAAGATTGCCAAACTTAAAGGGTCTATGAGTACTAAATCGTCTTCAGTACTCAAGGATCCAGAAAACAAATATGTTGTTGTCCCAGCTGATAAGGCTTCCAACAACATTATTCTCGTTTGTAAGAGATTCTACCTTGAATGTCTTATTAAGGAGCTTGGTTTAGATAGTATATCAAATAACCCTGCATATTCTAGAACTAGTTTTACCAAAGATGAAGTTCTTTCCAACCATAGGGGAGTTCTCGAGTCTTTCGGTATCAATCTTAAAGAGGAAGATCTTGATCTTCCTTACTTGTATTGGATTCCTAAACTCCATAAAAATCCATACAAGGAAAGATATATAGCAGGCTCATCTAAATGTACTACTAAATCATTATCGGTAACTCTAACACAAATTTTGACAATCGTCAAAGATGGTCTTCAGTCTTATTCAGAAAAAGTATATTCTACATCTGGAATCAACCAAATGTGGATTCTCAAAAATTCTAAAGAATTACTTGAACATCTTGCTTCTAATACTTTATCTCATGTAAAAAGTATAAAAACATTTGATTTTTCTACACTATACACCACAATCCCTCATTCTAAATTGAAAAAACGTCTTAAAGAAATTATTCACTTGTCTTTCTTCTACAAAAACGGTAAGCCAAGATACAAATATCTGGTGCTGAACAGGGATTCTGGTTATTTTGTCAAGCATCATACGGATTCCAAACAAAAATATATTGAAGATACCATCAACAAAATGTTGGAGTTTTTGATAGATAACATATTTGTTGTGTTTGGTAATATAGTTTTTCAGCAAACAATCGGTATACCAATGGGTACAAACTGTGCACCATTGCTTGCTGATTTGTTTCTTTATTCTTACGAAGCAGAATTTATGCAGAACCTTGTTAAATCTGGAGAGAAAACTGTCGCCAAATCATTCAACTCAACATACAGATACATAGATGACGTTCTGTCTCTTAACAATCCTAAATTTGGAGACTATGTAAATGTCATCTATCCTAGTGAGCTTGAAATAAAAGACACGACTGATTCCTCAAGTTCTGCTTCATATTTAGACTTATACCTGAATTATGACGCACAAGAAAGGCTACATTTGAAACTTTATGACAAACGTGATGACTTCAATTTTTCTATTGTCAACATTCCTTTTTTATGCAGCAATATACCTGCTTCTCCTGCTTATGGTGTATTTGTTTCCCAATTAATACGCTATGATAGAGCTTGTTCCCACTACGGGGACTTTGTACAACGAAGTAGGCTGCTTGCAAATAAATTGTTGACTCAGGGATATTGCAAGCCTAGGCTTATCAAGGCCCTCAAAAAGTTTTATGGCCGTCATCACAGTATTGTTGATAAGTTTGATGTCTCTGTGTCCAGGATTGCCTTGGATATATTTGACGTCTCATAGTTCCATGTTCCTTTCACACAATTTTGATTACACACGTGACGGGTGTAGCTAGCTAAACAGGAGGTGCTTACCCTTCCGGAGCACCCGGCCTCACTTCCCTGGTGGAAGTTCACGTGTCTAACCTAACTTGTCAGTTCCAAAGTTTTTACTTTGCTTCTGGATTGTGATTCGGAAATGGATAAGTATGTTTGTTTTTGATTGTATAGGTTCCAACATATATATTTATGAAACAATACGTAATGACACTAAAATAAAATTGTAACTGTCTTATGAATAAATAACATATATACGCACGTTGTTGTTCGTTCATTGTTTGGTAAAGTAAATCTTTTTGAATTAGAAGAAAGAAAGTTGCAACGAGAAATGTACCTGACAAAAGCTAACGTAACCAAAACTACAAACGCAATATAAATGAATGATAAAAAAATTGAACCTAGACAAAATAACACAATTCATAGTTTTTGATTATTGTAAGGGACTGATAATTGTAAACTAGGGACGGAAACTACCAAGGCTATAGACACATTGTTTTTTTCTATTAGATGATTGTTTTACTATCAGTTACCTTAAACATTTTAAACAATCTGTTTTTATTTCGTTCCTTTGTTGTTGATATTCTTAGTTGCCAAGTATGTTATCAGATACCAATTTTTTGTGTATTACTTGTACGTGTCAGTATTATTTTTTCCGTTAAGTTTTAATGTTGCATTTGTTGCATCTGGTTATTTTCATTGCAATTCTGGGAATAATTGTAATGTCATTTTTTCTAATTAAAAATGAAATGATCAGTTATGTTAAATGAAGGAAACAGCTCGGTTGTATATACATACTGGCTTATATAAAAGCATTAAACAAAACCCTTGCTGACATAAATGATGAGCATAGTTCTTTATAATGGTATCTTATAAATCATTATGATGCGTCAACGTAGAGTATTGTGTTTGATATTCATTACATTTACCACATGGCCATAGTTTCTTATCCTTTAGTTGATAAAGTAAAACAAGCAATAATATGAAGATTTATGTGCATTGTTTTTGTTTTCATAGTAGAACCAATTATTGGAAATTCTACTCTGAAAGCCCGTGAGATTGTGGAGGGTAGAATAGATTAAAATTAGCAGTATTCGGTATCTAAGTCCGTCGTCATACCATCAATAAGCGGATTGACCATTGTAATTGAAATGAATGTAATTTCATTTGAAACGTTACTACCTTACGTTTGAAAGAAAAAAGTAGCATTTATTCCCCGGAATATAATCTCTTTGATAGTAGATGGCTAACCCTTTTATATATTTTACGGTTTCTGGACTTTTATCACTTACTGGTTTTTATATGGAATATGCAAATTTACTGTTAAATTAAGACCCATATTCAAAACAATTTGTCTTAAAAATCGATTGGCCAAATGTAGAAAGTTTTGACGAGGAAAATCGACGAATAAGCGAGGATTACTCTTAATTCATTGCGTCCGGATCCGACAATAGTAATAGTAATAATAATAAGTTATGTTAATTAGTTTACCAATTTTTTTAAATCGTTTGGTTTAATGAAACCAAGTTACATGCTGTTGGGTAAAGCCAATTTTCCTAAAACGAAAGCCAATATTTCTCAATTGTTGCCTAACTGTGTTCCTTTGAGCCAATTAAGGTTTGTACATGATTATTTATATGTTATTAAAGTTTTAATTGTAATCAAGTAATAAATATAACCAACTGATCGTTAAAGGTCTCTTGTTTTTTATATTGCGAAGATTCAATTTAATAACCGAATTTAAATACTAGTCAAAACATTCAATTTTAATTGTTTTGAGTGTGTGTAAGCATTTAATTTGTTTATTTTCCAGTTGTCTCATCAAGTCTATCAATTCAACAATAGAAGTCAATTTAATTGGTAAAATGTCTGGAGACGCAATCAAAATGGAAATCGGTTGGTATGTCAATTATCATATGCATACCTTTTTGTCTGATGTCTGTACATCATTATATTGCAATTATTGCTTTGTACAGATACGTTAAATAAAGTTTGCATGATGTGGATAACGCTATGTCAAACAAAATAACAACTGATTGAATTATATGAGTAGCCAACTTACCTTATTCATACAATTTACAATTTATGACCATCTCCAATCAAAGCAGATATGGCTAACTTTTTATAATCATCAAAGGCTCTGATCTATCAAATAAAACAAAATATCAAAACCAAAATCCAAAAGGGCAGTAAAAGTTTAAATCTGGTCAAGGTTAGACACCTGAACCTCAAACAGTGAAAGTGAGAACGGGTGTTGCGGAGGAATAATCATCTCCTGTTAAGCTAGCTACATCCGCCTCGTGTGTAATCAATATTGGGAATGAAATTAATATAGAAATGGAGAACCTCAAATATATCAAGGGTTATTATTCAGATACAACCTTCTAAATTATCTATACATGTACTTCCCTAAACTCATTCAAATTGTGGTGTAAATTGATAGTTACTTTGCACTTTTACTTTTTATAGTGAATGTTGAATGCAAAGCATTAATTATCAAAAGCAAACATTCCCTTCAGTTATGACAATATCTTTTCAGGATTTACCGACAAGATAATTCCTACATGTAACAGGGGTAAATGTTCGATAGTATCTCACCACTGTTTGGTTTGAACTATGAACAATTTCGTGTATGCATGTGAAGTGTGTGTTGTATGGTCTGCCTTGTACTAGCGCGCACTCAGGGCGACTCTAAGATGCTAGATCACCGAGTCAGTACACCACAGAAAAGTGTACCACTCCCCAGTCCATTATACTGATACCAGGTTAACCAGTAAAGGCCAATTCACGTTGACGTTTTATTCATTAGGCCACCGCGACCTCATCTCTCACCACCGGAAGACTGTTTCATGCAAGAGTTTTAGTTATCATTTGATTCTATATGTTTAAAATCACTGAATTTATCTTACATACACCTATTGAAAAGAATAAAATTTACAATTTAGTGAACTAGCATGACCTGTCCACCTCTCGCCAATTCTGAGTTTAGTTTGTGTTGATTATTGTGACGTCAAAATAGGCGGAGCTAAATGCGTTCAAAAGATAAAATGACACCAAAGAAGGCGGGGCTAAATGCTTTGAACGTACTAATGCCGCTGTTCCGATTACTAACAGAAGTGAAAACCAGCATTTTGTAATATTAAATGATTGGTATTTTGGCAATTCTAAGCAGAAAAGCCAACGATTTATTTTGTAATAAAAATTCAAAAACTTATATTAGGAACAACTTTCATATTTTATGATTTACGGTTTACAAAGGCTTCGCAACTTAATGAGAAATGCCACTTTAAACATTTTGTTTATGCCCTTTAAAACACAACAAATTGAAAGTCATTCCTAAAACACATATATATATTTAAATATTTTTATCACAATTCTTGTTATGTGTCATGAAATTTGCATGTAAAGAGATTAATAAGATATGTTTCTTTCATGTTGTTTTATGTTTTATAAATTCTCACCTACTTGCATTTCGATAAATCATAAACTTTTTACCATTATTTTCTTGGCTGAAATAAAGCCATATTTAAGGTAAATATTTGAGGTTTAAGTTTCGTAACACTTTGCGTCATGCGGAGTTAGAATTTTAAAAAACGGCTTTTGAGATATTGTTTACACAATAGGTATCAAGTCAGTTTGCCAACAATTATTTATTAAAAGAATCTTCAATGTGGTTTGGATACGGTGCATTTCCTGTGATTTCCCTAGGGACATACTAACATTTAAAGATTTATGTATTAAACATACATTTAAAAACGTTGACGTTAATGAATTGTCCTTTTGGGACCCTCCATTTATCATATATAACATAGGACCTAAGTGAATATAATACTCAAGCGTTATCCATGATAAACAACTTCGGTGCCAAATCCGTTATCATAGGCCTTAGATAAATAATCTAGGAAAATAATGTGTGTTTAGACAGACACTTTGTGCTTGGTTTAATGAAATTCTAGAAAGAAAAATAATCAATAAAAGTTTGATTTCATTATCTATTGCATATCACACATTCCTGTATATTTAATGTTAGTTTGTGAAAAGGGTTACGGTTATCCTGGCTTAGCAATAATCTTATAGATTTTAATTAACATGACAAATGTATATTGGTGTAAAAAGTATTAAAGAAACAAATTAATTATTTGTTATTACAAATTATAAATGATATCCTCACGAGTGTTTTACAAAATAAATAATATTTATTATTTTTTCTATTTATTCAACGAAAGTTTAATCTCGGTGCTGTTCAAAATTTATCTAAAAATGGACGGGAGATGGAACCCGATTTGTTTTTCAAAAGCAAACATATCAACCCATGTCCAAATGAAAATCTCAAAAACAAAGTAAAACTTTGAGGCTTTCTAAATTAAATACAAACTTAAACTTCAAGCAGGGTTTCGCATTATATATAAAGTTCAGCATTATAATAGCCGACATTGTTAAAGTGTACACTATCATGAATAAGCAATGAAATTGATGTTGTTATATGGCTGAACGGGAAATACTTACCTTTTAGGAGTATCCGAAATCACTTTCCTCATTGAAGTTCATGTGGTTAACGTAATTTGCCACTTTTCAAAGTTTTATTTACTTTGTGACTTTTGATTTGGACAAAGGTTGGTATGTCTGTTTTTGATTCCACATCTATCGGACTGAATCTAGATTTACAACTCTTCTTGAAGCGTTTCTCCATTAATTGTGGTTACTTTACAGAGGTGGTCTAATCGCTTGCTTTGAATGCACATATATGTATTAAAGATTATATAATGACAGACAAGAAGAAATATGCAATCAAGCGGAAGCAATGACTCGGTTTACATAATTAGCTATGGTTCTTGTCCCAGTTTCAAATTTATTTTTCAACTAAGATATTCCGTAACTTTAATCTTGAAGTTTTAAATGGTAAATGATATTGTTAGTTGTCAATGTATTCGTATATTTAGGATGCCATTCTGAAGATCATGCTAAGCTTATTACATTTAAATACCATAATTTTGTAGAAGCGTTTTATTTTAAGTACAATAAAATACTGACAGAACTTGACAGATTTAGGTAAAGGAGAACTTCAGTTCAGGAATGACTATGAAATTGGAGTCTGCCCCTTTAAACATTTATCAGAACCTTAATTAATTAGTGCACATCTTCACATTGATACAAGAGAAATATTCTTGACTGGTATCTTTAAACATATTCAATGAACTAATCTTCACATTGATCAGTTTAAGAATGTCAAAATTCAAATATAAGTCGAATAAATATAATTAATAATGTAGCATAATGAAACCAATGCACGATATGTTGTAAATATAGAATAACTGAAATCATCGATACAAACCTCCCACTGACAAACGTTTAGGGGATAAAAAATATGACATGCAAATAGCTACTAAAGTACTAAAATAAACGTATTTTATTAATTATGTCTTGTTCTTGCTGAGAGATGGACAATGCTGTTTAATTGTTTCCTCTCTAAGAACATGTAATATCTTACCTTCTTATCATAAATTAGACAGCACAGCTTGTGTTCCATGTCTTAATAAAAAAAATCAATTAAAATAAATGATGCTCAAAAATAATCTTGATTGTGTTTACTGCTAGCTGTAATTAACAAGGTGTCTGCAAAAAGCACTTTGTTTTATTTTTGGAAATATATATATGCTCTTTTTGATATTTGCAGTTAGTACAAAATGTTAATGAAATAAATTATATATACCTGGCAAAAACTACACTTCCATAAAAACAATAAGAATAAAAGAAGACACAATATAAACATACATGAGATCATAGATTGCAAATTTTTCCTACTTTGAACGGCTCGGGTACAAACTATAATTCGAAAAATGACACTCATTGATTTGATTCATGTATCTTTGTATAGCCTTCAATATTCAGTGATAAACAACGTTGTGATTCACAATTCGGATCACTAGTCCTCACTTCCTTGGTGGAAATTCATGTTTTTAACTTTCTTTACATGTTTTGTAAACGTTTTACTATGCTTTTGACATTGTGATTTGGACATGGACCGGTAAACTTCAACATCCAGTCGATAATCTAATTATAGATAGTGTTTCATTATTCTTCAAACTCATGTAATTGATAGAAAGTGTTGAAGCTAGAAAATAGTTAACGCTTTTGCAAAAGGAACAAAAACGCAAATAAAACATTGTTAGAATACATTTATAATTCGAAGGGACACAAAACACTATAACAAAACAAAATGCATTGGTTTGAATTATTTTAAGACATTGGACATTTAGGACAGCGTGAAGTGGTCTAACGGTAATTCACGTCCAGTTAGGATTCTTTCACTTATGTCGAAATGGTAGAAACCGCAATACCAAGAAAAAACCAGCGAACGACTGCAAGCGAACTGACTAACATTATCACACTGGGATCTGCTCGAATACGACTGGTACACAGGCGATGAGAGACGGTATGGTCCGTATGGGCAGACCTTTTGCCCATCGACCCCCGTTCATTTTATTAAGATAAAAGAAAGCAATTTGCTCTTGAAATTATCTACTTGACAAGAGCCAATGTATCCAAAGACATGGAACAATAAATGAGCAAACGAGACAAGATAGGATAAACACATGTCATGATCACTGATCATGTATGACCATTTAAGGATAAGACTTTCGTAACAAAGAATGTACTAACAATGCCATTTTTACATTATTGAGGTAACAATTGTTTCGTACAAATGTGGTTAGTTATGCCATGTACTTCTTCCAGTGTTAATAAAAGTAAGTGGGTTAGAGCAAAGAAAGTAGTTTCGATCACTACTATTAATACAGTGTTGACTGCTACCAATCGAATCTATTGAAAAGTTTGGATGTAAGAAACATTGTACGTTCAGAGCAATCGATACTAGTACACCAGAATCTAATTTTGTTTTCGTGGTATAATCTTCATATGTGCCATGTAACATTTTTATTATTATTCATGAAATGTCGTTAATCATATTTTGGAATCTCCGCAAACGTTTTCAGACATCGAATTATACACCGATCTTGCCAATAAATGTAATTTGTAGTGATTGATCTTAATATAACCTACAAAACCTTAAACAGATAAGTTTGCAATAACCAAATACAATTTGTGCTCCAATAATGTTCTTATTGATTCCATCCTGATATACAAGATGAAGTGACTTCCAAATGACTATATCCCGAGAACGGTGATAAAAGTAACTCTACTGGACGAGGCTTAATCTACCGGAAATATTGACTTCATTAAGATTCTTTTATTGTGATAGCAATCATGGAATCTAGAAATGTCATCAATTTAAATGGAAATTAACTCAATATGTTTGTATCCTCAGGGAGAATGCAATTCCGTTTATGCAAAATAATCTTCATTCTTAGACTAATACTAACATTATTGTCAAGAAGTGAACCCATTATTAGTACACGTTGTTGCCGGAATTTTAAAAAGTAAAATTGTTTTATGTTTTATCTATCTGAGAAATGATCCCTTTAATAACATTAGTTTCCTATTGGAAGTTACATATTGTGTGGTAGTGGTATACCACTCCGCAGAGATATGAAAACGTCTATTTTCTCTGCGTTCTATCAATTATATCAATAGTTTCAGGATCTTAAAAAGCAATCAAAAGGCTAGTTATAAGGAATACGATATCCTAAATAACCCCATAAATTCCCATTGTTTGGTATAATCACCATAAAGTCGAACAAAATAACTACAGTATGTTACGTTATTTTCTATAGAATGCCACAATATCGCAATAATTGATAATATAGTTCATCAAAATTGAATCCCGGCATTGATAACATCAGATAGGAATGTTAAGTTGGAGTCGTTTTACATTTTTTATTTTTCTATTAGGAATTCTATTTCAATTTCTTATAATGAAGATATATTACTCGTAATTAAGTTTAATTTTCTTGATATCTGTGCAATACATTAAAAGCACCATCTCATATTATATTAATATGTAGCAATATATACAAGAAAGAAATTTGAAACTAAAAAAAAGCTTTACTTGGAAAAATCAATACAAACAAAAATAGGTCACAATACAAGTTAATGATAAAAATAGCCAAGTAAAACAAGATAAGATAAACACAACGTTTGACCATTAGTTGTTAAATTCAAAATTTTTGGACATGCACTAGATCAAAAGAAAAGAACAAGTGATGTGGTAACAGTACTTTTTGACGTTCTGCAACCATCACACTTTTTTACAACCTGTGCATAAGACAGCTGACATTACCTATTTCCATTTCTTGGTCAGACCCCGGTTTGAACCCCGATCTCTCAGATACAAAGCGAACACTATTAACTGAACTACCATTGTTATATTTTAATACTTCAATGAGTAATGGAACCTCTCTTCTGAAAATACATCAAACTCATTTATTGTAAATATGTAAGTAAAAGTAACTTTAAACTTAAATAAAACTTATCAAATTGTCAGATTTTGGTATAAATTGCCATCCTGTCAAACTTAAATCAATATCTCAAATTGTTTTTCATCTCATATATATAATAAATTTAATTTTTCTAATTTTACAAATAGTTATTTGTTTGTTATATTTATATTTATTTCATGTTTAGATTAATATTCCCAAACCTTTTTAATCAATTTTAAATCTTCTGCTATCGTATGCTTTTGGATAAAATCGGTTATTTTTGTGACATTTATAAAGATAGGATAAAAAGTAGTATCTCTTAACACTGTTTATCATTCCATGCTCAGATCAATATCCCCACAGCTATAGAAACTCTGATAATAATGTTTTAATATTGCAAAAAACATATCTAAGCCTTTGGATAAAATCGATGTATTTGTCACTTTTTTAAAGAAATATTTCTCAGAAATTCCAGGATCTTTTTTTCAAAATTCAGAATGTTCTTTGATAAAATCTCAGATAATCGCGCAGCACTCTTATTAAGGTGACAAATACAAGAGAAAAATCGATTAAGTACTCGCTAATCGTGGCGGCTTTTCTTTTATTATCAGAGCATTTCCATCGTATTAAAATCATCTTAAAACTAAAACTTGACAGGTATAATGATAACATGATTGAAATCCACCGTCTTATCAATACACATAAAAAATATCAGATATTATCTAATAAAAGTTGCTTTTTATATAAATATATGATTTATTGGCAACATTGGCAATTTTCATTTTCGAAACGCAATATAACCCAGCCACTTGTCCATAAAATGAAATTCAATGTTAAATGATTTCTAAGTTACTTTAAAAGCCAGATTATATTCACTGGAATCAGGAAATTTGAAATCCTAATACGATCTAACTACCAACGAAGGTTCTTTTTAAGTAAAATATTTCAACAATATCATTACTGACGTCCCTGTGAACATACGATTAGATTACACATTGATCTTGGTGCACGTAAGCACGGTTTTATCATTTTATGACGATGGTGAATTATTTTCTAAACAGAATTTTGTGATTTTTGTCTCTGGCACGTTGCTCAGCATGTGAAAGTTACAGTTGTGTCGCAACGGGCAAATCCGTGCTTTAAATTTTTATTGGTGGTAAAATTTTTAAAACCCAGAAAAATGAAATGTCTGTTTACTTCAATATGTGTTTTTGGTTAGATTAACCCGATTCTGTGTTTTCCTAGATCCTAACATATCCAATTAAACCTTAACTGGTATGGTTTGTAAACAATTAAGGAATGATTTTAATATCATTTTAGAGTCAGTGTGTATTCTTTAATACCCCAGTGAAAATCGGTTGTGTGCATCCGCGATTAAAATAAACCATTTCTGTAAAAAAAAACTGCTGAAGCTATGAGGATTATTGACGCTCAAAATGTTTACGCAGGAAGTAGCGTTTTTCTGACGTATTATCGCGCATGTACAAAGCACCTTCTACGAGCGTATTTTCTTACTTTTTGACATATAAATTCCTATAAGTGTAACCAATTATCATATGCAGAGATAGTGTATGGTAATCATAAATGTGCCTTGCATTTATCACTTGGGTAAAGCAAGTGAAAATACAAAACTTTTCAAATTTCAAGATTTCTATAAAAATTTTGAATAATTCGCTATCACTAATTAAAGTAAAACAGATAGCAATTTCCTTCTTATTAGTACCAAAATGTATCAATTTTGATAAATTTATTTCCTAAATTGATTTCAATGAATTTCTCAGTTCCAAAAATATAACACAAGTGCTCGATTGAATGTTCAAATGAATTAAAAAGATTGGAATTCAATTGAACATCGATTTTCTTACATTCAGGGAAGACATAACAAGATATATCTCATTTAGTGAAATCTACAATTGAATTTGGTTTCTTTAATTGATTTTTGTCGCAATCCATTTTACTTTAATAAAGATATATTTCTCAATCTATGCACTCATATCAGCTTTAATCATAGTAATGCTAATTTTTATTCATTACCAACGATTTTATTGTACTTTTAGCCTTTTATTAGTTGTTCTCATTCGGGGTTTTCAAGAATAAACCATTAATAATTCCACTTGATGCAAATATTTTCTTAATTCATTGAATATTTCTAATAATTCAGATGCAAGAAATGCATTGTCTTTCTAGTTTTTTTTTTATTTTAACACATTGGTCTTTACAGGTTTGTATTCCAAATATTTTTCTAATTCAAGAATTAACTCTTAAAACGTTAAAGACACATTAATATTAATCTTTTTGTGCATAAAGGTGTCAATAAACAGAATGCTTGTCATTTTGATGCAGTTTTTAATCAGCTATCGTGGATTAAATGTGTACATATCTGCTGATAAAAAGGTGGATGCCGCTTAACACATGGGATCCGCCTATATTATCCGTTTATTATCAGTTTTACAGGTGCTCAGTATTTTCATTTTAAAAACCGTGCATGGTAAACGAAAACCGATTTGGTAAAATATGCCTTTTTAATTTCAATTAAATTGTTTTTTACAGAATATATATTGCGATTTACAGTCCAATGAGTTGTCTTGAACTCTCTTTGCCTAGGATTTATTCTAATGAAAAACATTAATTCTCTTAGCGACAGCATTTTATTTTGAGCAGAGATACCATATGGTAATCGTGGATGCACCTTGCCATTACTCTTTGTGCCTAGGGTAGGGGAAGTGGTAAATACAAAACTTTGTATACAGTCAATGGATTTCCTATGAAACTTTTGAATTATTTGCTGTCACTTATTTAGTACATAAATTAGAATTTAGGAGATTTGGTTTCAATAATTAGTATCAAAATGCATTTGAAATGTATAATTTGTTATTTGACTTTATTGCAATTCTCATTTTCGAAAATATAACATGAAAGCTCGATTGAATGTTCAAATTTATTGGAAAAAAATGAAATTCAAATAAATATCAATGTTCCTTACATACAGGGAAGAAATAAAAAGACAGAAAATTAAAATCGGTTTCTTTAATTGATTTGTATTGCAATCCTTTTTACCTAAATAAAGCAATATTTCTCAATCCATACACTCATATCAGTTTTAATCATAGTAATGCTAATTATTATTCATTACCAAAGTTTTTATTGTACTTTTAGCTATTATTAACTGTTCTTATTCGGGATTTTCAAGAATGACCAATTCATAATTCTACTTCATGCAAATATTTTCTTCTGTGGTGCACTTATTTTGTTAATTTATTGAATGTTCCTAATATTCATTGCTATTGTGATTTTCAAAAAGGTGCGTGGTAAACAAATACGGATTTGTTAAAATATGCATTTTTAATTTTAATTAAACTGTTTTTACAGAATCAATATTGCGATATACAGTCCAAAATTTTGTCTTGAAATCTCTTGTCTAGTTTAAGGGGTTTTTTGATGGAAAAACTATAATCCTCTTGCCGATAGCATTTTATTTTGTGAAGAGATAGCATATTGTAATCGCGAATTCATAACTCTGTGACTAGGGTAAGGCAAGTGGAAAATTCAAAACTTTGTATACAGTCACTGGATTTTCTATGAAACTTGAATTCTTTGCTGTCACTTATATAGTACACAAATTGGAAAGTAGAAGGTTTAGTATTTCTAAATTGTAAGTATCAAAATGCATTTAAAAACTTTAACTCGTTATTTGACTTTATTGCAAGTATCATTTTCCAAAATATAACACAAAAGCTCGATTGAATGTTCAAATAAATTGACAAAAAATAAAATTCAATTAAATATCGTTGTATCCTACATTCAGGGAAGAAATAAAAAGACAGATAATTGAATTCGGTTTCTTTAATTGATTTGTGTCGCAATCCTTTTTACTTAAATAAAGGAGTATTTCTCAATCCATGCACTCATATCAGTTTTAATCATAGCAATGCTAATTCATATTCATTACAAAACATTTTATTGTATTTTTAGCTAATATAAATTGTTGTCATTCGGGATTTTCAAGAATGTGACATTAATAATTCCACTTGATGCAAATCTTTCCTTCTTTGGTGCACTCTTTTTATTACTTTATTGAATTTCTCCTATTAAGGTTACAAGACATGAATTTTCTATCTATTCTTTATTTTAACACATTGCTGTGGAGAGTTTTATATTCCAATATGTTTTCTAATTCAATATTTTACTTTTTACATTTTTAAGGGTCATTAGTCTTTTTCTTGGTGCATTAAGTATATTTCACGTTTCAATGTTCCATGTTTCTTTCATTCCCAATCTTGATTACACACGTGACGGGTGTAAGTATTTTAAGGAGGGGGTTACCCTTCCGGAGCACCTGCCCTTACTTTCCTGGCAGACATTCATGTGTTTAACCTATTTTGCCAGCTTCAACGTTTTTTTCTTTACTTATGGATTTTGGTTTGGACATGGAATGTTATGGTTTTTGTTATTAACACAAATAGTAGAGCAGAATTTGTATAAAATATAATTTCTGCCATTTTGTGTAATTTTACCAATTAGTTGTAGACTGTCCCCATCAGAGGACTCTGTTTTACTTGTTAATTTTGTTAACTGCGAGTTACTTTTGCCTGTCACATTTAATTATCATTTACAACCATAAAGAAAACTAATGTTCTAAGTAACATCGTCATATTTTGAAATAACACATCACGTCAAATAACTTTTCTTCGTTATTATTGCTTTAGCATACAAATAATATTTTTCTATTCTAAAGCATTATTGAACCAGTTTTTTATATTTCCCGATTGACTGTCGATAAAATAAATATTTTACGGACAAACCATCCACATTTCATGGAAGACGATGATAGAGAACAGACCAGTTTGATGGCAAACTCTTAAATTTTTATTACCATTATAACACAGAAAAGAAATATAAGCAATAAAATTAATCTTAAATCAACTTTTTATGAGGTTTTTTTCATCATTACTAAATGAACATAAAACCTTGACGGATGGGAATTTCTCAATATAGAAGTGAGATTTTGGTTTACTATCCCGGAGACACCCCTGACATTTATTAATATGCTCAAGAGAACACCATCAAACTTATTTGTTGGTCAAAGAAAAATTGTGGTTAAGATATGTCTCCTAGAAACAATTTTTTTATTCAATGGCTGTTGGAATACCTTATTTATTTTGTGCTTTCATTGATGCATGATATTAGTTCTACCTCTTTTAGAGAGATTGCTTAGAAAATACCTGGGTGATTTTATGGAATTTGTTTGCATCAAAGTCGTTATGTGACATATTGACATTCATTGATCTGAAATACCAAACATTTAAGAGTCATTGACGGTATCTCTAATTGAGTAAGAATATCAGAGAGAAAATGCTTCGATCATTATGCTCATAGAAAAATATCAAACCGAAGTACTAATGACAACGGGATACACATCGGATATGTTGATTCTAGTTTCTGTAGACATGTTTAATAACAATGAGACAAAAGATGCTAAAAATTGACGGATCGCTGGCTACGCCCCCAATGTTCCAACAAAGACCCGGCATGCTTAAATAACGCACAAAAAGATTGAAAACTCTGCCTGAATTGCGCCATTTAATGACATCACTGACACTAAAACGTCATTATTTGACGTGACGCTGCTTTGGTACCTTGATTGCGGCAAGTGTCTGAACATAAAAGGCATGGCCGGCTATACGTTAATTTGATAAGAACTTTCATGCCTTGAAATCTTACGTCTTCGGGCAGAAGGTATAGCACTAAATTGAAAGAACGTCTTAAAGAAATTATTCACTTGTCTTTCTTTTACAAAAACGGTAAGCCAAGATACAAATGTCTGGTGCTAAACAGGGATTCTGGTTATTTTGTCAAGCACCATACGGATTCCAAACAGAAATATACTGAAGATACCATCAACAAAATGTTGGAGTTTTTGATAGATAACATATTTGTTGTGATTGGTAATAAAGTTTTTCAGCAAACAATCGGTATACCAATGGGTACAAACTGTGCACCATTGCTTGCTGATTTGTTTCTTTATTCTTATGAAGCAAAATTTATGCAGAACCTTGCTAAATCTGGAGAGAAAACTGTCGCCAAATCATTCAACTCAACATACAGATATATACACAACTTTCTGTCTCTTAACAATCCTAAATTTGGAGACTATGTAAATGCCATCTATCTTAGTGAGCTTGAAATAAACGACACCACTGATTCCTCAAGTTCTGCTTCATATTTAGACTTATACCTGAATTATGACGCAAACGAAAGGCTACATTTGAAACTTGATGGCAAACGTGATGACTTCAATTTTTCTATTGTCAACTTTTCTTTTTATGCAGCAATATACCTGCTTCTCCTGCTTATGGTGTATTTGTTTTCCAATTAATACGCTATGGTAGAGCTTGTTTCCACTACGGGGACTTTGTACAACGTAGTAGGCTGCTTGCAAATAAATTGTTGACTCAGGGATATTGCAAGCCTGGGCTTATCAAGGCTCTAAAAAAGTTTTATGGCCGACATCACAGTATTGTTGATAAGTTTCAAGTCTCTGTGTCCAGGATTGCCCTGGATATATTTGACGTCTCATAGTTCCATGTTCCTTTCATACAATTTTGATTACACACGTGGCGGGTGTAGCTAGCTAAACAGTAGGTGCTTACCCTTCCGGAGCACCCGGCCTCACTTCCCTGGTGGAAGTTCACGTGTCTACCCTTACTCGTCAGTTCCAAAGTTTTTACTTTGCTTCTGGATTATGATTCGGACATGGATTAGTATGTTTGTTTTTGATTTGATAAGAACTTTCATGCCTTCAAATCTTACGTCTTTGGACAGAAGGTATAGCACTAATGGATTTTTTAAAACAGTAACTCTTTACAATCAATTTCACTGCCTAAACAGAATACAAGAGAGCTATGCAAAAAAAAAACGACCTTAAACAGAAGTCTGCTGTGTCGAAGAGTTTATTTGGAACACATAATTAAAGAAATCAAAATATACAGCGATATGAGCCCGTTTTAGCGTCAAAAAATATATTATTGTAGTTGTGTGCATGGCGTTATATTCTGCCAAAACAATAGTTATCTTTAGTTATCTGTTTTGTTTTACTATTTACGTTGTTTTATTATTTCCCCGTGACTCAAAAAGGTTAGCGGTTAAATATGCTCTAGTTAAGTTTATATTGCTTCACACAGCTGATGGTAAATTACAATATTACAGGCAATATCAAACACAAACATACCAGTTCATGTCGAAATCACAATCCCAAAAGTAAAGTAAAATATTTGAAACAAGCAAATTAAGTTAGGCACACGGACTTCCTCTGGGGATGCGAGACCGGAAAAATGATTTTTCTAATTTATCTGTGATATTGAAATCTCTTTACATATCGATACTTAAAGGTTCTTGTTCTTTTGTAGACCCAACAAAACATTTACTATATCTGTGTGGTCTTATGTAATTATGTTACTGTTAAAACATCAAAGAATAAGTAATGATAAATCCAATGAAACAACCAGCTGTTTTATCTTTGTTCAATATATCAAATTAAATCATGAAGTTCTACTCAATTCTCCTAATAAGAAAATGACGAGGAACAGACAGACAGTAAGAAAACAACATGTCTTTATTAAAGTTAATTTAATTGTTTGTTTAAGCTTGAAGTGATCATTCTGGAGAGGCGGCTGGAATGGACCATGTGTGTTTTAATTTAACAGATCTCATTAGGACTTAGAACGTTAACTCACTTGAAGTGTAAATAGGGCATACATAATTGAAGAAGAAAAAACACAGAGTCGCAGTGAAAGCGTGTTTCTTCTAACATTAGGAAGGTAATCGATAGCAGCCCATAAACAAATTATTATTTCATTCTTGTTTGGATGTAACTGGTAATATCACACCAGTTTATTTACAACAGTAAAATATTGGTAGAGTATTTGCTATTTTAGTGAGATGAAAGTGTTTATTTTACGGTTATGTGACCACTGACTTGAAAACGGAATGGATAGTGACTATTAATTTAAATTAATTATTTGAACATGCCGATTAACAAGTTTTCAAAAACAAACATATAAATCCATGTCTTAATCACAGTCCCAAAGCAAAAGTTAAAACTTGAAACTGACAAATAAAGTAAAACACATACGTACACTTTGAGCAGGTATGTGAGGTCGGGTGGTCCGGAAAGGTCAGCGCCTCATGTGTAGCTAGCTACCCATCCTGCATGTGTGAATTATAAGCTGAGAATAAAAAAGCACGGTATATTGTTGGTCGCGAAACATTTTCAGGGCAATCCTAGAGTGAGTGATATCATGCATATCAACAATATTGTTATGATGGCCATACAACTTTTTGATAAGGTCTTGATAAGGTTGGACTTAAAACAGATAATTTAGGAAAAAATGATAGCCTATTATCTTTGCTAATAATATAAGCAAAATTCTTTACTATATTGGTTTGGAATTGATTATAATATATCTAACAAAAATGGTTCTAGATACATTTGTGTCATGTCCCTTTCATTCCCAATGTTTATAACACAAGTTGCGTGTGTAACTAGCTGAAGGGAAGATGTTTACCCTTCTGGAGAACCTGGCATCACTTCCTTGGTGGAAGATTATGTGTTTAATTTAATATGTCAGGTTCAAAGTTTTTACTTTGCTTTCGGATTGTGGTTTTGTAATGGGTTGGTATGTTTGTTTTGTATGATCGAGTCTTTTACGATGAAACATTCATTGTAATGTCTTGAACTTTTTCTGAATACCACATTATAATAAACGACAGGGTAAAGAAACGCTTAAATACACAGTCTAACGCTAACCCAGGTTGTGGTGTGCAATAATTATGTGGACAAAAACAAATATGACATAATCAACACGTGAACCTATATGTACATGCTTAAATAATAAAATGTAAAATACAATCAAACTTTTCATATTATAATAATCAAATCAGCATGACTGAAGTACATGTATATGTAATATGGTCCTTTGATGTGAACATTTAAACATCTTTGGAAATGGACTAGAAAGAAAGAAGGGGTTCTAAAAATGGCTTAGCCGAATGTGTCAAACAATATAGACCGAAATTGTATCTCTGCTTTGATTGAAAATGTTCATCTAGTCCTCACAAAGTGCCCTTACAAGTGACTAAACGCCACCTAGGAATTTTGAATAAAATTAAGTTTTGTATAAAGATTTTAAATGTTTTTCTGAACACCTTTTCATATTAAATTGTTGACAAAACCGGTTCAGATTATGGAGAATCGGTACGCAATTTCAGGTTGTATGTTTCCTACTAATGGCTATAAATTGGTCGCCGGGTTATAACAAACACTGTATCTACATGACATATGTAAACATGATACAAAATTCAAAACGAGCAAAGAATATATCAAAGTAGATCATTTCTACTAAACTAAACTGTCATTTTTACCATCAACAAAACCAAATTATTCTTTTCTCTGTGCTCATTCTGTGTTCAAGATTTTTCTAAGATGCTTAACATACCAGTGGACATAGGCGTTGAAGGAGTGGATTATCAAAGAAGCCACTTAAGAAGCTAGTTACATTTCTCAAGAAGTCGATCATCTGTTGATCAATACCATTAAGCCAATGAATGAACACATGATCCAGATATTTTAATCAGCGTTTTTATCTACAGAACAAACATTCGCTTCAATCGGGGTTAAACTAATCTCGTTTTCTTCGTGTGATTAAAAATACACATACATACCTTAAGGGTTGCCATGGTAACAAATGTAGCAGAAATGTCTGTAACACTTGTAATTAAATTGTTGTGCTAGAATGAATTTGTTTATGTATGATTTGTGCAAGTTTCTGGCTGATTAGCACATTTCTACAAAGTCTGGGACAACTTAGAGGAATTAAACCCCCAAATGGATATGAAACATTATTCGACACTGAATGTAACAACTAACCTGCTTTTGCATTTAATTTCCATTTGAGTGCCATTGTTGGTTTATTTCAGTTTTATTTATATAAATCAAATACAACCATAACGGCCTATTCCATGTTCAAATCCACAAAACAAAGTACAAACTTTTAAACTGACATGAAGGACGCATACGTAAGGTTTTTTTTTAAATATATATGACCTGACTAGATAAAGATCTATTACATCGAAGATCGTGAGCTATTTGGTTAAGATAGTGCGTTTCAAACATTTATCAACACCTTGGAATAAATACCATGATCACATCTATACAATATATTAATGAGATGTACTGAGAAAAGTAAATATAATACTGAGACCTTTGACAAACACTGATTGCAATAGGGATATGTTTTTAAATTTCAATTATGATTACACACGTGGTGGGTGTAGCTAGCTAAACAGGGGGTGCTTTCCCTTCCAGACCATCCGGCCTCACTTCCCAGCTGAAATTTTATGTTTTTTAAAGTTTTTACTTTGCTTTGGGGTCGTGCTTTAGACATGGATTGTTATGTTTGTTTTTGATTAACTTATGTATTTATTATTCATAATAATAATAATACTTGAAGAAATATTACTTCCAATATGAAAATATGGCATAATATTGACGCTAATCCATTAAAAAGTTAAAAGAGAAAATTTATCTCTGCAGCTTTCAAAAGATATGATTTCCTTTTGATAAAAAAAATGTAAATTAATTTTCCTGGAATGAAACGGTCGCCAACTACAACAACAAATGATTATATAAATTTATCAATTCAGTAGAAAATATTTGGCGCCATCAGATGGTTGAGTAAGTCTGATGTTCCGAGATAGATAAAAGAAGGAGTTTGTTTTTGGTGACCCTTACAATGCACAATAAAATGAATCAAATACAATTGTATCGGACTGATGATCAACCAGATTGAGAGTCTGGTATCAAATTATGAAGACTATTAAATGAAATGAAATATATAGAATTGCGCAGCCAATAATTGCACGCAAAGTGTATGGTTAAGGTTTGAAATATTTTCTAGACAGTTTCGGCTAGACCATATTTCTGGAAGTTTGAAAGTCTTATATAGTTTTGTAGATGTTTGATTTCTTAAACACATTTTACGAAAAACGACAAGACAATAATAAAATAATTAAACCAATTAATATGCATTTATATATGTATTAAATATCATCATATATACATACCGAAAACCTGAATTTGTTATTACATTAGAAACTATGAATAAAGGTTTTTATGAATGTCTGTGCCTTTTTCGTTCCCTTTACTAACATAGCCAAGTATATGACACAATAGAATCAAATGATAGAAACTAGACAAGTCAAACAATACAAGAAAAATAACAATACATATTGGGACCAATAAAACATCCATCGCTAAACAACAAATGTTGGTCTAATTCAGGTAACGCTTGCTACATTTGATTTGTATTACGTAATGTATCATATTAATTGTTATGACTATTTCAAACTAACTGAAGTAATATATCAAAAACAAACATACTTATCCATGTGATGACTACCATAAAACGTTTTGAGGGCCTCAGATACAATAAAATTATATCAACTGAACAAATTTTGAACAATACAAAGATGTGAAATCAACGAAAACGAAAACGTATGACCTTAAATGTTAACTCGAGCATAAAGACTGTCATTCTTATCTAACAAAGTAATATACAAATTATGAAATATGTAAATGTAATTTAGAATCATAGCAAGTACATAAATGATCAGAGGGTCTATATACTACTTAGTTAGTGTATTGGTGGTATAACCCCTTTGATCTATTACATTTTTATTACATATTGACATGATAGACAAGTGAATTTATATACTAAACATGATGTATTACCTAAATTTGATATTGGTTAAAGGTTTTTTTAAATGAGAATCATAAACAATATATTGCTGGACATGAAGGGGTCAATCACATAAGCTATAGGAGACTTGGTTATGCCTAATAAATCTCAGAGATAGTTAGTTATCTTTGAAGGATGTGATTTCAATGATTTCAATTTGTCCATTTGATCAATATATCTAATGCGTTATATACTGTTAGACGTTTATATGTATAATAACTTTGTTACACAAGATAAGATTTAGTTTCCCGGTCAATGGTAACTGGTAAAGAGATCAATTTAATCTAAGAAAACTTTAGATATACACTGTACGTTTGCTTGTTATTAAGCTTGGAATTAAATTGTTATAATAGCTTAAATCATGTTCGATATCATTGATGATTTCATGGTTAATAATTATAATTATATTTTAGTCAAACAAAACAAAAGTTTAGGAAGTGTAATTAAATTTCAAAAACATTCTTGTGTTGTATTTTTGTTATATCGGTTTTTTGTCCGTATCTGATTCTTTGTCACTGTCGAAAGTAAGGAATTTTATTATCAACGATTCGATATATTTGACATCCCATAGTTCCATGTTGCTTTCATTATCAATTTTAATATTACACGTGGTGGGTAAAGCTATCTAAACAGAAGGTGTTTACCATTCCGTAGAACCCAGCTTCACTTCCCTAGTGGAATTCACTGCGATTTGTACGTTTCATTTTGATTTACAAGAAAACAACTTAACTTACCATGGAAAATGTAGGATAGGTAAAACGCAGATATTTAAATCATTAAATTAGGATTGGCTCGAAATGACAATTTTACTTTGTAATATTCTTATGAATTAAAAGTGATGAACTTCACAAATGAAAGGATTGGTAGTAAGAGTTTGAAATTATGTTTTAATATTGATTGCGTCGTTCTCGTTTATGCAACATTTCAACAAGATTTGTTTTCAGATTAAATGTGAATTTCCTTTACATTATAAGTGTAAACATCCATTAATATTTATTATAATACAAAGAAACAAAATTAATAGTATCCGCAATCTGTTAAGTTTAATATAAACCACCAACAGACTTCCCTTAGTTTTTATTAAACAAAGAGAATATTGTTTTTAAATAACAGTAAAAAACGAATAAATAAGGTGAAATTGCAGCAACTGATTTCAAAGAATTACAGAATTATGAATACATATAATTTTAGTTTATTTTATCGTAAATTATACGGGATAAAATAATTTATCTTATTATATCTATGGTAACATTAGATATAAACAGGTAAATTACTATAGTTTTCATATCACAAAAATGAAATTATTTGCTGATCTAAGATATACTTTGATCTATTTATTGACATGTTAATACATCATTAATCGCCACAATCTATATCGATTAGAAAATAATAATTTGATTTGAACTGTAAAATATTACAAAATAAAACCTGACAGCAATTTTGCATTTTTCTAAATCATTATTTATGGTCGTCATTGTCTTATTAATAATGTCTCTGTTTCAAACGTATCCTGAATCAAAAGCAAACACTCGTACTAATCCATATCCGAATCACAATCTAGAAGCAAAGTAAAAACTGACAAGTTAGGTTAGACACGTGAACTTCCACCAGGGAAGTGAGGCCGGGTGCTCCGGAAGGGTAAGCACCGTCTGTTTAGCTAGCTACACCTGCATATATTCTGCTTCATGAAAATATTTGACGTCCAATACTTTCGTGTTTTTACAATCTCAATTTTGATTTCATCCTTTTAAATAAACAAACGTATATGCAAAATAACATGTCCTATTTATCATTAATGTAAAATACTGGACATTCTAGTAAAACTAATTTTAATGGGTGGAAGCTTTAACTTTGTATTTTATATTATGTTTTATTCTAACACTAAACGTTTTTATGATAAGTTAAAGTATAAATAAAAAACAAACATACCAATCAATGTCCAAAACACAATCCCAAAGCAAAGTAAAATCTAAAAGAAACAGGCAATTCAAGGTAAAGAAGAGAACTTCCACTAGGGAAGGAGGCCGGGTGGTCCGGAAGGATTAGCGCTGTTAGGTTTTGTTCTGCCAAGCCGAAAAAGTTGCCACAATTTCACACTTTAAGACAATCCAATTGCAACCACATCAACTTCGACTGAGACAATTCACATGCGACATTTGTCACTGTACAAGTTTGATTTTCTACAACAATTTATTCATTAATTGATTTTTGACATACATTAATTAATTTTTGTCTATTTAAGATTTATTTTATAAATTATTGTAATAGAAAAATAAAATTGTCAACTTCACGACAGCCAAAGTAACGTAACCAAAACATAGAAACAAGAAAAGAAATAATTAAAGAACAAAACAAGACCTTACAAAGACAAACACATTTGAACCACATTATTATTACTTTGGACCGGGAAATTGGGTCTCCAGGGTCAAAGAATTTCAAGACGCAACTATTTGCTGGCAATTGACTTTTTGATTTATAATGTTAATGCAAAATGTTAAATAAAACAAATAAACAGATAAAAAAATTAAAATATTTTTACAAATTAGTGGTAAATTGTTTTAAATCTTTCAAATCTCGCGAGATTTGATTGATTCATCACTGATATTTTCGATGTTTCAATTCATTTTTTAAGTGGAATAATGATCCAATTGGGACATAAATGTATTATTAGAATTGCAGTATAATTTCAGAACAGTGTGATATTTTTTTGCATCATCGTTCATCATCTTTGAATGAAACACTGATTTCGTGTTACATGCTTGTGTGTGTGTTTGTAAAATATTGTTTTATTTTTCTATTTTATTTCCAGTTTTAAATGTGTTTTACTCTACTTTTGGGATTATGATTTGGACGTGGATCGATATATTTGTGGTTGCATTATCGTTGCCGTTAACAAATATGTGTATACCTTGATTATCTAGTTTTTATTGATTTAAAAGTTTTATGGTTGTCAACACATATAGTTGACACGTATGATGTCTCTGTATCCAAAATTATCATGGATATTTGACGTCTCATAGTTCCATGTTTTTTCATCCTTACAATGGTTGCAGACAAGACTTAGCTATTGGTGGCTAGATGGTTGATGGAAGTTTACGTGTATAACTACGTTTGCTAGTTTGTAAAGTTTTTGCCTCACTTTTTGTATTGTGATTTTAGCAAATTCGTTTATGTTTGTTTTTTGATTGATGGTTACTCATAAGATGATTAATATGAAAATTAAGGGGTTTTTTCATTGCCATTCTTAAACGTTCATTTTCTATATGCATTACCCAAATGTATTGACATTTTTGTATTATATTAAGAAATAATGTTCCATCACTATTAAGACAACTAAATTCGTGATTGGATAAAATTGTCATTTTTCTATTATTTCTATAGGGACAATTTCCTCCTGCCTAATTCATAATCATTAGCATAAATTTGTAAAACCTTTGTAACAAGTCTCAAAACACGCAAGGTTGCATCAGCATTCAAACACGTTGGAAAATATGCTTAAAATGAACTTAATATAACGAAATATGAAAAACTGAGTAAAGCATTCTGCTGACAACATTGATTAAATTGTAATGTTTTAAAAAGAAGTTTTAAACTTTATTCTAGAGAAATATTTTCCCATATGAACATAATAATAGATCAAAGATTAAGATATTTTGCTCAGAAGAACCATGAAGTGTTATTCTAACACAACATGCACAATGTTTTCTTATTTTGTATCATTTGACAGTAAAATATTGTGAAAATCTTACTTCTCTAATGAGTTACTTAAAAACTTAGCGTTTTAAGAACACGATCAATACCATTAGAACCAATGAATGCATGATCTAAGTATTCCAATTAGGTTTTTTCTATACATGTATTTCTATCCGTATTACACTAATCACATTCCCCATGTGCGCATTAACTTCAATACCTACTTAAAGAGGTACCTTGGTGGCCACTACAGCAGAAGAAAGATAATAAAACTAAGATTTGCATTAGATTGTATTTGTACTGAATTTTTAAATCCATATCAATGACATCATAAAATATATTTATTGTCACATTACAACGTTGACCGTTGAAGAATTCCATTTTGATTCAAACCAGTATATTTTTGGCTTCCTTAGCAACCTCGTTGATTATTACATATCCGAAAAGCAGGAGAAGCATGTATATTCTGTATAGAAAAGTTGAACATGAAAGCTGACAATAGAAAATTTGAACTTCTCACGTTTGTCATAAGGTTTCAAATTTAGTCTTTCGTGGGCGTCATAATTCAGGTTTAAGTCTAAATATGAAGCAGAACTTTAGGAAGCAGTCGTATCTTTTATTTCAAGCTCACTACGATAGATGATATTTACATAGTCTCCAAATTTAGGATTGTTAAGAGACAGAACGTCATTTATATATCTGTATGTGGAGTTGAATGATTTGACGACAGTCTTTTCTCCACATTTAACTAGGTTCTGCATAAATTTTGCTTCATAAAAATAAAGAAACAAATCAGCAAGCAATGGTGCACAGTTTGTACCCATTGGTATACTGATTGTTTGTTAGCGTTGGAAAATTATATTATCAAACACATATCAAAAACTCCAACATCTTGTTGATGGTATCTTCAGTATATTTTTGCTTGGAATACGTATGATGCTTGACAAAATAACCAGAATCCCTGTTCAGCTCCAGAAGTTTGTATTTTGGCTTACCGTTTTTGTAGAAGAATGAAAAGTGAATAATTTTTACGACGTTTTCTCAATTTAGAATTAGGGATAATTGTGTATAGTGTAAAAAAATCAAATCAAATTTTTACACGAGATAAAGTATTAGAAGCAAGATATTCTTTGGAACTTTGGAACTGACAAGTCAGGTTAGCTTCCACCAGGGAAGTGAGACAGGGTGCTCCGGTAGGGTTATAAAAGACTAAAGCGTTAAAGCAAAGGTATTCACTTATGCGATAAAACAGCGTATGTGATTTGTATAGCACTTAGAAGTAACTTTTTTCATTTATATGCTTTAAATTGTTATGTCTTTTTTAATACTCAGACAACCAAAGATTTTTAACGTATTTTACTTACTTTAGTTTTTACTCTACTTTAAGGATTTTGATCTGAACATGAACAGGCATGTTTGTTGTTGATCATTAACCCTTGCCTCATTTATGTTTGCACGCACAAAGATAAGATTAAATGTTTGATTTACGGACTAGTAATATATCAGTTGGCGTCGAAGAAAGAAAAAGAACAGAGTAAAGTCAACTTTTGGAAAGTTTGTGAGGTTATGAAACATACATGTTTATAGACCTACATGATAAAGGTAGTTACTAGTATCTCCACAGTTTTGCCAACTGAATAGACATATATAAAGTAATTTTTCCTGCCAACAATCGGTCACCGACTACTACAAATGATTATATAAATTTAATCAATTCAGGAATAAAAGGATGGCGCCATAAGATGGTTGAGTTATTCCGATTTTCGAATATATATAAAGGGAAAAGGTTTGATTATAGTAACCTTTAGAATGAAGAACAAAATGAATCCAATACCACCTATCAGACTGATGAACATCTTCATTGAAAGTCTAGTATCAGATCGAAAAGTAATGTTAGGATTTTTTAGAAAGACATCTATTATATAAGTTAACATACTTAGGAGCGCGTTGTCAATTAATAAACTGGTATGATATATTCCGAAATTTTTTCGAAAAACAAATCAATAAATGTTATTTGAGGAATGAATTTTTTATATTAAGTAAAATATTTAAAATACGTAATTATATACATAATTAGCTTACATTAGAAAAAACAATTACGTGGAATTAACTTTAATACTACTACTTGAATATCTACTTCAATGGCCCTCACTTTTAAAGAACAATTTATATTGTAACCTAACAATGGAAACATACAGAAGAATAAAGAAGTTCCTACAAGGCATCATTGTTTTTATGTCTCAAATTTTCCTTTAATATTGACAATCGTTGATTTTTCTTACATAAACGTATTGACAAGAATTACGGTAAACTAGCAGACCTGTCCACCTCTCGTCAAGTCTGATTTTATTTTGGGTTCTTTTTTATGATGTCAAAGAAGGCGGGCAAAATGCGTTCAAGTGATGAAATGACGCCAAAAACGTTAAGGCTTAATGCTCTGAAAGGATGAATGGCGCTGTTCTATTCACTGACTAAACCAGCGGATAAGAAACAAAAAACATTATTTTGTTATATAAATGATTGGCTTTTTGCAAATTATAAGCAGAAATTTCAACGATTAATGTTGTAAATATAAGAACTAACTTTCAATTTTTTTGTGGTTTACGGGGACATAAACAACATTTTGGAATTTGCAATATTCTATCATAATTTGCAAAATACCCCGTAAACCACAACAAAGTGAAAGTCATTTCTAAAATAAATACAGTAGTATATTGTTTTCCTTTCTTGTTTCTTTCCTTCGATGTTCTTTGTTCTTGATTGTACTAGTATTATGTATTGTGAAATTCTTGTTTTGGGACAGAAGAAAGGACATGGATAAATATGTTTGTTTGTTATTGTTTTTGAAAACGTGAACTTTAAATAAAAATGGTCAATGCAACCTAAACTCAAACAATAAAGGTAAAAAACAAACATACCAATCTATGTCTAAATCACAATCCAAAAGTAAAGAAAAATCTTTGAAACTGGCAAATTAAGTTTATGAAAGAAAATGGCCATACAAACGAAGACAAGAACTAACAAACACAGGCCAAGCTAAATGTATGCAGACATTTAGCTCTATATATTCTTGATATCCAACCTCTTATTACTCTATTTTTTTCTTCTTGGCTGCTCTAAATCCTAGTATATCGATGAAACTGACGAAGATTTAATATCGCCATTCAAGTAAATTAAAGAAGAAACGTATAATTAAATTATACCAACTGTATAAATATTAGAAAACATTAAGATGTAAAACCAACGAATCGGAATGAATACTCTGATATTACTGAAGAATGTTAACTCAGGCATAAAAGACAGTGTCACTTTTGTCTAACAAAGTAATAATACAAATTATAAAATGAACTTTTGAGCATCCTTTCTATCTGGCACTATGTGTGCGAGAGAGAGAGAGAGAGAGAGAGAGAGAGAGAGAGAGAGATTACAGAACCTATATACACGTGATGCTAAGTAAATTAATAGTATACGTTCGTTGATTCATTACATTTTTATTGCAGATTGACATGATACTGGTAGATAAGTGAATGTACACGATGAAGATGATGTATCTCTCAAATTTGATACGGGCTAAAGGTTTTTGCTGATGATGATCGTAAACAAGAGATTGCTGGACATGAGGGGGTCAATCACATAAAGTATTGGAGACTTGGTTGGCCTCAATATATCTGAGTAATAATACATCATCTTTGTAATTTGCCGGATTGATGAAAATAAATAATTTGTCTTATACAGTTAGACATCGTTATCAATAATGTTTTGTTACACAAGATAGCTTTTGCTTTCTCGGTCAAATGATTCCTTGGAAAGATGTAAATTAAATCCTGGGAACCAGCTTCGGAAAAAATGGATTTTGACACACCAGGATGGACCTTCTAGTTTAAAACTTTCTGTATCAAACGTTTATTAGATAAAGTATAAAGCTTAACTTTGATCTTCGTAGATACAGAAAGACATTACCTATCAATAGTTGAAGAAAGGTATACAATCTTCAATCTTAGTACTGTCTCTTTAATTGCAACCTCGCCGACAACACTAGAGATTATCAATGACGACACAACTATAAGCTATATGAAGGAGGGTGGATCCTAATTAATAGCTACCCCACCACTCTGTATCAGAGGGACTCAATCGTCTCTCTCAACTAGCTCTCAATCTCGAAGTGCAGTATATCTTTGCAGCATATAACATGTCTTTCAAAGTTTAATATTACTTTTTTGAGCAGCCTAAATTACATGATTCAGCAAAACATAGTTGTTGAATCAATTAAGATATACAATGTATTAGGTGCATTTTATTTAGATATTACGTCAATTTATACTACGGAATGAAGTGGGTCTTTACTAAAATAATATTTGGTGTTTTAGTATAAGATTTATCCTATTACATATGATACCAGTTTTAATATAACATCCCTTACTAGATACAAGGTACTAGATACGTCGTTTCGGAATACGATTTCTTATCAGAAGTGCTTGGGTCAAACTTGTGAAATTAATTTTTTTCAAACGTTGAAAAGACACCAGTTATCAGAGATTTCATATTGACTTTAGATGTTTGAATAGAAAACGGATGACATATTTGAAAAGCATGATAGTTGTAAATTCATACTTGCTTCTGTACTATTGAAATATCTCAATTCATTAAAATAACATCCGATATATCAGTAGCTTAGTATCAATCACAAATGTTTTTAGAAATTTTAAAATTTACAAAACAGATCATTTTGATCAGCAATGTTTTGGTGATATTGGATTATATCGTCAATAAAAATGGGATGAAAAGCATGACTATATGTAAAATCACACTTTCTTCTTTACTACTAATTGAAATATCTTAATAAATTAAATCTAATATATCTTAATTGATTTGGTGCTTAAAAACAACCACAAAATGTATTTTCCCCAGGGATAATGACAGGTTCTTTCCATTAAAATCATTACTGCCATATAATTATGTGTTTAGGTCAACGCAATTTAATTCTAAAGAATAAAAAGAACGAATTTCTTATAAGTTTAGAATATATTTATCTGTAGAAATTACAAATACAATCAAAAACAATCTTATCTTATATATCTATGGTAACATTAGATAAAACACAAACATAACTGTGTCCTTGACATCACAAGAATCATTAATCTCTCTGGAAACATCAACTGATCTAGGATATTCTTAAATCAATTTATCGATATACATATTAAAATACATCTACCTATAATTATTTGTACTTATTCTATCATATAAATATATAACTAAATTGTACATTAGTTTTATCAAAATAGTTCAGCAATCTAAAACGACTAGAAAATATCAATTATCTGGACTCGATTGTTCAATGCTTCGTTCGCGTAACCAAATGGTTAATGAATTTCGAAAATGGTATTATAAATATTTGTTAAATAGCTTCTCTAAGTCTTATTCTCAATTTTGATTACACCAGTGGTGATGTAGCTAGCTAACCCTTCGGGAGCACCCGGTCTCACTTTCCCGGTTGAAGTTCACTTGTTTAACATCATTTGTCAGTTTAAAAGTTTTTACTTTGCTTTGGGATTATGATTTGAACGTGGGTTTCTATGGTTTTTATTTTTATTATTCAAATTAATGAAAGAAAACTTTTTGCACAGAAATTTCAAATATATTTATTTTCAAATGCACAAGATACTAATTTTCGCTTACCAGATGGTTAAGCTAACGACACATTGAACAACCAGACCCTATTGTCTTTTTAAAGATAGTAAAGAGTATCAGTATACCCGAAACTAGTATCTTGATATAAAACTTTATTACTATTAATTTGGATATAAGTTAAACATTTTTGTCATGTATATTCACCAATTTTTAATCCAATAAAAAAGGCTAAACGTCGGGCAAGAAGTCGGGTAATATCGTTAAAGAAAAGAAAATCCCAATCTCATCCAACCATTAAAGGGCAATAACTCAGATAAATACAGACAAGTGAAAGAAAAATTAAACTTGATCTACAGCTGTAGAGCTTGTAATATGCTAAAATATAACAATTATTGTGACAAACTGTGGAAGCAATGCAGAAACAACTGTGAATAAATGCTGTGAAACAGACATGCAAAAATTTGCAATCCATAGCAGATTGACCAAAAGTCAATATTCATTTTCTAAAAATAATGTTTCTAAGGACCGGTCCCTGGTTTTTGCGACTTATTAATCGTCCAAATTTACAAAAAATACAGATGTCAAAAGCATATAGTGATATTCAAAGTAACACCTTAAATCCTGAATATTTTGAATACTTATAGAATCTTTACAAGATTTGCGTTTCAAACATCAATAATTTTTAGAACATTTTTATTTCAATATTTCAAGAGAGCAAGAAAAATGGCTTCATTTAATATTTTAAATTGGAGATTTTATCCTGTAGATAAGGAATTCTTATCTTTCTTTATACAGAGGTGGCCAGATAAAATTTGGTTGTTCTTGTACTTTGCACAATCGATTGGCAGATAATAAACAGGATCTAGTACTAAAGTTGGTGGAAAGCAGATATATACCAGACCTATATCAAATTTTAGTGGCACATGTGATAATTATTAATTTGCAGGTTAAAAAAATAATGTATTCATAATATTTAAAAATAGATAACAATTTGTTGTTTTCTAAAAAGTTTTAAAATATATTATGGATCTATAATTTCAAAATCATATAAAATAAAAAAATATCTTAATTAAATGTAAAACAATGTAAACTTAGACCGGTATGTTTAGGGTTAATGTATTCTGAAAGTTAATTCATTCCATCAAGTCTTGTCATTTCATAAATTGTTCTCATAATAAAGTCGTTTTTTCTTTCTCAATGACAAAATCAACCTATGTTGATGAATATAATTCTATATTAAAATTATTTCAATCGTAAGGGAACAATGTATTATCCTCACTGGATATGAAACACTTGTTGAGATAATCTTATGATGAAAACTTTTCCATAACTTGTAATTTAAAGTTTGTACCCAGTCTATAGTTATCCAAGTTTCAGTGATGTGAAATGACTACCAGTACAATGCTTCCCATTTTTATCAAAAGGATACTACTAACCAATAGCATACATGTGGGTATCCATTCACTTGGCAGCTTGACAGACGGGGAGCAATGTGAAAATATATATCTTGCTCAAGGGCAAAAACTATGCACCCAAACAGATTGGACATTTGTTTCACAAATCCATGGCCTTGGCAACTTGGATAGATAACTAACCAGTAGAGTCTATGCTCAAACCCTTGCATCATGAACCCATGACCTTAACTACTTGATAGCATGTCTTCACAGCAACTTGGGCATGTGTCTTTACATGGTAAGTAACCACTAGAGTCTTTGCTCAAACCCTTGCATCATTAACCCATGACTTTAACCACTTGATAGCATGTCTTCACATCCATAAAAAGTAGTCTTCAAACATGTTATAGTTATCTTATGGTACACATTGGAATGTCTTATTATTTATATTTAAATGTAAAAATAACAATAAAAAGTACAAAAAATAACACAAAATTTAACAAGTAAAAGAAACAAGCAAATGGCACAATTATATTACGATGTTACTGTGTTCATACATACATAAAAATAAATATGATGTAAATGATAATATAGGGTTATTGAACTGATATTGTGAAATATTGTCCCGAGTTGACTCGACATTTGCACGAGCTTGCGAGTGCAAATGTCGAGTCAACGAGGGACAATATTTCACAATATCAGTTCAATAACCCTTTTATTATATAGCAAAATAAATTTTGTTTACTTCCGTCAAGTATTTCATGCAAAAAAACCATTTTGTTGTACAATAAATAAATATTACGCTAGTTCTTGTAAATGGATATAAGAACTAGTGCAATATGACAATCAAAACAGCGATGGCGTCGACAACAATCGTATGACGTCATAAACGACAGCGTCATGTGACAAAGTGTGCAATAAGAAAAAATTGTTTCGGAAAACCTCGGACTGGAACAAAGTTAGCGTGCAAATACCGGTATATATTGCACGCTAACACCTCGGGATTTAACGTTTAATTTCTATGCGAAGCAGATATTGCTATATAATAATAAAATATACAATGTATTCAAATATCACACATTTCTGACAAAATATTCAACTTCAAATCTATCATTTACATCCCAAATGAAATCTCCTATCAACTTCAAAAATTTAATGGAAACTTCATATAATTGAAACTGAAATCAGATAAGTTACTTAAACACAAGTAAAAAGAAATATTTGTTAAGTGATAAATCAATAAAATCTCTGGTGAATTATAAAACATTCATGGCTGATTCTGATTTTAAAAAAATATTTTCATTTCAACAATTTTTGAAAACAAGTCTTTCTGGGGAAAAACATCAGACATTGCAGAATTTGAAATGTATTTTTTGATAAAAAAATGAATGCTTATACAATGTTTGAAACACTATATATCATTTTAATCTACAATACAAATTTAAATATAAATTACAAAAATATCAATGTTTGTCAATAAATAAATAAATAAATAAATAAATAAATAAATAATTTTGTCTCATCAAATAAGCAATGAAAGTGGTGACTTTCTAGCACTGTAAGTGAACCAATGCAGATCAACTGAAAGTACGTGCAAAATGTGTTTAATCTTGAGTACTATGGGCAGAACAGTTGAGATTATTTGGTTTTCAGCACTATAGATGTAAACCTGATAGCAGAGCAGTTGACAGGCCAAGCAAAATGTGTTTGGTTTCAATCACAATGGGGAGAGCAATTGAGAGTACATGTATTTGGTTTTGAGCACTATTGAGCACTATAGATATTATCCTAATGTCTAATCAACTGAGGGTACCAAAAAAATGTATTGTATTTTGAGCACTTCGGATATTTACGCAATGGCAGAGCATCTGAAGTAACAAGGCTATTGTTTGGTGTTTAGAATTAAAAAAAATCAACCAATGACAGATCGGCTAAGTGTAATGAGGTCCGAGAACTAGCTAAGGGAAATGAGGACTCAGAATTATAAAAATAGACCAATGACATATCATCTAACAGAAATGAGGCAGTATGTTTGTGTCTGGAGATTAAAGTTTAACCAACAGTAAATAGTTTAATGAGACAGTGTGATTGCATTAGACTTGACTGAAATAGACATAAGTAAAATAATAGATCAGCTAATTAAAAAATTAAAACTAAATCCCCATTTTCATATAATCATTAATACATGTATATAGTTAAATAATTTAATATCTTTAATTTCATTCAAATGACTATTCCTTTTTAGTAAGTCTTTTTAACACAAAAAGTTGATGTCTGATTTGTAAAAATTATTTATCACAGTAAAATAATAAATATATCCTGGTAATTATTATAATATAATCATGAAACAAAAATGATTAGGTATATAAACTGAATCAAATTATGATATGCCTAAAATCTGTTAAACAGTCTACCCTTTGTGTATATATATAATCTATAATTTACATTAGTACATAAATGTTGTATAAAAATATATCTACTCAGATCTAATTATGGAACCTTGGCACATGCCACTTTTAACTGGCAAATAAATAATAACATTTTATGCAACATGAAGGAAACAATGAATAATATATAATAAGTTTAAATTTCTATATAGTATTATAGTATTTAAGTTGGTTTGTTTGGTAAAATAGGGTTTATTTTTTAAATTTTAAAAATGTGTGTATTATGAACTTTGGTTGTAAAATACCGTAGTTGCCTAATATCACACTTATCATTTATTTTCCCTTAACACATTATCAAACCACCTATTCCCCAGACAAAATAAACAATATGCTTGCAGCTACATCCATATTTATGTTAAGGTAATGACTTAAATCTTAGCAAGAACAAGCGTGTTGTTAACTCAAACAAGCAAGGGGAGCTAACTCATGTAAATATTGCCTTGTTTGTAAATTTTTTTCAAACAAATATCATTATAACCACAATCTGATTTCAAACCTATTCCTCAATGCCTATTAATAAGATACTGTACATTGCTACTAGTACTTAAAGATCCTGTTTAAAACTTCACCAATAACTCCAAACAATTTAATCCATTTAGTTTTTATAAAAGGATATTTTTGTATCATAAACACCACAAGACAAATCAATTAAATAATTTATATATGTACATAAATGATATCTACTTTCATAACAAATCATATAAAAACTTCATTTTCAATACAGATCAATGGATTCCAAAACATCATGCATAAAATTTGTTCAGGGAATTGACAACAATGAAGATGAAAATCAAAAAAATGTATGCTTCATAAAATTTCTATGTATTGTATTTATTATAAAATACAATGTATGATCCGTAAATTTCCTTTAGATAAAAATTATACCCTAACTATTCATGAAGTTAAATGTTCATAAAGTTACTTGTATAGCAAATATTTATCTAGTTTCAGGGTGTATCGTGACTGATTCTTCCCACTAAATGGGATATCAGTTCATCCCAAGATTAAAATGTTGTTTCTAAAAGCATGGTAGACTGAATCAATGTGTAATTACTGGTACACTAGCCATCTGGCTGGACTAGAAAAAATGGCCTTTGCATCATGAGTCTGTGATCTTTAACTAAACTGCTCCTGTGCATAATTGAAAGACATTACATGTGCAGGTGTCCTTTTTATACAGGTTTTGCTTAACAAGTGAATATTTGCTCTGTTGTGCATGTGATACACAAGTCCAACATCAAATATAAGTTAAACAACATTTTGTTCACTATAGAAATACAACCGTTTAATATCAAATTAACTCATTGTTCTCCACAGAGTTCAATATTTGATGATTCAGCACAAAAGTGTTGTGTTTATATTTTTAAGTTGGGCATTGACAAAGGTGATAGGGGAGACTTAAATTTAATTTTTTAATCTATGCAAGAACAAATATCATGTCGATTCTAACAGGCAAGGGGAGCTAACTGTTGTCTTGTTATAAAATTGTCTCAAACAGATAAGATTTATGGGAAAAGACTACAGAAAATTCAGAATCCTAGATCTTCATTTGTGAAGGTAAATCATTTATTCCTTTTATTCCTAATAAATAGTAATATGGAAAGGAAACCAACACCCCTAAGGTACTAATTATGGCTATTATTATTCTTAGTGGATACCTATGGTATTCAGTAGAGTTCCATAAGTCAGTGTAATTAATTAAATAAATAAATAAAGTATGGCTCTCAACACTTAGAATAACTGATGCTAATATGATTTATTGTCGACATGTTTCGACAGCTAGGCTGCCGTCATCAGGACTGATATAATACAATTTCAATTTCCCTGAAGTACAAAAAATGGCTACATAAATGGCTCAAAATTGGCTAAGTATAATCACGTGATATTGATTGTTTTGATTGTGTTGTTAGTAACTGTACTGTTTGTTTACACTTGTAAGTATTATTGTAATTTAACAGTTTGTAATATTGTTCACTTATTAAAATCATTAAAATTCAAAAGAAAATTAACCTGATTGTTTGTTGTTATTTATATTGTCCGCTGAATATTCCATAAACACTGTAAACATATACTTCCCTCGTTGTTAGCGAAGGAGGAAGTTCATCTCCACACTCCAGCAAGGATCTGAATTCCTTCATTAATGGTCTAAATAACTTTCATCACACCATAAAATTCACACATGAAATTAGTCAGCAAGAAATCCATGTTCTGGACTGCACAGTAAAAAAAGACCAAGAAAGTTACGCCAAAAATTCCAGTCAACCCAAAATTCCGGATAGTAGCAGCAAAAAGGGAAATCACCACCGCCACGCCAATCATGAAACTTACACCAGGAAAGAACGGAACTACAGCCATACCAATAAAAAATCGAGAAGAATTTGAAATACCTCCACATTTAATCGATGATCCAACGTCTATAAACTACAAAACCTTAGGATATCAATCTAATTCTAACACATCCTTGAATAATAAATTTAATGAAATCATAAAGGAATTAAATTTAGACTATAAAGATGTCAACCAAGAAATTGAATCCTACAGTACAGTTAAATCTACGATGCTCCTATCAACGGAAGAAAATACAGTATGCTTAGATGAACTTCCTCCTTCGCTAACAACGAGGGAAGTATATGTTTACAGTGTTTATGGAATATTCAGCGGACAATATAAATAACAACAAACAATCAGGTTAATTTTCTTTTGAATTTTAATGATTTTAATAAGTGAACAATATTACAAACTGTTAAATTACAATAATACTTACAAGTGTAAACAAACAGTACAGTTACTAACAACACAATCAAAACAATAATCACGTGATTATACTTAGCCAATTTTGAGCCATTTATGTAGCCATTTTTTGTACTTCAGGGAAATTGAAATTGTATTATATCAGTCCTAATGACGGCAGCCTAGCTGTCGAAACATGTCGACAATAAATCATATTAGCATCAGTTATTCTAAGTGTTGAGAGCCATACTTTATTTATTTATTCCTAATGTGTAAAAAAATTACAATTGAACCTGCCCTAAAGGCTACCTCTATATAATGGCCAGTAAACTTTTATCCCAACTGCTCTTTATCCGTGTTATTTGAAGTTGGCCACTTGCCCATAAAGACCACTTTTACAGGCTACCTTGGTTGACCTTTATAGACATGTTTGACCTTGGGTGACCTTTATAGACAGTTTGTTCTTGAGTGACCTTTATAGACAGGTTTAGCTGTAATGCCCTTGATTAACCTCTATAATGCCTTCCTTATAGCAGAGTTGTTTCATAATTAATACATGTACTCCGTTGATCATTGTTGAGGTTTTCAGATAAAACAATTATTGTGAACCCAAATGTACCTATAATACCTAATTAATGTTGACACCTCAAAATGCTCCTAGTTAAAAGTGAAGTTAAAACTGATGGTTTAATCAATTTTAAGTTACTCTATCATAAGAGCAAAATCATAAAAACCCCAATGAAATATTGCCTTATAAATTGATTGTGACACAATTCTAACTTTTATTAAATAATCTTTCGCTGGTAAAAATAGCTGATCAAAATTATGTAACATTTCACTCTGATATATTAACTGGTAAAATGTGGTGAAACATGAAAGTTCTGAAGAGAACAATGGTTACAATTTGATATTAAATAGTAAACCATGAATACATTTATCATCATGACTAAATATACACTGGTAATACTAATAGTAAAAAGAAACGCAAATCAAAGAAAAAATATAACACTAACACACATACTATCTTTGTTCTAAATATAGTACTGTTCTTTCCGCCAAACCAGAATCTCCTATTAAAATTGTCATATCTGAAAACACTAGACGAGGAGCATTACAGGCAAGATTATAGCTACTTAAATCCTGCATACCCATATTTTCTGCAAACTGAAGCACCAGATCTAACTGTTCTGAAAGTCTGAAATGTCTTTCATGACGCTGACCATTGAGTAATCGAACAGCTAAATGAATTCTTGCTTCGTCTTCTGATGGTTCTTCTGGTAGGAAATGAGGTTTGAAAGTCGTCTCTGGTTTAAAAATGCCCAACTCCTCCTTCTCAATCTCATTATGAGTGCCAAAATGTTTGACAGATGCGTCATTTTCAAAATGTTGCCCTGAGTAACCATCTGAACATTCACTTTCCCTTCTATATCTAGGTCTTGTACTAATGTTTGTTCCTTCTTCTGGAATCTCAGTTTCAAGATTTTCAAAATTAAAAATTCTTGCATGTGAACTACTTTCATTGTCATCATCCAACTTAAGAACATGAGTTTGTGGTGACAGTGACTGATCAATGTATTCGTCAGTCTTTGATGGGTCAATTGTCGTCCCTATAGCAGGAAGTGGTTTATAGCGAGACAGCGATGACTGTGGTCGTAAAACAGGAGTATTAATTGGATCATCTGTGAAGTACAAATGAAAATCAAACTTTAACATATATAAAACATCAAAAAGTTTTGGTGTTCTTCATTTCCCTGAATTAGTATTTCATCTCTGCTAATAAAAATACATGTATATCATCTTTGCGAATAAAATTATTCATGTTGGTATTTTATTAATTTGTTACATTGAAACCAACCAAAGTCAAGTACAATAACACTAAAACTCATCACAAAAATAATAAAATGTTAAATTAAAAAGTTCACAAAGTTACAAATATGTTCTAGCAGAATACTTTAATGTATTGTGGAGATAAAGTATGAAATGAATTTTGGAATTCAAAAGCTATACATGTGATGCAGTAAATTTGAAGTGAATTTGTTGGTTAAGGACTAGCCCCAGTTTCACAATCATTTCTTAACTATAAGATTTCCCTTAACTTAAATTGAGGAAATTTATAATCGGAATATGTTTTTGTTAATTTTCAAGATATTCATGAATTTAAGGCGTCATTTTGAAGATCATACTAAGCTTAATACACCTATGTTATAATTTTATTAAAAAATAATATTTGAAGTGCAATAAAATATTGTCAACATTTGCCAGATTTAAGTTAAAAAAAACTTAGTTAAGGAATGATTGTGAAACTGGAGCCTCTTGCTTCCAATACATCATGGTCTCTATGAACCTACAACTACAAGGACATGGTGCTCTTTTGGGGCATCTATGAGGCTACAGATACATGGTCTTTATGGTGCCACAGCTATATGTATGAACAGGGTGGTCCATAGCTACCTTTATGATGCTATAACTACATGGACAGACAATGATGACCTCTATGATGTTGCCTTTTTAGTGCTACAGCTATTTTTTAAACACCAATTATTTTCACTTCATAGCACTATCTATATGTTGGTGTTTCACAATACATGTATCCATATCAAACTAAGTGTAGAATTGAAACTGACACCAACCTCTTAAATTACATATAGATGCCCTTAATACTTTTGCTTTTTTATGTTTGATATAAATACCTGCAGGTTGTCCTTCTATTTGTAGTTCTGGATTTTTCATTACTGTACGTCTTGCACTCCTTGGTCGTTTTCTGCTGGACTTTGGTCTGTGTGTCACTTGTGGTGCATTTTCTGGTGAATGCTGGAATTCTCGATAATGTTTAGCTTCTGATTTTGGTGACATTTGTCGGTCATACATAGGATAACCAGAAGATGGCCTCTCAAAAGGTACTGTCAAACTATCACGTTTGTGAGCCATCTGTTCTCTGGAAGGAGACATCCCCAAATGATTGTTTCCTCCTTCAGACTGGGGACTATATTTTGAATGCCTATATCCAGTTGGTGGAAGTCCTTCCTCTTGTGATTCATGTGAATATCGTCTGTCATAGTGATGGCGACTTCCTGATCTATAATTTGTTTCTGGGTGCATCATCGGGGAGGATGGAGACATGTCACCAGAATGTTCTCTTGACGAGGGGTGATTTATGAACAGAGTTTCATTCCTTGGACTGTAGTGAGATAAGTCATGGTTTTCATAAGGTTGTGAAGTGGGATATTGGGTCCCGGTTGGATGCGGGTCTGTTGTGTATGGAGGTGATCCATAAAAGCCTTGTGGTGAGGGGCTATCAGGTACTTGTCTTGAAAATTCATCATAATCATGTCTGAAAAATAAAACAAAAATTTCTCTGTTTTGTCTCCACTAGAACAGTTAGACAAAAATACTAAAATATTAAAATTCAAACTTGACCTGTCATTTATCAATCAATATCAGTATTTCAAAACTGCTAATATTGTATTACGAGAAACAAAACCCTTTTTTTTAAAGTATAGATGTATATGGACAATGAATGGACAAGTCCAAATGGCAATGACCAAAGTGAAAACATAATGTGCAAAAAGCAACACATTTACCATTCCCACAATAGAAAATTATCAACTTTTAAGCAGTCAGTTAGATAACATTTGCTACAATACACATTTAGGGAACTCTACATTTTCTCTACATTACTAAGAACATCAAGAATGTTTCCACCTGCTATCATGAACAACATGACACTAACAAACCTAAATTAATGTTGCTGATGTAGGATTATTTAAAAATACCTTTCATATGTTTCTGGAGTAAACCCACGCCTTGATGCAGGTCTACCATTATCCCCCTCTAAATCATCAGTTTTATCATGTACAGGTCTTCTACCAAGTCTAGATGTTGGTCGATTTCTCCTCCCTTTGCTGGTTTTAGGTCTTTCTAATTCTACATCTATCATTCCAGAAGATTGCATTCTGTTAAACAGATACATACTAAATTTTACTATTACTCTATTGTAACCACCACCCCTTCCATAAAAGGATCAACATAATGGAGTTTCATTGAAATAGAAAACTGAAAAACCTCAACTAAACTTTAGTCATATTGGAAAAATCACTTTGTGCATCTTCAATTTTCATATGTAATATCTCTGTATGGGGCTGACCTATTTGCGGTATTGTTGTGTTGTATAAAGTTGATATATAAGAGTGATTTACTCCCAGACTTCCTGATCTGGATCTGTTAGCCTTATGGTAGAATGCTTGCTTTTCATCCAGGAGGCCAGGTTCAATTCTCATACATGGCACTTGGTGAGAAATTGTGGACTTTATCAGATGTTTCCTCTCTCCAACCCACCCCCACAGTGTATAATAAAGTTTGACATTGTTTACTTACCAGAGTCTGGTCATAACTTAAAATTGCTCTGCACATCTGTGGTTGCCATAAAATTATTTTTTTTAAAATGTTGCAACTAAAGGGATTTTACAAAAATGTCCATTTTTACACAGGAAGTGATGTTCTTGATAACACATTTAATGTTACATGGGCAAAAGGACATGCCATTAATTGCCTGATTTTTCAACATGTGGTGAACGGGGCTCGATAAGTGGCCAGGTAGCTCAGTGGGTAGAGCCTCCCGCAAGTATTGGGAAAGTCCAAGATTGGAGTCACAGTTTGGCCACTTAAGTTTTTCCTTTCCTGTTTTTGGGGGCTCATCTGACCCTGGGAAGTGGCCACACAACAGGTTAGTCTCAGGGTTGAACCTGGTGGTTTCGGTTCAAGGGAGTTGAATAAAACAAAACAAAACAAAAGGGAAGGAAGTAATGTGGCCAGATAGCTCATTGGGTAGAAAATTCCACTAGTATTGGGAAGGTCCCATGATAGAGTAACGGTTTGGCCACTGAATGGTTTCCCTTTCCTGTTACATGCATATTACAGTGTCAACATTTTTCTCTATGCAGATATTCTATGGTAGTCACATACAGGTGTTCATAGGAATTTGCTGTTATGACTAGCTTTAGACAGAATTATTTCTGTCATCAATGGCCCTTTTTATCGATGATAGGTCTAGACTCATGTAAAATTTGACTTTATTGGGTTTTCTATCACATTTCAATATCACACAGTCTCCCTTTCATAAAAATTTTGCAAAATCACCCTAGTTCATGGAAGATTATAAAAGCCAATATACTTTTTACTATATGTCATAATGACTATTAAGGTGCTAGTATATTGACCAACCATGTCGAAAAAACTTTTCGTGTGTGGTCACATGCTGTTTACATGACACTTGACATTTTTCATAGGTCAAAATGATGCTTTGGAATATCGTGCCATTTCAACAAAAAGGACATGTCAACGCGTTTTCAATTCAAACCCTTACAGTACAATTATGAAAAAACACGTATATCGATGAAATAAATAGTGGAAAACTTTAAGAATTTCAGTATAACATTTGAAATGTCACTGAAGATCGGGCTGATCTTGAATGACTTGATGAAACTTAGCCGGGGACATTAAATATTTTGTACTCAGAATCTAGTAACTTTCTCAAGAATGAGTGAAATAGAAACTTCCTATTACTTAAAGCATTTCTGCATAAACAGTTGAATATATATGGCCCATCTGTTTCATATTAAGCTCAACTTTCAGCGTGGTATGTTCCATAGCTACATTGCCGGGCGCCATATTGTTTATTGGCGATCGGTAAAACTCGGACTTTTCCGCTCAAAACGGATATTTCCGAGCTTTACCGAATCGAGGAATCTTCGCGAACCATTACTAGTTCCCTCCATGAATAGGAGAACCAATTTATAGCCATATGAAAAAAAAGTTGTTTTATTTTGTATTCCCTATATACATGAACTAATTTTACCTTGAAAATAAAAGAATCATTATGGCTAATTACTCATCTGGGATAATTTGTTAGATCCACATCTTATTCTTGTTTTCTACTTGTGCATCATGATTCTTTATTTCAGTATACAATAAAAGTGAGTGTGTAGGCATTTCAGCTCTACTGGGAATGTGTAAGTGTAACTTCTTAACATCATGACCAGTGCCTGTGTCCAAAGCCCAGAGTTTTACAAACTGTTTCCAATATGCATGTGTTATCATATGCTTTGTTCTTGGAGACTCTTGTTTCATAATATTTTATTTAGATCCTTCGAATTAGTTTCATACACATCATAATGTTTTATACTAGTGTGTAGACGTGTTTTATTTTTATGGACAAGACATTAAACACTGAATTTTTACAGCATCAACATTGTGATATATCATTTGGAAAACATTTCATGTAAATCATCACCATGTTGCGATCTATAAATATATTGATGATGGAATACTTAATTTGAAGTTTTTGGAATTCATGAATTCTTGAACAGAAGTAAAAACACTCATATTAATAAGTAAAGTTGCAGAATTATATACACATCTTGATATGATGTACAAAATGCACTATGTATAAGAAGTATTGATTAATTGGTTCTTATTTGTCACTAAATGGGGTTCGCCGCTGTACCACATACCTCTAAAGTTTGTGCTGAGCTACTATTCCTATTGAATATGGAATCATGTGTTTTCACGTAAAAACAATGTTTCTGGAATTTTACTGCTTCAGTGTTTCCAAAATGTTCCGCACAAACTTTAAGTGGTGTTAATCACCTAGTACAGAGGCGAACCCCATTGTCATAACAGAAAAGGTTTCAACAGAAACTTAAAACACTGCACGTTTATTTTGTAGGTGTTGGTGTATACTCTTCAATGTTCTGTCTCTTCCTCACATGATAAAAATACAAAGCGACAAAGTTTTTCATAAATATTAATTTATTTCAGCCATTAATATTAATTTAACATACATCAGTAACAATATCCGACATATTATGTAGCTCAGCATGAACTAAAAACGGCAACATATTACAAATCATGGCTATCTGAATCAAAATCACAGGCAGTATACAGCTGAAACATTCTTAACAGAAATTCTAATCATAGATGAAGTATAACAGAAATTCTAATCATGGATGAAGCATAAATCTATTTCAAGTTCAGGGCACAGCTCATTTCAGGCTGAAAAGAACTTATAGTAATAATAAACAGCTGAATTGTGTAAATATTTAGGGGCCCAGACTTATTTTTAGAAGTCATGGGCTACTAGGACCCTGCTAATCTTTGTCTCAAGTCAAAGATCTAGGCATTTTCCAGAAAGTGACTAAACAAGTTGTTATAGAAAAGAAATAGAATCTAGAAATAATAACTTTGACCTTAAAAAAAATAAGAAAAAATTTGCATTTATTGAATTTAATTCAATATAATACCTTTCACATTTTATTTTATACTGATATCCAGTTATGATACAGTTACACATACATGTAATAAAAAAAGCCAACTTTTTACAATGGTAAGTTTGGCTTGATTTTTCATAAACTGTTTTAAGATTAAAAACCAGTTTTTGGGGGGAGTCTATATTCTATATATATATAGACAACAATTATTAATATACAATGGCTTTGTTATCATTAGAGTATTCTGCTAATGCAGACATTTTAAACAAATATAACCTGATACACTTAATACTGTGGAACAAACAAAAATCAGGTTAAATTCTAAAGAGGGGGCACTAACTTATTAATCCCCTCAAATCTGTCCCATATGATGTTGTTTGCTGTTCCATAAATTACTTATTTGCTAAATTCTTTGGTATGAATGTACTATGTACTGTGTAACTCGACTTTTTGCACTTTATTTTCTCGATATTATAATGATGTAATGATGAATTATGAAAATAAAACTATTTGAAAATGAAATTTTACATACTAATGGACAACAGGTAATATCATAATGAACATGAATTCAACTAGAGCTGTCTCTTGAGAACCAAATATGCCCTTAATGTTTTCCTGTGGCCTTGACCTTTTTTATATAACCTTGGTTTAAGGTTATGACATGCCTTTGGACCATGAAGATTATTCATGTGAAGTTTTGTGACAATCGTCCAATCAATTATGAGATATTGCCCAGACACGATTTAACACAGACAGATGGACAGACAGACATGTACCCCCTCAAACTAGTTTGCAGGGATATAATAAAATTTCATTCCTGAAAACGCCACATAATTAGCTGTAACATGTATATTAAAAGTAGTATACAGTATATAATCACATGATATGTTAATATCAGTAATGTGTAGTAAATCCTGCTATAGTGACCACCTCTATACATAAAGACCACCTGACCTGCTATAGTGACCACCTCTATACATAAAGACCACCTGACCTGCTATAGTGACCACCTCTATACATAAAGACCACCTGACCATTAAGCTCAGTGTTTCAGGGTCTTAAATCTTCAAAATTTTAACGAAAAGGAACCTCTATATTAAGACAACTTGTCTTTAGTCCTTATTTCTTAGGTTCTCTGGGAAGTCTTTATATACATGTAGAGGTTTCATTGTATTTCTAAATCATGTGACAAAATGTGGAAAGGTAATGTACTATGAACAATGTCATATTTGAAGTTTATAAATATCTTAATATTGCAACTAGATGCGATAAAATAGTTCTTTTAAAAAATACTTGCTTCAATGTAGGCAAATGACAGTAAATAACTTCAATCATCATAAGAATGTATTATTTTCAATATGAAAATAATTTTTTCATTAAAACATTAGAATTTTATGTCTCAATCTAACTTTAATAATAAGTTTTTTTTTGATGAACAAGCATAACAATTATATCATGTTCAATAATTACTGTGACAGATTTGCCATGCACCAACCTTAAAGATCTTACAATACTGCTGATTGCAATATAAAGCATACCCTGTGCACTTTTTTAGAAATAACAGCATTTTCACTACCCATGGAGTAAGTTGTTAATGTTTTCTCATATTATGCAAAATACTTTCTTCAATCCATATATTCATACTAAAAAGTGGAGCCTATCTGGTACATGGAGTTCAAGACAGAGAAATCTACATGTAGAAGATATTTTGATGCTCTTTTCTTAAAGTGCATGGAAACATGAGACAGAAAACAATCATACCATTACATAATTTTGATATGAAAATTGTATTTTATTACAACCAGCTAATCTTCAAAAACAAGAGTTATAAGAAAAACAGAACAGCTTGCCTGCACATAAAAAAACATTGCACAGTGATATTTCCGCTAACAGAAGTATAACTTAAGGTCTTCTGTACTTAAAAGGGGGATTAAAACATCTAAATACCCTATCATGGCAATATTTTCCATAAATATAAGATAAAACTAAAACAATTTGAACAGTCAGCCCTGAGTCTTCCTTGTAAATCTGAACAAAAATAAATTAAAAATTCGGCCAGCAAGAAAAAAACAAAATTCTGACTAGATTGTGTTTATCATTATAATCCACTAGCATCAAGTTCTGTTTCTACAATACGTCGATACTCATCAAATCCACCATCTAATGTCTCTACGGTATTGTTTCTTACTACCCATAATTCTTTACATATCAATCGTATAAGACGTTCGTCGTGAGAAACCAGAACAACACCACCCTGAAAAAGTAAAAATATTAATTTAATTTAATTTTATCTTGGCCTTTACCACAATTATCACTTAGAGGTAGGTACTCGAGACTCTGGCCATAGGTATCCACTGAGGTGTAGATGGTTGGAGCCTTAACCAAAGGTTTCCATTCAGTGATAACTAGTTGGGACTTTCACCGTAGGTCTCCATTTAGTGGCAAGTGGTTTGGACTTTCAACACAAGTCTTGATTTAGTGGCAAATGGTTTGAACTTAAGCCTAAGTTCTCTAATTTTTGGTAGGCGCTGTGGTTTTACCATAGGTCTCCATTTAGTAGTTGGAGCCTTGAACAAAATAAGCTGTAGGCAGGTGTTATCTCAGGCATGTCTGTTTACTTGCTTGCTTTATTGAATGAATGGGGATTTGCAATGTTTGTTAGTTTTTTTTCAATTTTCATGTTCATGTTCATTTCAGCTAGAAGCTATGCCTATGTAATAATGCAATTAAGGTTATGAGCCATGAGGACTCTTTTTTTTGTGTCACACATAATATGACATCAAATGTTTGTTAACCATCTCAACTTGCAAATATTTTGTATGAAGCATACAGTGTGATATTAATTGATATAATTACCTGGAATTTCAATATAGCTTTCCCCAAGGCCTCTATAGTTTCCATATCTAAATGATTTGTAGGTTCATCAAGAACAAAAAAATTTGGACTGAAAAAGAAAGAAAACCCAATATTATTTACAGGAAGTACATGCAATGAGCCTAGGAAAAATAATTTTGTGTTTCTGTTTACATATCTAATAGGTAAACTATATTCATTATTACATTATAGCCACATTTTACAAAACTATATTTCTTTCAAATTTCTTTTAAATAAACTTAATCAAATTATTTGCATTAAAATTTGTGCTCCCTAAAATTAATACATTTACAGTATTTTGATAAATAATCATCAAAAGAACAGCATACATTGTACATGAAGATCGCCTACAAATTAAATCCAATGAAAACCAACATAATGTTTATTCCTGACTTTGTGCAGGGAGATAAAAATTATGATATATGTAGCTAAATGTGTACATTTTACAATTGCAATATCTTTGCTTCAATAAAGTATTTGACATCGAGTATACTTTGCAACTTCATAAGAGACATTGCTCCACACACTGAAGTGATGACGTAAGATGTTAAATGCTCTAATTGACTAACAGGAGCCGACCCATTTTTATGAGAAGGTGCACCAACAGCACACTTCAAAATTGTTTTCAAATTAAAATGGAAAATAAGAGATGGCAATAAAATAAATTTTATAAATATTGTAAATATAAGAAATAAGATAAATTTCCAATGTCTTTGCAATGTATAATAGGCTGTCTTAAATTTTTGCACAAAAGGCTTTGGAAAATTACCTTATTTCTTAAATAATTTAGAAGATTTAATGTGACTTACTTCTGCATGTCCATCACAGCAAATGCTACTCTGCTTTTCTGACCCCCAGATAAACTGGACACAGGTCTAAGTGCTAACTCTCCACTTATACCAAACTGACCAAGTTTACCTCTGTAGAATTCTGATGTTTTACCTGTAAAATGTTCAAATTCCTGTTATCAATAACAGTTACAGTACAGTTGATTGAATAGTGCTCAATAGGCAGTAAATAAAGATTATATGGTTGACAAGGGTGATCCGAGGCCTGAAAGTGGAAAATGGAGTAGTGACTTTATTCATTCGTGAAATATATATTGCGATTAACAAAGAAAAAATGTATTTATCATGGTTTCTAATTATGGTAATTGTTCTTCTATCCTGATGTGATAAATTCATACTGGTCACATGACAAGACTTACAGAATCAGTCACTCTACAACTGACGTGTCCCCGGCCATGGTTCTTATTTTCCAACACTTGCCATTATCTTGGTACCAAGGAAGCGTCACGGCAACTAATGATGTACTAGTGTCAGTGAATATTACATCACATTCTTAATTTCATGATTTTTTTATTGAAAAGATGATAACAAAATTGATTTGTCATTTTAATAAATGTGATGTTACCTGGATATCTCTGTGCGAATAATTCCACTGGTGATAAATTCATATCTAGCTGATCTACGTGATGCTGACTAAAATATCCTATACATAAGTTTCTGTGACCTATTCTAATGCCTTTGACTGGTTCAAGTTCACCTAATAGAATTTTTAACAATGTTGTTTTACCAGCACCATTTTCTCCAACCTAGAGGAAAATAATAAATGTAAATATTTTAACACTGTGAAATCATCAATATCAATGCAGAACTGAAATTTCCTTTCATATTTTGTTCTTTTCTTTTAAAAACTGTAGAGTTCCTCATAAAAAAAAGTTGTTTGAAAAGAACTTTCTGAACTTCCATTTTTAGAATGAATTTGGATTTTTCAGATAACATTCAGAAAACAGCTAAAAGTGTTCAGAAAAAAAATATCAAAATACAAACAAATGTTCAGATAACATTTATTTCTTATGTAAGAAAAATGAAGAATGAGTTCAGAGTATTCAGACAAAATTCATGAATTTTTCTTTCACGGGGGATGCATCTTCCATAAAACAAGTAAGAAGTATGTTTGTATATTTGCTTTAAAACTTGCTGTATCAATGTCACAAACACAAATTTAATACAAGCAAATCTTATTTAAATGGTTGTGTTCTCAATCATTTATTCTGCCATTTACAATTCAAATCAACAAAATATAAATTTTACTTACTATACATATACGAGAATCTGCCTGTGCATTAACACATATCTTTTTAAATATAGGAGATTCTTTTGTGTAGTGAAAGTTTAAATCATCTAACTGCAGTACAGACCCTTGTAATTTCTCACATTCTGTGAATCTAATGAAAAAAAAATGCAAATTTAAAATACAGGCAATTTGTGATACTATATTTTTGCATTCATGCAATATTAAATGTGGTCCATTAAGGCCTGAAAAAATGGGGTCATTTTGGCAAAATAGGGGATCAATTACTCCATGACCTCTTTTAAATATATCCAACATAAGGTTCATATATACATAAATCAATATCAAATATATTGTGAAGATTGTAATATCTGTGGAAGCGAAATGTGACAAAAATACATTTCAGATAATCAAACTATAGATTTTTTAGACTTTATGCCAAGGTAGATTTTAAGCTTAATAAATTTTTCTTAAAAAATAAATAAAAAATCTATTAAAAATAATGGCATTGCATGTGTTTTAATTATGCAGAAATCCAATTCAGTTAGAAACATTCTAAGCATCTTGAAATCAAATGTATTGACAGCAAATGATTACAAAAAGCAAATCAATACATATTTTATAAACTTGAATATCACTGTTGTAGGGATAGATGATATCTTATGTAGGTAATAAATGATTACTTACCTTAAAACAACATTTGTTTCTTTTTCTACAGGTTTCAATTCTGGCCTAAATAATAAATGTAAAACAATTTTAAATATTTTTACATGCCCCAACCTTAAGTTTGAATTTTAAGGAAGATTTAATCATTTAAACAGTTAAACAAAAAACATTCAACACATGGTTTCAACACTTAAGATCATACTTGGGTATTACATAAGCTCTTCAATAGGCAAACTCCTTTACAGAAATTCCAAATCCAAATTTTTTCCTACTAGTATAATTTTGCCTGTTCGAAACAATAAGGTTGAATTGAGTGGAGTGGAGTTATCCTATTTTGAGTCCAAAATTTACTTACTTATATGGAGGTGATCAGTTATTGGATGGAAACTAAAGTGTCTGGGAAAACACCTGACCTTCAGCAAGTAAATTGACAAACTTTCTTGCACTATGATCTACACAAATGGATTTAAACGTAGACAGTGAAAAGCACTGTGATCAATAACATGTGTTTAGACTTCTAAGACACTGAAATCCCAAATAAGGTTAGAGTAAATGATGTATACTTACAATTTTTCAAGTAATTTGATTTTACTCTGTACTAAAGATGCTCGTTTGGCATTATATCTAAATTTGTCTATAAACTCCTGAATAAACAAAATAAAATTAAACCAATGAAAAAAATACAAACATATTTGTATAACCATTTTATCCCTTTTCTCTTATGTGCAATGTAAAAAAAGGTTTTATTTACAGTCAATCAAATATCAATATTTCACAGTTTTTCTTAACGAATATAAAGATATTTTTGTACCTTCTTGATAAGACATGAATTGATAAAAAAAATGTAGCATACTAACTGGCATTTTGTTCAAAGAACAGTAAATAATTGTGGAAGAATTTGTGGTTTAAATACGAGCAAAGATTAGTTTTGTTATAATAGACAATATGGACTTTAATGTTAATACACTGCCCTGCATAAATTGTCATACATGTTTAAAACTGGTCCTTTCATAACAGACTCAAAATCTTTACAAAATTAAATTGTTGAATTGTCATTACATTAAAGGTGAATGTTTTCCAGCTAAAATAGCGTTTTTATCTTGAAAATGTAATTTCCCTAAATGCATATATTTTTCCCCAAAATTTCTGAAAATATCAAGAAAATTGATTTTCAAGAAAAACAACTTTATTACATACATTTAGATCATAAAGTTAAGATATCACTTTCAAATACAGGAATAACTTCAATATTTCAATTCTGTGAACAAAACTAGATATGATGATTATAATGTAAACCAATGGCAAATATAAATTGTAAAGTTATTTATGGAGGGCAGTGTAGTTACAAAAATAAGCATAATGTCATAAATATGATTCTAATTTACATGTAGTGTACTCCATTGATTCATGACAAGTCAAGTTTGGCGCCTAATTTAAACATAAGAAAGATATAGGTCCAAACAACCACTTAATTAAAACTCTGTGCCCTTGAACAGATTCATTTTGATAAGATACATAAATTGTGAAAACTAGAACTGTCTCTTGAGAGCCAAATATCCTGCTCTAAACATCTATAATGGTTTAATGATTACCTGCGACCTTGATCTTTCTGATATGACTTTGGTTCAAGGTCATGATACACATTTGGACCATGAAGATTAATCATGTGAAGATTTATGGCAGTCGTCCAAAGCAATTACGAGATACAGGGCTCCAAGTAGCGAGTAAATTACTCGCATATGCGACTAAAAATCAGATATGGCTAGTAAATTTCTGATGCACTCGCCAAACGGCGATCAATAAATACAGAGGCTGCGACCGAAAATTTATTTTTTGTACTGAAAAGATTGTTTTATAACCAGGAGATGATCATGTAAACATCGTTTTTAGCCAAAAGATGATCATGTAAACAATGTAATTTGGTACACCTCGGCTGCTAGTGTTGTATACAGTTTGTTTATAGCCCCTGCTCATATACACAGGAACCCCGTCTGTGTTATGCAGGTCACACAAACGCTTGTAACTTATGATAATCCTTGCTAATATACAAACGTACAACGGATTGCACATTGCTATAGAAAACAACATGGCCCAAACGAGCCAGCAGGACATAAGGGAAATTGTCCTCATTCGGTTTCGGCACGCCATCCATTCCGAAATCAAAATGTGTTGCCGATAATGAACAACAAATGCCCACTGCCGCATCAAGCGAGCCAAAGTTTTTAGCAAAATGGTGTAATGAATTTTCTCGGTTGTATGTATAGAATGCGCAATTGTTTTCAACAAAAATGAAGGTGGCCTACAAAGAATGGCCAGAAGACTTTGTTATGATCTGGATCTTGATGACAGTGATGATATGCGACTTCCGCTGGCACACAGTTATTTGTCAAATTTTATTATGCTTTCAATTTGAATTAAAAGTTTTACAAATTCAGCTTTTTTGTATCATTGCATGATCACGGGGAACTTTTGTTTTGGCGACCAAAATATTTAACCCTGGCTAGTAAATTTTGGCCTTGGCTAGTAAAAATAAAACATGGTAGCCAGAAGGCTAGTGAAAACCAAATCCTACTTGGAGCCCTGAGATATGGCCCAGACACTATTTTACATGGACAGACAAACAGAAAGACAGACAGACAGTTGGCTGAATGGACAGACAGACATACATGGTGATTTCAATATATTAACTAGTTTGTAGGGGTATATTAAAGAAGGCTGTCAAGTGTATTCTTTATTTCAAGTCAAAACATAAGTCACAAACATGATAAATTGACAAAAACTGTGAAGGGGTTTGTATGATAAGAGCCAGCTTAATCTTATACTGTAAACCGCTTTATATTGGCGCATACTTATATTAGTGATTGATGAATGGTAAACATATTAGTGCAGTTTAATTTTAACGTAATCAATTCCAGACTGAGCCATATAATATGTCTTTATATTACTGCAACTATGAACCAAAAAAAAAAAAAAATTTGGGAAGGGGTGCCAGTATTCGGCAAGTTACAAGAAAATAATATGTATTGAATGGTGTTTTAATTTGTTTGACTTTTACTGAGAGAAAATCTCGGTAAGTCACAAGCCAGACAATTGTGTGCAGGACGCTTGCATCTTAATTTAGCGCTCTCGTCGATTACACATTTTACTGAAAAAATATCTAAATCAACAATGACCTATTTTGTTTTTTAAATTTATTCATTTAAATACCAACTGTTTGTATTTCAAATACAAATCTTTCGACACATTGTCAATGTAACCCCGATAATAGCTGCTTAGATCATTAAAGGTCAATAATGAGAACTTATAGGATGTTGCAGACATCACAGAAAAAATAAACAATTCCTGCGTAATGGGTCTAATTTGTTGATATTAATTATTAATATTTTAATGATTGAAGTCAACTACTGTTCGGATGAACTGGTCTATTAAAATTAATTACCTGAAAATGAGACTTGTCACATTGTAAGGAACACTATGACCATTATCTTATCCGTTAATCCGCTTGTCGGTGGTCTGTCTACTGGGTCATAAATCATTAATTACTTATCATACGCGAGTTTATTGATGGAAGCCATACCACTATTTTTTTCACCTGTGACTTCCTATTATTTGAAAACTGACTATGTAATTCAACGTACGTTCATACCTGTTCTAAGCACTGTACAGTATCGATTTTGTTTGTAACTTATCGCCAATAGCGCTAAACTAAAAATGCCGCTAAAAAACAAGGTTTACAGTACATGTATATTTAACAAGTTTTTTGGTGTTATTTTTAGTATTTATGATACTAAAGGCCACTATATGGACAATTATAATGATATATAGTTACCTGTACATGTTCTCTGTACTGTTGTTGTGCTTCAAATTCTTTCTGTTGATTTTTTAATCTTTCATCTCTAGTTTTACTAAATTGTTCATAATTACCACGATAAGAGTCTACATTACGATTATGTATATGAAGAATATCTGTAGCTATTGCATTTAAAAACTGTCTATCGTGAGAAACTACTAGTATTGTTTTTGGCCAGCTCTGTAATAAACAAAAATAAAATATATATAAAGTTTAATACAATAAGGTAAACATATGAATAACATAAATATCAATTAACTGTCTATAACATTGGGTCAAAATAGGTTTTCTTGGTAGTTCTTTCTAAGTTAAATTGTTAAAAAACATATATTTTACTGACAGTCCATTCTGATTCCATCTTAAGAAATAGAAGTGCGTAAAAACATTTTCAATTTTCAAAATCTTGAACTTTTGGGTACTTATCTATCTACAGTATAAAGTACTTGTCACTAAAACAGAGTGTCTCAACTGTATATCTTGTCCATTAATTGTTTTACCAAAATTTGGACACAGATCCTCATTGATGCTCAAGCTGGACATGACATAAGCTCTTTGAACAGGTGATATTAGCATCCAGGTACAAGCTGGACATGAAAAGAGCCTTTTAAACAGGTGATATTAGCATCCAGGTACAAAATCTGATAAAACTGTCCATCCTTAAGACTATCAGATAATCTCTTCTGAACAGTGCAAAATAAAGAATTTAGTACACCATGTGTATAAAGACTACCCTGGATACACCTGGGGCAAGCTCAACATACGGCAAAAGGACAGAGACAAATGGAGGATGCTTGTTGGTGCCTTATGTCTCATTGGGGATGAAGAGGATAAGTAAGTAGTATAAAGACTACCTATGGAACCCATGAACTAAAAATATTATCTGGTGTTCTTTATATAGAGGGTTTATGTTTAAATATGGAGCAAAGATAACTGAAAACTGGTCAATGATCTTAATAGAAAAGTTATCTTTATATACAGGTGTCCCCTATAGTATGTTTCATTGTATATATTTCAATATCCGTTTAGACACATACCTGTAAATAATTTTCTAACCAAATAATGGCCTTCATATCCAACATGTTAGTGGGTTCTGAAATACAAAAATAATTGTACAGAGAAAACATATACAAACTTGTTTTAGCAAAATTCATAATCAATTCAGACTTTTTACCACTTAATAAAAATATATACACTTAGACAAAATAAAATGTATGCTTGTACAATGTTTACCACCTAGGTTCAAATCTCACTGAGGATGATTCTAGTGAGTGTTAGAAAGTCCATCAGTTCATTGGGAAGGTTGGTGGGTTTCTCTGGTAGTCTCAATTTCCTTCACCATTCCAGAACTGACAGATGCTCAATTTATTTCAGCAAGGGCTTTAATATATAATTTATTTTCAGCAAGGCTTTTATACGCAATTTATACCATAGACTGAGTTTTATCTGGTAAATCTACCACCAGAAAATGTATGTTAATTTGACAGACTGAAAAAAATACATGTACTTACCATCAAGTAAAAGAAGATCTGGCCTGTAAAATAAAATAAATCAAAAATATTAATAATTTAATGAAAGTGTAAGAAAGTGGTTTTACTCTTGACAAGGAGTTCAATTTTTCTCTTTAAAGGAAAATCTGACATATATTTTGTAATCGATCAATATTACAGTGAAATTTCAACTTGGTTATTTTACTCATTTACTGCAAACAGTGCTTAAAATATTAAAGGATCAATGACTTGATTTTAAAAATAAGTACATGTATATACGAAAGAAAAAAATAAATATTAATTTAAAACTTACTTTGAAAACAATGCTCTTGCTAAAGCTAACCTCATTCTCCAACCACCAGAAAATTCTCTAAAAAAATACAAATAAGTACATGATTATTAGAATTTATTAGACAGCTAGCAGATAACATTTTTGTCCCCTGGCATGCTGTGAAACAATGAATATGTTCATATGTACATGTATTGTCTGGTTTTTTGTTTGTTTTTTTTTTTTGCATTAATTTTGTGTTATTTTAGAACTGATACTAAACAATTGATTTTTTTTTTTTTACTACAAGTAAGATAATGTTGAAACTCAAACTTGCTCTATATTTTATAGTACTAGACAATTGTGCAAAGTTTGAAAGGTTGATCCGTCTAAATAACAGACAGATAGATATACAAACAGTGATAATGCAGAGTATCACTTAATACCTCCCCATGTAGTAGGGTATACAAATACATGTACCTTAAGTCTTTAAAGTCTGGAAAATTTTACTTTCTCAAATCCGAAAATTTTTAATAGCGCATCCTAAATCCATACAGATATAGATTTGAATTTAATTTTTATCAATTAGATGTTTCAAAGGTATTCAGTTTTTGTCCCTAATTTTAATCGTTTAAAATGCTTTAACTGCGAGGGCAATTCTAAAAGTTTGATCAGCCTGATGGTCCGGAATTGAGGACAGTGGCAATATTTACCACACAGGTCCATCATTCCAACCATATTTCAGAGAGACTGTTACATGTATATAGTATAACCATCTAAAAACTTACTTAAAGCTAGGTGGAGATACATGTCCCTGTAACTTAAAGACTTGATTACACATACCTTGTTGCCTGTGACTGCATCTGAGGTGTAAATCCTAGACCAGCTAATATAATTCCTGCCCTGGCTGGTGCTTTGTCAGCTTCCATAACATCTAACTCATGATAAATTGCATTAAGTCTGGCTGATAAATCATTATCTGTTCTGGTAGGACTGTATAAATACACATAAATATAAAATCAAATACAACACATCCATGTTTGCATCTATATTACATAAAAAGTATCACAGACAAATTACATGCAGTTTCATTATTAAACATTCTAATTCAGTAAATAATATTTCAGTTACATGTATTTTACTTCTAAACATTTTTAACAGCATAAAATCATATCTTTTACATGTTGGAAATTAATAATCCGTAAATTGAATATACTGTTACTGTGTATAATTTGTCTTCATGTATTTTTGTCATAATGCTCTTTTTATTATCACTTTTCCAACTTGTTTATCGTCACAGTATTTTAAAGTCCGAAAGTCTGTTTCTTTTAGTTTTTTCTTAAGTTTATAAGTATCCCTTGATATATTGACAAACCCCTCTATATACATTTGTATAACATAAAAATATGACAGAACATAACACTGACAGTCAATTGAGGTTATATTGTACAATGTATTGTTTGTGTCATATTTTGTTCTTCCATTCATCTCACCTAGAGCTTAGTTGTGCTGAAATTTCCCGTTCTTCACGTAAGAGACTTTCACGTTTTTCATCACAGGAGAGTACACTCTGCAATGCCTGTGTATCATCTCCTTCTACTTCCTGTTCAACATGTAAAACTGTTATATGTGAAGGGATTTTTAAGTGACCACTGAAAAATAAATAAAATTAATGCAGGACTTATTTCATAATGGCTTTTATTCTGGTTTGCAGTACAGGAGAAAGTAAATTATTTCATTTTTATCATCAATTTACACAAATGTTTTTCATATATTCCTTTTCCAATCATTAATTAGCATGTGTAGTACATAAAATTCATACTGCAGTTTGTTTTACTGAAGTTTACAATTTTCATGTTGTACCTACCCTGACAGCATTTTTAGAAGAGTTGTTTTGCCAAGTCCATTACGTCCAACAAAACCATACCTTCTGCCATTTAATAGCTGTACTGTAGCACCAGTTAGCAACACTCTAAAATCATAAGATTAGAAACAATAATTGTTTTACTTTGAAGTGTTTACTCCTTGAATAACATTCTCTACTTCATGAACAACAACATTAGATCATTATCGACATTATAATTGTATTTTGTTAAAATTATCATGATTGTGTTTGATCATCATAATGATTAATATATATGAATGACGCCAAGATATATGAACAAAAATTCAATATTAAAGTGCTAATTTAGTTGTTAAAACAAGACCATTTTTCAATTTTAAAATTATTTACCAAACACATTGGACACCAACAGATGTTCATGCCCGATTACAGCATGACTATGTCCAGAAAATTAAGATGAAACTTCCTTCCGGAGCACCTGGCCTTACTTCCCTGGTGGAAGTTTATGTGTCTAACCTAACTTGTCAGTTCCAAAGTTTTTACTTTGCTTCTGGATTGTGATTTGTTCATGGACTAGTATGTTTGTTTTTGATATACAAGCTTAATGTAATTGTCAGTAAAACATTTAATGTTCTACTTTTCGGATTAAAGCCATATAAACAACCACCTTTTTTTTGGGTGGGTGGGGGGTGGGGGGATTTCAAGCCTTTATTTGTACCTTTATGAAAATTTTAAATAAGACTAAATGATTTACCTTTCTCCATATGAAATATCAAAATCTTCTATTTTAATATCATATGATCTGTTTGTACCCGATGCATCAAACTTTGTATCTTTTCTGTTCAACTGTTGTGAGGCACTGGCCATTTCTTGCCTAAAAATAAAAACAAGACAATCATAAAAACAATAATACATTAAACTTTCTACCTGCATACATGTAGGCTTTCTTCTATCTTGTACTGGTAATTTCTATTATTATAGCTATCTTTCATTTTGGTTTAATAAACAGTTTACGCTCTCTGGAAATACTACTTCTTGCAGGTGAACATTGTTCACATCTCCCACACTAAGAATGTACGGTACATGTATTATATATCTGAAAATTTGTGTCAAAATTAAAACCTTAAGCAATAAAGTCTATATTATTAACTATATAACTGGCATTCCTACATTGTTGTTGATGTATGGAAAAAATTCGAAAATGTGAATCCATTTCTTTTATGTTTTTCTTAATAAGTCTTCCTCAATTTACCACTAAACCCCTTTGTAATGCCAAAGTCTGACTGAAAAACTGGTGTGATACATAGAGGTTTAAGTATATTTTCATGAGTAGGGAATTATACACATTATTAATGAATTCCTTATTATATAGTATACATAGAGGATCTTAGACGAGTGGGGGTTTAATATGAAATTTATTAAACGAGTTTAATAATTAAATATGCCACGAGCCTTGGCGAATGGCATATTTAATTATTGAACGAGTTTGATAAATTTCATATTAAACCCTCACGAGTCTAAGATTCTATATATCACATAACTCAAAATACCGAGGCATAATGACATGTAGATATTATTTGATGCCATATAGAAACAGACGATTTCTATCTAGGTCAGACAAATCACCTCCAAATTAACTGCGCAAGTAAGAATATAGTTCTATTTAGTTATAGTAAAAGTAAATTAATCACCAAGAAAAAAAGACATAATCAGTATGTAAGTTTAAATCATAATATTTTTCCGAATGCATCAAAATTATTTTTCAAAGAATCGGAAAGTCTTCAAAAGTCTAAAAATAAACAACAGACTGACACAGTTTTCATATGACGTCATTAGGCACGACCACTACGTAAATCAGAAGCGTGATAACTGATTACGTCACAATCAAGTGATATTACATGGGTACCTGTGTAATACGAAAAATATTACACCGTTTTATTCCATCAATAAACAGGAGGGTTATGTGATATATGTATTTCTTACTGTTTTTCTGTAGATTTTACAGGGACTTTTCTGTCTTGTTTCTTCTGTATTTTGGCTTCTGCTTTCTCCAACTTCTTCTGATCAACAACCTGTGATATTAATTAAAACTTTATCACTTCTGCAAACAATTTGGGTTTGACCTTTTTATAAGACTTTAATAAACTTGATTTTGTAAAATTTGATTACCATACTTAAAATCTCAAGTTTAATTGACTTTAGAATAGACTGAAGTGGAGTAATTGAGTCCCAGTTAAGATTCTTTCACTTATATCTAGGCAGTCAGTTCATGGACGGTGGAGGAAAATTGAGTGCCACAGGAAAACCATTGACCTTTGGTAAGAAAACTAACAAACTTTCTCACAAGGATCTGTCCTGAGTGGGATTTGGGTGATGAGAAGCACCATGATCCATAAGAGCATACTAAATAGGGTTGAATTTAAAGATTAATTGTTTACATTTTTGTATTAAGATCGATATGTACTGACCATGTCTTTTTCTCTTTTTGTTAACCATATACTATTAGTGCTTTGATCAGAGTCAGCTTGGTTATTTGTATCTACTAGTGATGATAGCTGTATGGGAGCATGTAACATCTTACGATTTGCTGTTCCATTGCAAACAGTTTCACTGAAAAATAAGTTAATTTTAAAATAAGTCAAAGTGAAAAACTTGAGCTTCCTGTAAACTTACAAATAATATCTTTAATTTCATTTAAAACAAAAATGCTGCATAAAAAGTTAATACAAGGGTAACTATGCCAAGTTAAGATTAAAATAAAAGTTTTTGTTTTTAAAATACTTTTTATCAAAAGTACTTACCTATGTAAGTGAGAAAGCCACTGAACTTCAGAAATCGAACTGACAAACTGCATGGAATTTGAACCTTTAAGTGGTGAGGTGTGCTGTGATCTATAAGTGTGTGCTGTAGATTACTAAGCAACCACCATTTCCAACTTAAATAAAGGTCAGTGTCCATTGGACTTGTTATTATACTACCACTATAATAGTTTATTATAATTACCCATGTAAGATCTGGTGAAGACGTTCACAAATATCTTTGATATCTTCTTCAGTTTTGCCCTCATCAACCTGTTCTAGCATGCCACCAATAGCATCATATAAATCGTCTACTGTTTCAAAATCATCATGACCATCTTCCAGTATTCCTAAAAAACATAGCTTTTGACTTTATTATCCTTTTGAGTATGTTCATAAATGCATTACTCTGGCTATTATTGTAATAAAATGCACTTTCAATATTCTGAAATAATTCTGTTTGTTATTTTTATAATTAAGTAAAACTAAGTCTAGGAGGACCTTGAAGTAAAACAGAAGAATGTACTGGCCTGTGTAATTTCAGCTGGTAGAAAACTCGCTAACAGTGTGGAGGGCTAGCATTTTTCTCTTTCTTGTAATATATAATCTGATGGTGATAATCTAAAAATAATGCTCAGGGAAAGAAGACCAAGTATGAAGAGCTGTTAACGGAACGTAAAGGGAAGGAATGGAACACATGGGATTATCCAGCAAGGTTGGCTGTAGAGCATTCCCTGTGCAAACAGTATGTAGTATGTTGTCAGCGTTGGGAGTGATAGGAAAGATTAGAGAACCATGAGAAGAAGGCAGAAGTCAGAGAATGTCGCAGGATGTTGGCGGTGAAGCAGCATAAGACCATAGCTCTGATATTTTGTGTACAGTTCATTTGGGTTAATAATTCAGAAAAGTACACATGTCTATTGGGAATGTTCAACCTCAGAACAGCTAAACTTTCTACTACCACAGAATTAATTTAAAAAATATTATTGGAACAAAATGGCGGATATTCAATTTTCAGAAATGTAACTGAATAGTTTGAACATTCCCTGTGAGATTTTTCAGCAGAAAACAAACAAACCTGCATGAACGATTTCTGAGCACTGGACTAAAATTCTTTTCATAGTTCAATTTAATTAACGGTTTTATCAATAAAAACAGGAAACATGGTGGGTTGTAAATATAAATTTCAATGAATGTATATGTTCAAATGACCGTCTTTAATTCATAAAAATAATTCTCAAATATTTTGATGATTGCACAATCATCAGCATGACTATAAGCACCGAACGACCGGTCTATAAAAACAGAAATATGATCGATTAAGGGTAAATGTATAGAAAAATACCAGTGAAACAAATAGAATAGTTGAAACACTCAAAATAGTGAATGAGAATGTCTTACCACTGACATAAGTAACAATTTCTTGATCGATTGATTCAAAGCAATCTGACAGAAATTCTCCGTAGGCGGCCATGATGTGTGTCTGTGACTCTTACTCCCAAACCACAATTTTATTTCGTTTTCCTCTTAAAACATTTTCTCAAAAATTTCTATTTAAACCTAAAATAAAAATAAATTGTAAGTTTTGTGAGGGATACGTCTCATCAAATAGGTTTAAAAGAGAAATGCACTGATTTACACTATTTTCTACGAGACTATTTTGAACTTCCGGTTGAATTTAACTCCTACTTTTACTTTCACAGATCAGCTTTGATTTGACAGATTAACTTTAATTTTGCATTTTATGACTTCGTGGTCATGAATACTTAGATTAGGATATATTTGCAAGCATATTCAATCACAATCATGCATGCTTATCAAATAACTCCTTTGTCCATATCGAAATAATTTATAATTTAGATTGTCAAAATTATTTATCATCAACATCTACCTGTACTGTGTAGACATCATGATTTTACGGTGTTAGTTGACACTGATAGGTAAGTGTTGTCTTTGATTTCATGGGAGATCTCATAGGATCAAAATGGCCCATCTCTCTCTCTCTCTCTCTCTCTCTCTCATGGGTGGTGACTGCATGAGAACATACTTTTATAGTTTGGATCCAATACCTGATTTAGATGCATTATGCCTGATTTAGATGATATACCAGAAATCTAGTACTATTATTGGTCCCAATCTGTTTAACCTTACCAGGTAATGTATTTGCCTTTTCAATTTGGCGAGCATTATTTTTGTAATTGAAGTTGCATCATTTTACATGTTTTGTGAAATTTGATGCAACACACATCAGTGAAGCTAATTTGGCAATATTAACTTGAATTTATGTGAATTTCACTTTTGCTTACATATGACAACAAATAAACAACATTATAATTTTTTTCTGTGTGCTTGCAGATAAAAACTCAGAATGGGGAACCAATTGACGGGAATTGCCCCATCACAGATTCAGCCTGTAGAACAGTATTTAAATGATATTCCTGATTATGAATTTGATTGCAAGTAAGTAAGAAAATTTAATCGCTTATAATTGATTTTGAATAGGGATGGTACTTTGCTATTCAGGTCTCTTCCAGGAATGCATGCTACCGGTAATTGCTATACTTTGTGAAACTTGTAAAAGGCAAAAAATTACAAGTTAAATGTCTGTGAAATAATTACCGGTACTCCAAGATTTGAAATAACAATGGAAATACAAAATTCCAAAATGCTTAATTTCTGTCACTTAACCTATAGAAGGTGATGTCCCAATAGTGGCCAATACAAGTAAAATACTAATAGGACTTAAAACCCCATTCAAACTTGAATATAATACCAGTGATTTTGTTTGCTTAAAATTACTATCAAATAAAGGTAGTTTCCCTCAGGTAAAAATAACTAAAATTTTACAATTTGTCCACAAAAATTCCCCAAAACAATAGTGATATACCGGTACTGTAGTAAAATTAAATATATTGTACATATGTACATTGTAGTTGTCCTTGTCCACAAAATATCAGATAGTGCCACAATATAGTGTCTTTGCAATGAACACACTAGCTATTGCCAGCATATTATAATGCAGTTTGCTAGATCTTAGTATTTCAATTTTCCCAATCTCAAAGGCAGAAGGTAGTTTTTAAAAATGTAACAAAATCACTGGATACTTTTCCAACATAAGATACATGAGATACATAAACATATAACTGTTATAGAATGGTAATTTTAAAATGAAATATTCTAATAACAGTAGCTGAACAATTTTTTATATGTCTGTTTTCAGCCTTGGAAGTACAAGATTTTTCAAAGTAGCCAGAGCTAAATTCAAAGAAGGTTTAACAGTTGTAAAAGTTTTTGTTATTCATGACCCCTCATTACCATTATCAGCACTCAGATCACAGCTAGAAGGTAAGTCAGCTGTCTCATACATTTTTTTTTTCACTTTTCAGCATATCATGAAAAGATCATTTTCTGTAACTGGCATCATACCTATGGGTATTCTCACAATTAAGCTTTTTTTCATGTTTTCATGATTTCACAACTTGGAAAAAACACCAATTCTGAAGTAACAAATGCTAAACTAAAGTCATAGGAAAATAATGTTAATTTTTGACAAAAGGGAGTAAAATCTAAATTTAAAAAAATTAACATATCTGAAATCAGAGGGAAATTTTAGAGTGCATATAAAAAATCTTGAGTTAGTATTTTGCCCTTTCACAGCTCAGCAGATAACATAAGTACTGGTATAAGTAGTTCAAAGCTATGCCATACATGTATTTGATGATCCCAATGAAACCCAACACATCTTGTGTATCATCTTTCTCCCTTAATTAAACCTGGACAAATAAAGGGAATTTGAATTTATTTACATGTAATCTTTGTGGCAAGTCCTAAGTAAATGCATTAACTTTTTTTAGCTGATCAGAATGCTGGCCTAGATTTTATAGTTTCACAAACACATCTTGCATCATTCTTTCATGATCAAGTTAAATGTGTACCATACATATATAGTTTTACATATATATAATTATCATCGGATCCTCAAGAAATTATTTTTTTTTTTTGTAGATATAGCCTTGCGTATTCAGGGAACTACAAATTGTCTACCTTTCCAAAGAGCTGTGGTAAGTATGTAACAAAAATTTCATGAAAATCGGTTCAAACATAAATCCAAATAATTTAAAAAAAAAAATCTTAATTAACATAGACACCAATGGGAAAATTACATAATGTTATTTCTCATTTCTAAACATCTTCTAACATTGTCTACAAGTCTCATTTTAAATCTTTAAATTTGTACCCGGATATGAAAGTGATCATACAATTTTATGCCAAAGAAAAGTTGTTGCCATCAATTATATTCAATGATCATTTGTTTAGTGACATCATTTAACATGGTTACTTTTCACACCTGAATATTACAAATTTGCTCTGGTCACATGGCAAGACTTACAAACCCTATAACTAATCAAGTTATAGTACAGATTAAAGATAAATTGATTTAGAGTGTTGAGTATGGAGTGTAATAGTAGAGTACAGTAAAGTGTTTGACAGAATCACACTGCTAATTTTGAATTCCATAAATCTGCACTGTACTTGTGTTTTGTTATTTGTTATAGGTCGACTGTAACTTCTTAGATTCAAATCAGTTGCATAAATTTGTACTGAACTTGTGTTTGGTTATTTTTTATAAACTAACTGTTTGACAGACTTTTCAAACTCATCAAATCACTGACTTAGTTGCATAAATATGAGCATGTATTTTATTATTTGTAGCAATCAGATAAAGCTGCTTTACTGTTCAGACAGTTCATCAAAGATAGCTTGTATGACAGAATTAGTACTCGACCATTTCTTATTAAAATAGAGAAAAGATGGTTGGCATTTCAACTACTCTGTGCTTTGAACCAGTGCCATAAGGTCAAAGTATGTACAGTCATTATAGATTTTGAACTTGTATATAAACCAATTGCTTATAGACCACAATCTTCTGTCAGTTTAATTTTGTGTCTACTAGTGTTTCTTTTCGTTTGTTAATCCATTTTATATATACCCTAAAAGTATCCACAAGCAATTTTTAGGTCCCTGTGTACTAGGAGAAGGGTGTTTCCTATTGCAACACCTGCTACACAAGAAGCACCAGTTAATAGTAAAATTACATGGTAGTATCATATGGAGATTTAGCAGTCATAGCTGTATTAGCACAATTTTAGCTACTGTAGGAAGATGTTAAATACAGTTACTGTAGTATTTACCGGTATAAAACATATTTTAATAATGTATATCTAGCATTACTGATTGTCATATTGAAACATCTGGCTTAACTATAATTGGTGTGAATTGTGTATGCATTTACATCACATATAGGATATAATTGCAGACAGATATTTCTTAAAAGAATTAGATTTGATTAAACAACTTTATTTCCTGAGAGATTCATCATTGCATGTGGTATATAAAATATAATTTTGAAGAATCTTTATGTTGATCCTTGTTATGATAATTTTACATGGAAATTAAAAAAACTTTCCCCCTCTTTTTAAATTTAAGATTAAGGTCTATTAAATTTTACTGTTACAGGTTTGTCATGGTGATGTTAAATCAGAGAACATTATGATAACAGGATGGAACTGGTTATTATTAACTGACTTTGCCAGCTTTAAACCAACATATTTACCAGAGGTAAAACATAACATTGTGTTGTCATGGTAATTCATAATACAGTCGAAACCACTTAATTGCATATCGGATAATCGCATAAATCGGTTAATCGCATAGGATTTTGAAATCCAAAACCATTTCTTATTTATTCTATTGAAAATTACCCGCATAATTGCATAGCCAAAAATGCCCAACTCCGGTTAATCGCATAGAAAATTTCCCGACCCGATCCCAAAACCCTAGGATTTTTAAAAAAAAAATCATAATTTTTCTTTAAAATACGATGTGCACTTCATTTCATTTCCAGATTTTGTAACAACCCAAGATCGTCACCGTTAACGAGGGAAAGTATCAAATATGTATATTATACAGACGTACAAGAACATTTTTATTTAATAAATAAAATATGTTGTATAAATTCTGTTTACTTGTTTGTGTTTTGTATTTTTCCTTCTTTCTGAACATATCGCGGTACTCCAGTAAAACAGCCGCCATTTTGAATATTTTATTGGTTTGTCTCCCTTATCGGGAATTTACTAAAATGTGTATCGCCGATGACACAAAACCTAACAAAACTCATAGCTGTTTAACTTATTTACAATGGGTCATTCCGATTAGCCATTTAGAGCTGTTTAAAGTTTTTATTGTGTAAATATTCTGATACAAACGGCAGTAACTTTAGTGACATATGTCAGTTATAATTTTAATTGTTAAAAAAACACAGTGGTAGGTTAAGAAACTGAAACCAATGATAGTAAAGTAAACATCGGAGATTATTCTTTGATCACAGGAAACAACACATTGATTATTAAAATAACAATGATTGGAATAAAAACTGCTTTTATAATTAGAAAAAGTTCTAATGTTGTTAATCACGATCTTTGATGGTGATCCGAAAAAGAAGGAACTTACAAAAAGTTCAGTTACGTTACTTCACCAATAGACGGAATTTATTTCCATGCAATTTTTCCTAAGTTTCTTATTTTACAACTTAAAAATTATTACAATTTAATAAAATTGTTTAAAAAAATATCGTTTTGATAACTTGACGTAGATGCCGTTTCATGACACATTATCGAGCACATGTTACACTTCTTAGTAATACTCTGAAAACGGAAGTTGTCAAGTTTTTATATTGTATTCAACTCGTGGCTAAAAAAATGACAACAACAAACACTTTTTAAATTTTTTTATTCTCGGGATTATCCTCTTTCTTTTTGTTTAACACAAGAAGTGTAGACATGTTACTTATTCTGAAATTATATACAAGTACAATGTACTTGACAACTGTAGATGCAGATCCCCCCCCCCAGAGCATGCATCTCGAGTCCCGACATCGGTTATCCTTGGTTATCGGTTAATCGCATATATCGGTTAATCGCATAGAATTTTGAATCACGGAGCCTATGCGATTAACCGGGTTCGACTGTACTTGGTTGTCATGGTTATTCATAATACTGAGTTGTCATGGTAATCCATAATATTGGGTTGTCATGGTAATCCATAACACTTAGTTGCCATGGTATTCCATAATTAAGGGTTGTCACAATCTTTAAAACATCAGTGATCTTCAAAATTTTTTTATGGCATAAGTGCTAAGATCTTCAAATTTTTTAAAAGATTTTGCTCCTAGGTAATATATATACTATTTTGATTATGCCGTCAGGCACCATTTATCTCTCAAACATATAACACTTACTTTTCACAAATTATGAATAGCAGAAATAGAATTCTCAAGCATGTGATTAAGTGAAAAATATAAAAATCATCTCACAGAATTCTATTGCAAATTCTGTTTGTACTTTTTATGGCATTAGGCACGACTAGCACAACTTCCAAAGTGAATTTTTGCACAATTTCCAAAGTAAATTTTCTCTCTTTTAGGACAATCCATCAGATTTTTCTTATTTCTTTGACACCTCAAGAAGACGGACATGTTACATTGCACCAGAAAGATTTGTAGAGAGTGGTAGACGGAACCCAGAAACAGAGGGAATAGGTAACCTTGACCTCAATGATAGTGAGGTCAAATCTGGAGACCTATCACCGGCCATGGATATATTTTCTGCAGGGTAAGTATTCTGCAAATTTTATATTATGAAGCATAGATTCTTTTATTTTGTGAAATTAAAATTCATGGATATAATGCTAACAGACGTTACAATTTTTCTGACACATATTGTTCAGCTTAAGCATTTTTATTTCCCATATATATAGATTTAACAAAGTCTTAAAGCTAGATAAAATAATATTGAAGTTACAAAAAATTAATTAATTTTTAGAGGGGGGGGGGGGGGGTGGGAAGGGGAAGGGATTAGAATGTGACAAGATTACAATATAATTGCTTTCCTGTATAGCCTTATTGATTTATCACCAAAAAGAACCTGCAAACATAGACTTAATGTATATATACAAATAAGTATATATACAAAACATTTTAAGTTAGAAAACATTTTAACTTATTTTTAAGTTTTTAATATACAAATAAGTATATGGGGTTAGCCAACATACATCTATATCCATTCATTATGGAATTACTGATTTTCCTGTAAAAATGATGTTAAGGGGTATTGATCACATGTATGCTACAGAACCCCATTAACAGTCCTTTCCTATTTTACATCACAGTGCTGTTATATTAAGTATATATTTTTGTTTGTTAATATAGATGTGTCATAACAGAGTTATTTACTGAAGGCACAGCTCCTTTTGATCTGTCTCAGCTGTTATCATACAGAAAAGGTGAATACAGTCCATGGAAGGTCCTTGAGAAAATAGAAGATTCCAGTATAAGGGTAATTTATACATGCAATTTCATTTGGTCCTTGTAAATCTTGTAACTATGCTACCATAGAGATTTTATTCCAATGAATTGCTCTTTATCCATGTTGTTTTTACATGTATATAGTGATCATCTGCCCATAAAGGCCACTTTTATTGGTTGCTTTGGGTGGCCTTTATAGACAGGTTTGACTGTATAAGGAAAAATTACCTTAAAACAATGGTCTCAACAGACAAGTTATCTTTATATAGAGGTGCTTACTGTACTAAGTTTTACTATATATACAGTTGGTTTTATAGAGATGGTCATTATAGCAGGTTTTACTTATCATATGTACACTTATTTTTACTTTCCAGGATTTAGTTCGGCATATGATGCAGAAAGATCCTGTCCATCGACTCTCAGCAGAAGAATACATGATACAACAGAGAGGGAAAGCTTTCCCAGAATATTTCTATACATTCCTTAAGTTATATATACAAAGATTTGCTCAGGCTCCGATATTACCACCAGATGACAGGATAAGTAGGTCAGTGGTTGTTGTTACATTTTGCCTTGTCACAACTCTATAGGGGAGTCATGGCATTATGAAATGAAAGTCATGGTTCAGTCGGATGGGAAATTAAAATAAAGGAGGTCCCATGTCACAGTAGATGTGGCATGATAAAGAATCATGCTGTATAATGCCATCAGCGCAACACACAGGCAAAATTTCTGCACCTTTGACTATAGCTTGCGATGTCTCAATACAAGTGAAATATTCTTGACTCGGGCGTCAAACACCAATACTCAACTCAACTCTGGAGGGGAGTCAAGATATAAGTGTTACTTTTCTGGTGATGTCACAGTGTGTCAGCATTTATATTTTTTTTAATAAGCAAGGACATATACAGTTAAATGACATTGACCTATTTGATGAAATTAAAAGCTATAGAGTAGTGGTAGAAGTTCATATTTTGAGTACATTTTTTTATCCTACAGTATGTACAATAAGAAATGAACCCAGCTTGATTTAAAGATGTGTGATTTTTATGTCACCTCCTAACCAGAAGGAACTTTTTTTACCAGTATTGTTCAAGCAGTGTTTAAACATTTTATGAATGTACATGTATTATGTTACAGAAAAAACCTGAAGTGTATTTATGATTAATTGATTTCCAAACTATTGAAAGATTAAAGTAAATTTTGCTGGCGCTTTCATCTAGGCAGAAGACAGAATGCTTATCCCAAAACTTTTGGTGAATATTAGTGATCACCAAAAATTACAGCTAAAAATCTTGATTTGATGAAAAATCCCTTGTGATGTTGATATAAACTAACTACTTGGAATTCAATGTTATTTTTACCATATCCTTTTTGTATTTGATAGGATTAACAGAGATCTTGGTTTAATCAAGAAACATTTGTTAATTAGCGAAAATGACCCTGAAGAAAATGTGGGACTTGTATTGATTATTTCATTGTTAACTGCTTGTTCTAGAAAGTTACATGTAAGTATTAATCCTACTTTTAGTTAAAACACCTGAAAATATATTTTGAACAAAAGTGATGACTTTATGTCTGTAAATTACAATAATGCCATGTTTAAATTTTGAAACATTGTTTTGGAAATAAGTGTTGGCAATACGACTGTATATTTTTATCACAAAACTAAATATTCTTGTACCATATGCATTATTATTATTGGTTTAATACAGCAATAAAACATATGAAATGTTTTAAATAGAAGTGCTTTTTGTAACAGAAAAACATGTACTTGTACTTGACAACAATAAAGAACATGACACAATACTGGTTAAGAACAGAAAAAAAGACAAACACTTACTTCAATAGAAAAGGGATTTGATTTGTCAAATCTTCTACCTAGTTTTAATTCTTATTCATGTTCAAGCTATTGGACAGGCACTGGAGTTTATGTATATATAGAAGCATGGATATAGCAGTATTGGAAGTCTTCCATCCATCCCTCTTATGTTACAACCCGTGGGTGGTCACCTTTAGTAAAATTAGTAAAAATGTGACAATAGCCATTTCAACCGATTTTGTTCAAATTTTGAATATAGTTGGTAGATAGCAGGTCACTAGCATGTAACATATGTAAGGGATTTTTCAAGAATTTTTTTTACCGAATTTAGATAAGCCTCCTTGTTCTTAGTAATTTGACTTGTTCTGATTTTCATTTTCAGTTTTGTAATACAAAGTTGCTGGCACTTCAGCTGTTTTTAGAGTTTTCTAAATATGTAACTACTGATGTTATACTAGATAGAATCATTCCATATATGGTAAGATATTTACTGTAATTACAGTTTTCAAAGTATATTACTACCAGTACTCAAAATCATTATTTTTTAAAAATCAGATAGAATTTAAATTTGCCAATTTAAAATATTCTTACAAAATCAAAAATCCAAATTTTGCAAAACATTATCAGTTGTTTACTCCTTAGAATTAACTTTGATGAGTACATTTACGTATCAATCACAATATTGTGTTTACTTTTAAAATAAACATAATTGTTAAGTTAATAAGTACTTTTACTCATCACGAAAATATATTTACTGGTACTCAAAAATAAAATTTTGGTGAGTGGATACTCATAATCTTTGAAATTATCTGAAGCGTTGTGTAAATTAAGGTTAGGATGAACGGTGTGCGCGTTGACCCACATGCTACATGTAGACATTTAACTCCAATAATCATCAGTCAGGATGGTTAAATTCTTTCATGCTTCAATCCCAAAGTTATTTGCATTTAAACCAAATGATATTGTTTTCAGGATAAATATATTTAACAGACATGAATATTTTATTTCAGTTACATTTTGCTAATGATAGCTTTCCTAGGGTGAGAGCAGAAACAATACGATCAATTACTCAGTGTCTGGATTGTATCAAATCTATACCTAGAAGGTAAACATAAATTAACATTCTCACTAGTACAGTAATTGTCTCATGTTATAAATTATTTTGTGAACATGTTAGAGTCAGACTCTTAGCTTTCCCTACATTCATCATCTATATGTGTATGTCTTTTCAGGGCACCAACTTTTTGTGTGTACACCCAGTCACCTATATAAAGTCAAAATGATGCCTACATTTCTTGGTTTACAGTTACCAAAAGAGCTGCAAATTTCTACAGATTAATTATCTTACACCATGATATATCTGGATATGAGTTATGTGAAATAAAGAGGACTAATGATGTTTTAGGCCCCAGTCAGGATTCTTTCACTGATATTGATGCATTTGGTTCTTGGAAGATAGAGAAAATTGAAGCACTTGGAGAAAACCACTGATCTTGGGCAAGCCTACTGACAAACTTTCTCATATGTTTAACCTAGATTGGGAGAGATGCTGTGATTCATAAGACTGTGCTGTAGACCATTCTGCTACTGAGGCCCCAGATATGAGTAAAGTATTCCCGACTAAAGTGTTATAACCTGTTATATCAATAAATATTATTCTTTATTTCAGTGATAGTAATGTTTTTCCAGAATACATATTTCCCAACTTAGTAAGTATAGATACAGAACTTCATGAGTACAGTGTATACTTAAGGAACCAAAAAACCCTGTGAATAAAAATAAAAGTTTGTGTTGGATTGTTGTGAGTTTATCACTTGTAAAGTAAAATGTGGCAAACTTTTTCTGTATGATAGCAACAAACTTTAAAAGGATTTCTTTACATAGAACAGATATTAAGTTTGTTTGAAACTTATACATTTAGAAAACATCTAGGGTAGATATTTTTTTACTTCAAGAGTGAAGTTGAGTTATGGTAGTTTACATCTCAGCCGGGATTTTCCAATACATGTATATTGAGGCAGCCAGATCTTGGATGGTGGAGAAAACTGAAGTACCCAGAGAAAACCACTGACCTTCAGTAAGCAAACAACAAACTGTCTCCCTAGGATCTGTCCCTAGTGGAATTTGAAGCAATGCATAAAGAGTGCTATGATCCATAATTACACACTTCAATCCATTCAGCCACCAAGGCCACTTGACTTGCAGGGTAGTGATATACTTGAATATAGTTGGCTGTTTATACATGTACTATAGATATTATACCTATACTGAATTTACTTGCATTCTACATGTATCTACTTAATTTAAGTTTAACAGATGAGATATTTCTAAATTTCAGACACATTTGACACACGACCCTGTAGCCTTAGTGAGAGCTTCATTTGCTGCAAATATAGCACAACTAGCTGAAACTGCATTAAGGTATTACAATTTACATGTATAGATTGATTTTAAGATTTTACAATTTACACAACTAAAAGAGAAAGATAGGGTTCTAAAATTTAGCTAGGCAGAATGTGTGACAAAATATGTTTGTAAACCTTTACCGTCTCCAGTTTGATTAGTGATGTTTATCTAGTCAGTCATGGTGAATTCTTATATATAACACAAAGTATCATTTTAGCAAAAGTGAGTAGAAACACCACAATAGAAGCAATAATAAAATGTTCTGTGTTAAAAACATGTACTATATGTTCCAGTATTGTATTGTCTCCACAAAGTATTGATAGTTTGCTGTCTGTTTGCTAATTGGTTTTCTGTATTTCAGAATGAAAAAATCATGATTTCATTATACAATGTTTATTTTAATAGTTTTCTTGAGATAACACAGTTAAATGGTTTATCAGAGGACCAAGAACAACAACAGCAGCAGGGTGACCAGGAAGAGGAGGGATCTTATGTACAAGTAGGTTGTCATGTGAAATATAATTATATTTCATGTAAAATATAGAATTGAAGGGGATCTGTGCCCTACAAATGTCAATAATGTCATTCGGTGGTGAAAGGTCAATGCTTTGTTATAAAAAAACCAAACAAACAAAATAAGCCAAATGAATGATTATAATTTCAGCATTTTATACATCATTTTATTGTCTATTTAGCAGATTTTGTTGATTTGTCGCATAAAAGGGATGTATTTTGAGAAAAAAAATCAGTTGATGAAAAATTATATCATCATGTTAATTTTGACTAATAAAGACAAAGACAATGTAGCTTATCTAATCATACCAAGTCTCAATTTGTATGAGTATGCAGAAACATTTTTTTGTGTATGGAAACACTTCTTTTGTGACTTTTGTACATTCCTTTGTGATAATATTTAAAAAAAGATTGTTGAATGGTCCTATATTTGTTGAAACATGTATGTTGGGCACATGGTATTTGTATCTTATACATGTGTATAGTATATATGTGTTTTTGTTCTTCAACATGGTTTGATGCATGTAAATAAATGAATAAATAATTTTTTTACATGGAAATAATTCAACAATATTCATATATTTCTTTATCATTCTAGGCTAATTATGACATGGAGTTATTGAGTCTACAAGGAACTATACAGCACATGGTGGTTACATTACTGAGTGATCCTGATAATATTGTTAAACAAACATTATTAGAGAGTGGTATAAAAAGACTGTGTGTATTCTTTGGAAGACAAAAAGGTAAAATTATACATGTACATGTAAAAAAGATTCTTTATACAATTCAGTTATAAACGTTGTGGGTTCAGTCACTTAGGGCTGCAAGTGAGAACATTTTCTCTTGCCCTAAGCCTCTACTGGTTGGCTCTGGTACCAGTATAATGGGTTGAGTATGATTGAGTGTTTACCTGTGACATTCAGGGTTTTCCCTGACACACAAAAAAGCTATGTTTGACACATTTTTATCATAAATGTCCTGTAAAAAATCTTAAAATGTGCCCATGATGACACAATCTTGATCAAACGGGAGATCTGGAAATATTCCACCTCAGTCTGATTTTCCTTTTTGCCAAGTGGAAGTGTTGAATAAGTGTTCCAAGCAAGGTAACTTGTATATGCATAGCATTTCAGCAGTCGTCTGCACAATTACTATCATGTCAAAAAAAAAAACATTCAGTTTCTTTGTAGCTTCAAAAACTGGGGGAAAACCCTAGACGTTGCTGGCAAATAAACTAAATCTGTCATGAGTGATGAGTGAGCAGTAGTACAAAGTACCGGTAGATCATAAACACTTTCACCAAAATTCCTGCAGCAAAAGCAGTGAAAGGCACTTTGTGTCATATTGAATCCATCGGCATGACTGACTAGATAAAAATCTCTTCTCCTCAAACTTGAGATGATTAAGAATTTGATAAATATTTTTATAGCACAGTCTGTTTAATTTATTTTTCAAAAACTTTTCTTTATCTTTATTTTATGGCCATATTTTAAAGGTTTATTATTTTCCTTAAAAATAGGTAATATGAAACAAATTCACTTAAAGAAATGACATGTACATGTATTATGATTATTGTGTTCACCGGTGTGTCACATGATCAATACCTATAATATTTGAGTGAGATGTTATTGAAAACAGTTACCGTATGTTGCAAAATCCCACAATAATGTTGTTAACTTGTGCAATTCAATATCCAATGGAAATGGGAATTCTGCAAAAATTTTATGATATATTGTGATGTACTGTAAACCAACTTTTATTTTCGTGTGCGAATAACTTTCACAAGGAAAAATAATCCGAAAGTTAAACGTCACAAACTTGTTTCCCAAATGGTTATAAAAGTATCTTGTATACCAAATATTCAGTTAAAGTCCATGTCACAAAAGTTAATAGTCGTAAATTAGTTTTGGTAAGAGAATCGAGAAAATTAATATCTGCGAATAAATTAGCAAAGTTTATAAAATAAAATTTGATGATGATATTGTTCTATTTACAGCAAATGATGTCCTTTTATCACACATGATCACCTTCCTCAATGATAAGGTAAGATATATTTTATCCTCCGTCTTTTGAAGAAATAATCTAATCCCTCGGATTGAGATTTCATGTCTCCACTAAAAACCAGGGATAGATTCTATTACTCTTATTACCATAGAAATTCAGATAAGCACCAGTCTTAACAGATTATTCTTTAGGCTCAGGATAGACTGATGAATGTGGAGAGAGAGAGAGAGAGATTGCCTTATGCAAATTTCATATCTTTGGGATTTGATCTTTCGAAGTAAAATCATATTGATGGTCATTATTTTCATTTATCACTATTATGTTTCATAATGACAAATCCCTATAATTTTTATTTCTTAAGGATGATTGGCATCTAAGAAGTGCATTCTTTGACAACATTGTGGGTGTGGCTACTTATGTGGGATGGCAGAGTACTTCAATACTTAAACCCTTATTAGAACAGGTATGTGATGCACAGGTATTAATGTAATGTTTAGGATTTTCTTAGAAATAACACTTCAATATTCAAAACCTTTAAAACAATATTATTATTGTAGAAAGCAAATAATGGGGTCCTCTAGTGTACCATGTGATACCACATAAAGTTTCTGCAGAACAGTTATTTCCATTGGAGATGGAATTGCTTCAGTTCACGTTTTCCAGTGAAAATAACGTTTCTCCTGGAAATTTTGATGTAAATGTTTTCCAAAATGATCTACTCAAATGTTAAGAATATTGATCACCAATATTGGCAAACCCCATTGATTTATTCTATTGCTATCGTGGTAAATTTTATCAAACTGTTTTTTTTTATCAGAAACTATTTCAATAATACTTTCTGTACATTTTTCTAACAATGTCAATGTGTGGTTTATTTTACACAAAAATTTAATTTCCAGTTTTATAATGGACTGGCATTCCATTCTATGTTGAATTTTATACTCTTAAAGATAAAAGATATTATAAAGTGCTTTGATGATAAATCGAAGGAGATATATGACAACAACATACATTTGAAAGAAATAAGTTTTATGACTTCAAAATTATGTGGCAATAATCAAGACGGCAAAGTTATTGAGAACATTGAAAGGATGATTTTCTATTCTTTATACTTTTGTCGTTTAATGTAATATGTGTAAAATTCAAAAGGCTGAAAAAAACATATAAACTAATGGCAATTATATATATATCTGGTAATTATATTTTGTAACAGGGACTGAATGACCCGGAGGAGTTTGTAGTACACAAAGCGCTGGGAGCTCTGAAGTCGCTGACAGAATTAGGGCTTATACAAAAAGTCATGTTACAGGAATTCTTACAAGAAGTTGTGCCATTTCTAGCCCATCCTGTAAGTTATATATGTTCCAAGACATTTAATCTGTTTCTTAAAGTGCAGAAGATCTAGTACCTGTGTGGGTTTTTTTTCACATACCGGGGGTATATCTGTTTCAATTTCTAATTATCTCCCCTTTGCCTACCTATCTGAGTCTCTATATTCACTTAAAATTCCTGATGTATGATGTTTTTATGTCAATAAAGTCCATTATTATGAAATGAATATTTCGCCTTTTATACAAAAATTTCAGACAGCCCATTATACTTTGTTCATACAGACATTGGAAAATTACCTTATTTCTTATATTTACAATATTTATAAAATTAATTTTATTGCCGTCTCACATTTTCCATGTTAATTTGAAAAATTTTTTGAAATGCACTGTTAGCACACCTTTTCATAAAAATAGGCTGTCTCCTGTCAGTCAACGAGAGGCTTTGACATCTGAAGTCATCACCTGAGCACGTGGAGCACTGTCTCTGTGAAGTTGCAAAGTATAGTCGATGTCAAATACTTTACTGAAGCAAAGATATTGTAATTATAGCTATATAAAAATAACATGAAAAATTTTATCCTTATTTTTATGTATTTCATGGTATGATTTATTTCAACAATTGCTACAACATTTGATACAGTTATGGCTATGTTTTCATTCCTGATAGTCAAAATCACCATTGGCTACTCATTTTTGAAAAAAAAATTCAAAAGAAACCCATTTTTGCAAACTTGTGAAAAAATACTTTTAAAAAGGGCTGTATTGTCTCAAATTTTGGAAAGGCTTCTAATGATTTTAAAATTGTGGAAACCAAGTGTTATATTAATATTTTTGTGTATTTCAGGGTATGTGGATACGGCAGGGAGCTGTAGGATTTATTTCAGCATTAGCTAACACATTTAATACAGCAGATATTCACTGTAAACTTTTACCTTCCTTACAAATGTTCCTGAAGCAGTCAGTATTACAAGTTGATAAAGAAGTAAGATCAAGTTTGTCTTATAAATGTAGTATCCAGTTTTGCATATGTATGATCATGCCTCAGTCAAAATTTTGTCAAATATTTCTAGGTGGTCATTTCTGAGATGTGAGAAGCCAGTCTGCCTGGGGAAAACTGGTAACCTTTGGCTAGTGAACTGACAAACTTTCTCACTCTAGGATCTTCCTTATTGGGATTTAAACCTAGTTGGTGAGAATCAATGCAAAGTTTGTGCTTTAGACACTCCCACAACAGAACACCAACCCCCAACCCCCCACTCCCCAAAAAAATATAGTTAAACACATGAACTTCCACCTGTGTGCTCCAGAAGGGTAAGCACCTCCTGCTTACCTAGCTACACCTGCCACGTGTGTAATCAAACCTGAGTATGAAAGGAACATGCAAATATATGTCCATGTATATCCAGAATGAGTTTGGATACAGAGACATACTTATTAACAATGAGGTGATGATGATTTAATATTAAAGATTTATTGATATTGAAGAACTGTTTTCATATCTTTTTTCAGGTTTATCTTCTAAATGCTCTACAAGACCCTATACCTCGGTTAGTGTTTGATTATATTCTAAGGTCTAACACATTGGAGAGATTGTTTGATGTTATACAAAAAAGACAGTATATGAGGAATATAGGGAGACAAGGACACAGAGTTGTGTATCCAGAACTAGATGAAACTATGTCACAGGTTTGTCAAATATGTAATAAACCAGTAAATATTGACATTGAAATATAACAAGAGAGCTCTAAAACTTTGTATAAAGTTATATAAATAACATTGTAACAAATAAATTTGAGAATGTGGGTGTGAGTGATGTCTTTGTGTCTTGTTATTAAGCGTGTAAAAGTGTGAAAAAGAATTAAATAGAAAAAAACATTGTAAAAATGATACTCAATTTTGAATTTGTTACAATTTACATGTTCACTTGTTGCTGATGGCATCTATATAGATATAAACAGACTATTATTGACTTGTGAGATAAAGCAGTTAAATTATATGTACTGAAGAGCCATATGAACCTAAATAACAATTTGGGCATCATTTCAACCACTGAAATATACCTGTAGTCTCATTAAAGATGTCAAAATACATGTAATTCCCAAATCACTATTAGGGTTCATATGACTCTTAGCTTTGCTTGCTTGTTATTAACAATATTATTATTATCATTATTGCATAGTTAAGAGTTTTATTTTTTATCACAGATTTTCAGAAAACTAACCTCACTTGGAATGACAGAGCCACATGAAGACAAAATCTTTGTAAGTAATTTTACAAAGGCGTTATTGATGATGAAGGATTTTATTTTTATTGGGTGGATGCAGGAGTATAACTTACTTTTATTGGATTGGATTAATGTTTTTTGCTCATGCAAATATCATTTCACATTGAGACGGTCAGTTCAGGAATGGTGGAGGGAACTGGAGTGTGCGGACAAAGTCATAAACCTTCAGCAAGCGAAATGACAAACTTTCTCTCCCTAGGATCTTTGAACATAAGTCCTTTTTGGCTATACATGTAACTTAAATTGAGCATTAGGATATCTAACAACTGAAACTGTTATTATTTATTCTCTGAGTAAATTGAAAATTATTCTGAACTGAGGTTTATTTTATGTCCTCTTACAGTTTATTTATCAAAATTTGACCTGTCTTACTATTGGAAAAATTTTGATAAAATAATAATGTTTTTATAATGTTCCTGTGTTTAGGTTAGGTCGTCTTCTAATGTGACTGAACATGATCATCAATGTCTGACCTTTTCCACTTTGAGGACATTGGACATTGATATGATGATATCTGAGTCCATTGTTAAAGTTATTTGATTGACTTGATGTGCAGGCCACCATTGAATTATTAGATATGATAAATTTACATAACATATTGACAGACCAGAAGTTTAGAGTAAAAAACAATTTTTACATTTTGCTAGTGACAGGGCATATCGGATAAACCCTGTTACCATATACAGAAATATATCAAATATGTCAAAAAACTGCACCAAAAAAAAAAATTGATATAGATATATCATGGTTGATGTTGGAAGAGCTTTCATATACACAATGTCATGTATTTGTTTGTTTGTTTCAGGCAATGAAGGAATATATATTGAAATTACACAGAGCCAGAGCTGGGTAAATAGTCTTTTTGTTTCTACATGTATCTTACCAATATCACTTGTCATACCATAGTGTCAATATCAGCAAAAATTGTTTAGGTACTGTGAACATGTATTTGTTTTTGTGATGTAGGAAATTTAGGCATATCCGCATAGTTAAATTTTCCCACTTTGTCTTAATTTCCAGTTTCACAAAATAAACATAATATAATTTCCACACACAAAACAAATGACTGCAAAATAAACAATATAATTTTTGTGCAAAACAAACGACTGCGAAAAATAATACACCACGAAAATAAACATGTTTAGAGTAAGTAATTGGTTTATATTTTCTGATGGATAAATGTTATTTTGGAAAATAAGTGTTCTTGTTTACTAGAAAGAATGTGCTAGTGAGGTTTTTTAGATTTTCCCTTAAATGCATTACATTATATATAATCTTGGTACAAATAACCAGAAGAAAGCATTATTTTGTGGTATTTTAACTTTTAAAGTTATGTCAGAACTAATTTGTGTAAACATATACATGTATATGTATTTTTTTACTTTGTTAGTTCAACAGATATTAACAATAAAGACAGTTATGACAGTCAGAGAGTGGGAAGAGTTAGTATATATATACCTGGTAAAATAGCAACAAGAAGACATGCTGATCTCATCAAAAGTAAAGATTCTAAAACAGAAAGTCAGATTGTACAACCTACGTATGTATGACTTGTGTATATGATTTGTTTGTTTCAATAATTGGAAAATTATACAAATATTGTCCATAGTCCATACTTGACACAAAGGCTCTGGATATGTACTGATTAATTCATACTTGACTGAATGGTCCTGGTACACTTGATTTTGCAAGGATTCTCAGTTACCAATTCATATATCACACAAATATTTCAAGAATCGTGAAAATTAAAAAGCCATATTGCAAAATATGCTGGCAATCATCTATGACCTTGGAACATATATATTACATGACAAAACGTCTTAGAAAAGGGAGATTATTGCTTATCCATCACAAATTTTAGTATGTACATGAATTGGGTTAACAAATTTACATATTTGCGAAATGATGTTTAAGGGTCGGCAAGCCAAATGTGATACTCGTGAATTCAAAGTAATGTATTTGAAATGGAATATCATAAGTTGACGATTTTCATAAAAATGTTATAGGATATTGATCACGAGGTATGTTAGCCAACCCTACAACTTTCTTAGTCCATTATCAAGTGAAATTTACTATTCCATTTTTTATATTTAACAAAGCCAATTACATGTATTTGTTGATAATACAAACTTTGTAAAAACTTTAAGTGTAAGTAAAAATGAGCATTCATGTGCATATGTGAATTTAGCTATTTCATACTTGTATCATTACTTTACATGCAAATTTGAAAGTTAGAAAAATCCCCTTTAGGAAAATTGAGAATAATTTTGGTGTTAGGTACATGTACATGCTTATCAAAGAAAACAGGTCTAAATCTAGTATTTTGTCCAGAAATTTCTGCACTGAGAATCTGTGTACCTGGTTGGCTGTATAGAAAACAAGTGTATCACATATGTTCTCAAAGTTTGTTTGTTTGTTTTTTTTTTTTTTTTACAATATTAGGAGTGCTAGTAGAAAAAAGAAGAAAAGTCCAGCCACAGATACAACCTCTGTTAGTAAGGTAAAGATAAGAAAGACACCCACTGAAAGTTAATAAAAAAAACAACCACCCAAAAAAATAGATAAATAAACAAAACGAACACACCAGCCAAATACAAGCTATATTTAAAAAAATCTACTCGCATGTATAACAAATTAATATAGAATATTGTACAGGTGCAGTTGAAATGAAAAATATTTACTAAATGTTTATCCTTCTGTGGTTATTCACATGTGAGGGAAGTTTAAAACAATTTAAATTGACTGTGATTATCTGAATTGGGGTATACAATTTTATTTTCAGAATGAAGAATGGACAACAATGTTTGGATCTAATGAAGCTAATACTACATCTAGTTCTCCAAAGACTAAATCTAATATAAACAAATCATCAGATTCTTTAGATAGGAAATCTGGGATTTCAGGAATGTCCAGCCAAGCGTCGTCGTCATCGGGGAGTTTTGTGACAATGTCACAGGGACAGATATCTATCTCTGATAGTGCAGTAAAATCTGTTAATTCTCAGACACAGGAGAAAACTGTTATTAGTAAGTACAGTTGTGGGAGTGGAATGGAGATGAGTAATGGTGAGCACGCCTCAGTAAAGATTCTTACACTTATATGAAGGCTGTTAATTCTGGAACATTAGAGAAAACTGTAGTACTCTTGAGAAAACCACCAACCTTGCCAAGAATACTGACAAACTTTCTCAAACCAATATCTTTCTCAGAGTAGGATAAGAACATAGGTGATGAGAGTTAAGTTGATTAATGGTGTTTAACGTCCAAGTCAAGAATATTTCACTTATATCAAGAGGTTGCCAGCTATAGGCGAAATTTTGCCTTTGTTGTGCTCATGGTGTTATACAGCAGAGTTCTTTATTGTGCCAAGCCAATCGTGAAATGGACCTTGCTTATTTTAATTTTCCATCTGAAAGAAGGGTGAATTTCATTTTGTTATGCCAAGTGCTTGGCAAAACAGGTCAAAATTTATGCCAATTCACATATAACTGGTCACTACTTGGTATTAGCAAAGGGTTTCAAAACCCCAATCAATCAATCTAACTTACTTCAGAGTGGAAAATTTGAGTTCTATATTCCTATGGAAATTTATTTATTTATTTATTTATTTATTTATTTATTTATTTATTTATTTTTTTGTCCACAGACCGGTATAATCCTGTAGATTAGAGTTAAGGAGTATTGTACATAGACGGAGAGACCAGTATAATGCTGATGTATTATCTAAAGATTTATTGGAGAATATTGCCTGGGAAAGTAGACCTCCTCCAAGTAACTGGAAACCAAAGGGACTACTTGTTGCCCACTTACATGAACACAGAGCAGCAATAAATAGGTACAATGTACCAGGCATGGGGCGAATTACATTGCAATGTAATGCATTACATTACAATTACTTTGACAAAAGTAGCATTATATTACAATTACAATTACATGTATTTTGGAAAGTAATGCATTACATTACAATTACTTTACCAAAGTAATGCATTACATTACACATTACATTTCATAAAGAATCCAAACATATAAATACGATATGTTTCGGATTCAGAATTTGAAATTGAAATTTTGGGTTCTTTTTCTATAAAGTTCTTATGTTTTGATTTTCAACTGTTAAAAACAGGAGTATATATAGTCAATAAGTGCATGTATAGGTTCTTTTTGCTTTGGGTCATTCAACTGATATTTCTGCTGTTTACCAGTAGGTTTTACAACATTTGTCAATGTTGATTGTTCATCTATGTCAGGTTTTTTATTATCAAAATATACATTTCTGTTTTACTCTAAAAATTAAGAAGAAAAAACAGAGATGTTGTAAGGATTTTTTTCATATTGTATGTTTTTATTTTTTATTTATTTTATTCACTGAATGTTTCTTAATTACCATTAAATCAAAACAGTAAAAGGAGTTGATAGGTATACAAACTACCGGTAATTAGTGGTATTGTCAGGTGTAATTTATACACCATACATAACAAATAGCTTCCTTAATCATTAAAGATAGGTTATCTTAATAGCATATAAAAAGGATTACAAAAAAAACCAATTTCTGGTAAAAATAAAATTGTTTTCATCACAGGTTATCAGTTAAAGCAAAATTACAAATTATTGTAGTTACTGAAACTTATATTTAGATATGTTGCAAATTTTGATGTGGTCTTTAGACTTCCCGATAGTACTAAAAACAGCATTTGCATTTTGCTTTAAAATGTATTTTTATCCTTTACATTCGTTGGAAATTCAAAATGATCTGAAGTAAACTATCTTTTTAGCATTTTATATAGTTTTAGTATTAAGGTTAAATGAAATAAATCATTAGTTTGACAACAGTTCACAGTTACAATTTTTCTAGACATAAATTTTCATATTTTATATTAGGGAAAAAAGTAGCATGTAGGTACTTACTAGCCCTGAATTGTAATGGTATTAATATCTAACATTTAATACAGAGAAGTAATGCTATGTAATGCCATGTAATGCTTAAATTACATGCATTTTTGTCTATGTAATGCATTACATTACAATTACATGTAATGCAAAAATTAGGGCATTACACATTACATGCATTACTTTGAGAAAATGTAATGCATTACAGGGCATTACAATTACAAATTAGCATTACCCCATGCCTGCAATGTACAGTAGTAAGAATGGGGTGAAGTAATGGAATTTTACACCCCAGTCAAGAACCTTTCACTTATATAGACACAGTTGGTTTAAAGATGGTAGAGTAAACTTGAGAAAACCACTACAGCAAGCAGATTGACAAAGTTTATCAAAAGTGGGATATAGTCAAAGGTGATGAGAGGCACTGTAGTTCGTAAGTGTGCACTTCAGACTATTCAGACACTGAGGAATATGCTCTGGAGATTTATAATTATACATACATGTAGAATACCAGTAATCATACATAGAATTTGTATTTGTTTAGTAGGGCCCTAGTGAGGAAAGGAGGTTACATCATATACATGTAAAACCCCCAAAATGTACTGTTGATATAAAATATAATGTATTTTAAAACTCTGATGTCAGCTGTTTTTGTAAATCCATATTTCCCCTGCAGAATAGTCTATTTGTTGTGTCAAATCCAATTTTGAAAATAGCATCAGTATTTGACGTGATGCACAATTTGTTGATCTTCACATCTAAAAGCTTAATAATAATTGGTGCTATGTCAGACCTCAATTACATAGTAAGTTTGTTATTATGTTCCATGAACAAAGGAGGGAAGGGGTAATTTCTTTTGCCAAAATTTTGTCTGCCAATTTTTTTGAAAACTGTGTAACAGATCTTTATGAAATTTCACCAGAACAATGTTTTAGGTGGAAAAGATGTGCTATTGACTATTCATATTATCATAAACATGGTTAGTTATTTCCTAGTTGGGGTTTGTTTGAGGTACACTTTTTAAATGGTATCCCATTTCAGTTATAACTCCTTATTATTTATATATATTTCCTACAAAGCCAATTATTACATGTATTAAGAATACTTTATTTTATAGAATCCAGGTTTGTCATGATCAGACATATTTTGCCACAGCATCCAGTGATGGTTGTGTAAAACTTTGGGAGATAGAGAGACTGGAGGGAAAAAGTGTGGCTAATAGATCCAAACAAACATTGAATAAACAAGGTTATTATTTATATTACAGTATATTACCCATATTTAGACTGGTTGATCATTTAATTTTGTATATTAAATGGCCCAAAGTTTGAATGTTATGACTTAACATGATTCATTTTAAAGAGATTAAAGAATGTAAAACAGGGATTAAGAAAAATAAGATGTGATTTTATTTTACACATAAATGGTATAATAAAAACTATTTATACCAGTCCATGTCCAAATGAAAATCCCAAAAACAATATTAATGCGAAAACTTTGAAAACTGGCAAATTTAATTAAACATATGGACTTGCACAAGGGAAGTTAGGTCTGTGTTCCAGAACAGTAAACAGCTACAACCACTATGTGTAAAATTTAAGAACTATAATTATTATATCCCCACTTCAAAGAAGTGGGGGGGGGGTATACATGTTTACCTCTGTCCTTCTATTCATCTGTCCGTCCATCTGTAATGCAAAATTCTCATAACAGTTTTTTCAGCAACTTCTAAACACTGCCACTTGAAATTTTGTATGCGAGTTCAGTATGAGGTCCCATGGCATGATACCACAAGTACCAATTTCAAGTCTGCCAGACACCTGCTTCACATTTTGTTTGTATTCTAACATATATATGTTAAAAGCGGGGTATACTATGTGAGCAGTAGCTCAGATTTCTTGTTGTAAACTGGTATAAAACTTAGTCAGTACACATGTCATACTGAATTGTTATATAGCTTACATTGATATTTATATTTCAGGTGGTAAGATCAGAGGTCTAGTGTTTTGTGATAACTCAGACTCTTTAGCTGCAGCATCAGATAACAGCACTATATATGTCTACAAGTAATACCTTATAAACAATAATATAACCTTGTTCCTTGACTTCAACTCACCTAACTTATAGTATCAAAAAGCTTATAAGCTCCAGCTTAATGTGAGAAAGTATGTCAGCTCTCTCGCTATTGGTTTGCTGGTTTACTGTAGACAGTCTGGTTTTATTTACTATTATAAAACTGACCACCTTATTATAAGTAATATAATCATGACTTGAGCATAAAATACCATTCTTTTCATCATATATTTGATTTAGATACTGGTACATGCATGAATGATTTTAGATGCTTCTTTGAAATGCAAATTGTATACCTTTTGTAATAAAATTTGGAGCCTTACAGTGGTGCTATAACCACACCATTGGATACTAGTATTAATTGCAGCTTGTTCAAGGTCTGGTGCTTTGTAGTAAGTGTTCCATGTTTTGTCTTGTCTTTGCGGTGTAACTACCATTAACTTGTATTGTTCTAAGTTCTCTGTTGCATTGGTTGTTTTTAATTACACTTTTGTTTCTTCTATTATTACAGAATTGAAACAGGAAAGGCTATGTTGATGAAAAACATGACCATAGATAAAGATGATGTAGGAAATATTGTAGATATTTCACATTTTGATACAGGTACAGCATAATGATAGATACAGGGTCTGTAAATTATGTGACTGTTGTGAATTTTTGGTTTCTGGATACAAGAACAATAAGTGAATTTAGAAAAATAAAACCATATTTATCCACTCAATAGTACATAATTGTTTTATTATATAAATACCAATCTTGAAAATATTTAAAAACACTCAAAATAATATAAAACTTTGTATTATTTTCAATATTCAACACAAAGATACTGTATAAAGCTGATGGTATGATATTCACCAGTTTTTCCATACTGTATGGAATTTTAATTTTTGTGTTCGTGGACAATTAAATAATTATAGAACATTTATTTATAATTTACTTGTATATAATAAATATAATAGCCAGTAGCATTTATGTGTATTGTTTGAACTTTTCAGGTGCTCAGTCAGTATTGGTGTATGCTACAGTAAATGGTTATTTAATTGGTTGGGACTTGCGCAGTAATGAAGAAATATGGCGGCTAAAGAACGAACCAAAAACTGGTAAGATCTGCTTCATAACTTTACATTTTCTGCAAAGGGGCTTCTTTTTTAAGGAAATTGTTTGTCAATAGTTTTTTGATGTTATTTTAATATGCCATCTGTAATAACTAACTAGAAACTTTAATGGGGGGAAATTAAATGGGGTAGAATCTTAAGACTCATTCAAAATTATAAATTTCTTCAACTTAACCTGTAATTGGTGATGCCTCAATATAAATTTAGGGAAAAAAATTGTGGTTGAACATCATTATAATCAAATCCAGTCGGATATTAATTAGATATAGATATAAAAAAATGATTGTGTAATTCAAAATCTTTTCGTTTTCTTCACAGGTTTGATATCCTCATTTGCTGTACATCATTCTCAGTGTTGGTTAAGTGTTGGAACCAGTAGTGGGACACATGTATGTTGGGACCTCAGATTTCAGCTACCTATTACATCAATAATTCATCCTACAGGTAAGGGTAACCCTATGTTATAAGTGTTGGGTTAAGTATTGAAACTAGTAGTGGGATGCATGTATGTTGGGACCTTAGATTTCAGCTACCTATTACATCAATAATTCATCCTACAGGTTAGAGAAGTGGATTGTAGTAATGAAGTGTTCTGCCCCAGTTTGGACTCTCACTTATATTGAATTGGTCAGTTCAGAGATAGTGGAGGAAAATGGTTTGCTTGGAGAAAACCACTGACCTTCAGTAAGCAAATTGACAAACTTTCTCACACTAGGATCTGCACGAATGGGATTGAAACCTAGGCTATAAGAGGCACTGTATGGATCTGTGAGGCTCTGCCTTAAACCACTTGGCAACAGAAGCACCCAAAAAAAATGAACATGTCAAAATGTATGTGCACAAATATCCAGTCACAAAATACTGAACACAATTATGAATATATATTAATTAATGTAACTTTGTTACAATGTACAATGTAATATGTCTTGATGATATATTGATATACATTTATTATAAACAGGTGCTAGAGTCAGACGCTTAATTGCTCACCCTCAGGAACAATCTTGGATTATATCTGCTACCCAGGGTAATAATGAAGTATCCATGTGGGACGTAGAGACTGGAGCTAGACAGAGAGTACTCTGGGCAAGTCCTGTCACACCCCTCTCACAGAACCAGGTTAGTTTTATCAGTCACACTGAAATGAAATTTGCCAAGCTCAGTTATATAGTTGTCCCCCTGTACTAAAGTAACCTTTCCCTTACTGCAGCAAGACTCTGAATAATTTGGCCTGAAAATACGAGTACTATTGAGCCTACACTGGAGGTCCCAATATAGGATATGATTTAAATGGTCTCTTATGGTGGAGTAGCCTCTTTTACACACTTACTAGAGGCATACAGCTGCCAACCAGAGAATGCTCAAACATAAGATCACAATTTCAAAATCAAAGCATTTTTGCACTATTCAAGATGAGTTTGTCAATCATATTGTGGTCAATGAGCAGTACCAAAAAATTTTTCAACAAATTATGGATTTAGGATCTGTTGTCTAGATTTTATACCCCGCCACATGTTGTCAGCCACTGACATTATCTTTTCTTGTCAGTATGGCTTGCCATCTGTCATATTTTGATTTCCAAGCAATAACTTGCGAATTTCCACAAATTTTGATGATGCTTGGATTACTTATATGTATATATGTGTGATAAAAAACAAGTCAGGTTTGAATTTTAATATTTTTTTACCAAGCAGTTTCCCATTTATTGTACATGTAATTTGTTTTTTTTTCCTTTAAATTCATCAGACAGATGTCAACCTGTTAGGTTTTTTTGTATGCTTATTGATACATTTTGGTAAATTCTGAAAATTGAAAAATACAACTTTGATACTCCTTCATTTGAGTGGGAGGTTGTGGGCTAGAACCCCAACCGGGTCTGACCCAAGATTTGAAAGTGGGTAGTGGCTTTTCTTTTGCCAAGCACTCGGCATTATGAAATGAAAGTCATTGTTCTTTTGGATGGAAACTTAAAATAAATTAGGTCCTGTGTCACGGTAGGCCTGGCATGATAAAGAACGCTGCTGCATAATGCCATCAGCGCAATGCACAGGCAAAATTTCTGCACCTTTGCCTATAGCTGGCAATGTCTCGATATAAGTGAAATATTCTTGACTGGGATGTTAAACACCATTACCCGACTCAACTAAACTCCTTCTTTTGACATATCCTAAAAATTTTTTTGCAGGCTAGCAACCATGCCATATATGGGATACATACAGCAGTCACTGATACTAATGTCTTTATGTTGACTGGTGGCTCTGATATGAGGGTCAGATTCTGGGACGTCACATATCCTGCAAACTCTTACATACTGGCAGGGGCTGCTGCAGATCCAGTACAACAGACAGGTGTTAGTTACAGGTAAGATAGCCACTGATACTAATGTCTTTATGTTGACTGGTGGTTCTGACATGAGGGTCAGATTCTGGGATGTTACATATCCAGCAAACTCTTATATACTAGCTGGTGCTGCCGCAGATCCAGTACAACAGACAGGTGTAAGTTACCGGTAAGATTATTAATCTATTCTAATGAGTGTTTAAGTCTTTATCAAACCTTGGTAGTTTAGGCAGTATATGCTCAACCAACATAACTTTAAAGTAGGCTGCAAAGAAAAATGATGTATGCCAGTGTACAATTCATATGTTCTTAATATGAATGACAGCATATGCTTGCCAATTTGTACAGAAACAGTACCACACAAAGCTATGAGGAATTACGTATTGTTTCACCCGAAAATTCTCCGTCCAACATGATTATATATTTCTCTTGAACAAAGATTTGAGTCTATAAGCTTGATCATAGACACAATTGATATACATACTTTATGTAAATAGTTTTCATTATATGCTTATACAGTTTGACCATACTTTTGTTATCCACATCTTTCAAAGTAATTCTGGATATATTTTTTTCTTCATAACTGTGAAACACTATTTTACAGAATTTTGATAGGGAACTTTTATCAACATTAATGGGAGATGTGCATATTATTAACCCAAGATGGTTTGATCATTTTCCTGGGAGTTTTGGCCCTTTGAAGATAAATGCAAATCACAAAAAGTACCTTCTGGTGGGGGATTCCAATTCACTGAATTTTTTTGTTTCAATAGATTGTCACATCATGGAATTTCTCAAAGAGATCATTATACTAAAACTTGATTGATTTTTTTTTCAGATCAAGGTTAATTGATGGCACTGAGGTAATACAAGAGACCTACCAGAAGAAACAAACGACAAATGAGGACATACCTCGTAGAGGACCTGAGATGCCACCTAGTGGCCACCAGGATATTATAAGTGACGTTAATCTATGTCAAGCTTCTCAGTGTTTAGTGCTTACTGGGTCACGTGATGGTGTCGTAAAAGTGTGGAAATAAATGTATGACCAGTCCCAATGAAGCCATATTGCCGTGAATCTATGGAAGTACTTTACTCGGTCACATGATTGTGTCATAAGAGTATGCAAGTCAAGAAATCCAATTGGTGCAGTGACCGTGTCTTTAAACTTTTGAAGAAATCACTGGATGATGTGATTGATTTCTTAGTAAATGACGAGCTAGCTACCCATGGAATTGTTTTGTTTTGTCAAAGAAATGAAGTAAAGAAAGGGCATTTTTGTCTCTTTAATGTGCTATTTGAAGACTAGAAATAAGGAAGGGATTTATGATTGAGTCATGAAGTCATGATTGACTCCAAGTGTGGACATACGTGATACCATTTGTGTGAAATATTAATTATGTGAAAATCATTCCAATATTTCTAAGTGCATTGTGTATGTATCGGACAAACACTGAATTTGAGTGTGTAAAAATGTTCATTCATCAGACAGTAAATTCTCACACCATGTGTGCAGAATTCATGATTAACATGTACTTGTAAAATGAATTTTTGTTAACTTTCATATTGAAGACTTTAAAAGTCATTCAATTTTAAAGGACGACAACAACAAAATATTGACTTAAGATATCTATGGTGTTTTAGATGATGTTGGACTTGCTCAACTCTACAATATTTTCATGATACAGATATTCTTTATGTAGAATGTTAGCCTAAATACATGTTTTACTCTACCATGCCATGGGAAACCCACCCACCTATGTGGTATTAACATTGAACACCATTGGTATGATATGCTATGAACTTTTTGATCATGATTTCCATTGTTCCAGTAGTGCTAAAACTTAGGACCATTTGTTGTTTAAGTTGTTTGTATATAACTGTGTTATGATTTTTGGTTGTTAGTCTATACAATCCATGTCAGTTAAACTGTGATGATCATATTTATAATGATGATATTATGTGCAATAAATTCTATTCTTATTGTTATTAATGTGATTGATTTAATTGATTTATCCAGATCTGCATGCTCCTCTTTGGTAGCTCAGTTAATGTTCGTTTCCATAAGGATTATAAGGATCCATGTAGGATAGGGAAATCACACGCTAGGGGTTGAGCATTTCAGTCAGTTGAGGCTTGGCTCTCATATGGCATAAAATTCTATCTCACATGAGCAGATGTGGTAAAACTTAAAGGGCTCTGTCCTCATCTTTGCCAGATTGTAGTTGTTCAAAACTCTGTTAGCTCAACCAACTGGTTTGTAAAAATTCAAAATATTATTGAATTTAAAAAATATTTAATTAAAAATGTTGTTTTCACTTTAATTGCTTCTATCTTATAATGTTAGCTTTAACTGTAAATTTTAGAAATATAGCCTAAAACAGAAAATACAAATTTTGGCTACCAATTGGTTCAACTAATGGAGCTTTGAACAACCGAGTCCTGATTCTTAATTTTAAAATTGGAAATTGTCCTTGATTGTGCTTTAGCAAACACTCAGAATTTAGAAGTGAAAATACAGGTATGTAGTATGTAGCGTTCATGGCACAAGGAAAAATCTTCATTACATTTGTCACCAGTAAAGCTCCACCTATAACTATAGCTGGCAACATCTCGATATAAGTGAAATATTCTTGACTTGGATGTTAAACACCATTACTCAGCTCAATTCAACTTACACCTGTAACTGATGAAGCCTTAAATCAGTAAAATATTTTCAGAATTTCCAGTTTACCAATAACTCCTCTCTGATACTACCATATCACTATCAGTGGCCAAGTACAAGTAAAACTTTAAAAACAGGATTGTAACATTTCATTTGACAAGTACTTGGCATGTAAAATTAAAATGGAAAGTCTAGATATTTGGTGGAGAGACTAAAAACAGATTCTTGTGCCACAGTAAGCATGGCATAAAAGATCTTGATTGCATTTACTATCAGCATATAACACAAGTATTTTGACTCATAGTTGGTAATGCCTCAATATAATTGAAATAGTCCTGAATCTTTTCAACCAGTTTGTGGCTGAGCAGTCTTAAGCACATGCTTATAGGTCACAATGCCCTTTGTCATGTTTGTCTAGGCTCACAACTATTCAGGCAAAAGTTTGTCAGTTTTCTTGCCAAAGGTAGGTGGTTTTCTCCATGTACTTTGGTCTCCTACACCATTCCAGAGCAGAGCTGAGAAACTCCATACAAGTGAAAGAATCTTGACTAGGGTGTAAACCACAATTACTCTACTTGACTTGTACAACTAAACAGGCTGCCATATGTAGTTACCTCCCTTTAACAAACAACAACATCAAAAATGTTATGAAAATAATTTTAACCTTTATAAAGATACAAAGGACAACAGAATACAAATAATTTAATTACATAACAATATCACATAAAATTTCGCACTTTTCATCAGAAAAAAAATCAAAATCCTACAAAAATACTGAAACATTTGTCAATAAACAACACTAATTAAAACTTAAAATCTCACCAACTAGCCTTTATAAAGGAAATATTATATAATAATAATAAAGATTAACATAATACAATTAATAAAAGTACTTTTTTAAAACAAATGTTATATGGTGTGTTAACTTCTTTGGAAATCCCTAATGTATTAAACATCCAAACTGGACAGTGTCCTTTTCTCCAAGAATTTTTCATTTATGCTTATTAATGCCTTTTCAAACCAGACATTCTCTAAATCATGACATACCTTGTCAAACTGGACAGTGTCTTTTTCCTCAGAATTTTTCATTTATTCTTAAAAATGCCTTTTCAAACCAGACATTCTCTAAATCATGACATACCTTGTCAAACTGGACAGACTATTTTACCCAGAATTTTTCAAACTGGACAGTGTCTTTTTCTTCAGAATTTTTCATTTATTCTTAACAATGCCTTTTCAAACCAGACATTCTCTAAATCATGACATACCTTGTCAAGTTTATATTAATACTTTCTGAAGTATGCATTTGAGAGCAAATACTCCAAATTCTCAATCTTTGCTACATGGCACCATTTTAATGTACATTTCAATAAATAAATATTTATTTTATACTCAGAAATTTCAGAAATCCCCTTGTCATAAAGTTAGTCTTGCTGTTCCTACCAAGAAACAATGACAATTCAACATCTCTTCTCCTTCCTTCATCAAAATTCTCGTGTTTAGTTGAGTTTCTTTTAGATATTGAGACTAGTAAGAAATATGAATGCTGTGTGAAAATAAAAATAAAGCTCATGACCCTTTTTTGTATTTCATTCTTCTAAACCCTGTATAGTACATTTTAAACACAAATATATTTGTAAGAAATAAAATAAATAATTGTATATGTCAAAGTTACGACATCTGTGATCATAATTAGCCTAAATTACAGTAAAGCTGGCTATAGCATCCACATATTTATAAAGATCACCTATCCATTAACATCAGTGTTTATCCATTGCTTCAAATTTCCTCTATTGCTATAAATATCACCTGTGTATCAAGTACATATTTCTAAGGTCCCATGGGGGTCTGTATATACAGGTTTTAGAGTACATGTATACCAACTTTGTGGGGGGGGGGAAGCAATGTGCAGACCCCAGAATTTTAGCTGAAATGAAACTTGGTAGTACAGTACACTTATACATGTAGATGTGGAACCCATACAATAATAACTGCATATGGAGTTTTTATCCAGTAACCATTGAGTGACTTTTCCAAGTGGAATTAGTTGGTAATGTTTAAGAACTCTAAAAAATATTTTAGTGATATAATATTATAACATTGCTGTATTACATTGTCTACTTTTCAAAATATTACTGTGTCGGCCTCTTGCAACTAATATAACTACTATTAAGAATGATCAGTTAAACAGTAAAGCAACTACTGGTACTATTTATTTATATATCTGCTGACTTAGAGGATTAACCTGAAACATATTGTTGTAAAATGCATTTAAACCTAATAATTAACAGATGCATGTAAATGCAGTGAAACCTAATTAAACAGAACTCTTGCTTTATACATGTATTTGTTTGAACAGGTTAAGTTATTAACAAACATCATCATAGTATCTCCTGTTTGGAAAAAAATACTACTAGTAGTTCAGTGTGGACAAGTTTTCAATTTGTTCAGGGTTTGGTTTTGAGCTTTTCACAGGTTCAAACACACACTTTTAGATGTGACTGGGACGACCCCTAGTTCATAGGGTAATAATATTTAAATTCTAAGTTTATTTCACAGATTTACAGTATACAAGTAGGTGATAACTTTGAGCTGTATTTATTGTTATGCTAACATCATGTTGCATAGAATTTCAAAATGAAAATTACCTCTGTATTAGTCTAACCTTAATTAAAGACCCCAACCTGCATCTCAGCATCTCACCCAACCTACCCCCCCCCCCCCCCCCCCCCCCCCGACAGATAAGTTTATGTTATAAATATTGTACAAACATTCATATTACTACCCCTAACCAATGAAGATGTAACGCTTTTATTTTCAAGGTGTTATATAACATAAACTGAAATGGCTAACTTGAGCCTCATTTATACCAACTTGTCTTCAAACAATACACTCTTTGAGTGTATAAATTATATATGTTTGCATTAAACATTGTACCATATCACAGATCAGCTTGTTACAGAGAAACACAAATAATCTTAACACAAGACGAGAACAAATTATTTTTCTGATTTTCATCCATCATTTATTTATACTGCACAGTAAAACCTTGTTATAATGTCCCTCTAAAAATGTGCCACTGCACTTATTGCCACATTATTTTGAAGTCCCAAAATCCATTTTCTTTATGCATTTTATGTTTGTCTTTTTAAACCTCTTTCAATTTATTATCAAACAACTTTATGATGCCAAAATCTGATCGGAATTAATCAAGGTTTAACTGTATACACGTATATAGATGAACTATTTTTCCATTGATGTAAGAAAATAAATTTTGGAGATTGCTAATAAAACTTTGGCATGACAAAATTTTTTTAAGAATTAAAATACTAAATGAATGTATTGAATTTAAAATCATCAAAAAAAATTCACATATGTTAATCTGATGGTCTGAAAATCAGAAAATTAATTTCATTCAGATCTTAGTTTCCTCTTTCTGGTCTGTCTCTATCCCGTGATCTCTTGAAAGACAATGTAGTTTCAAGGTCATAGTTAGGTGTGACTACAGCAGGCTTTAGTACAACTGCTGTGTTAGATGTTGGTATTGAAAGACTAACTCCAAGGTCTGAAAGTTTTGATGTTTTGGGTGTAGTTGCTGGTTTAGCTGCCGTGGATGTAGATACTGTTGGTGAAGTTTTTGATATAGATGACTGTGTTACTACATTAGCTGGCATTGATATACTAGTTGTTGCCATGGATACTGAGGTACTATTTGACTTTGCTATATTTGGTAGAGTGGTTACAGAACTTGTTATGGGTTTTGTCTGTGAGTTGGTAGTCGTAGTATTTGAGGAACGTGTAGAAGATGTTTGTGCTATACTCGCCACTGTTGCTGCATCTGTATGTGTCATTTTAAGTTTTACAGATTCGTCCAAACTCATATTTTGAGATCGCTGAACAGCAGACTTAGCTACAGATGCTGATTTTGGCACAGCTCCTGCAGACTGTTCAGAATTTGATGAGGCTTCAACTTTGTTGGAATTTGCTCCAGAAACGACTGGCGTGCTCTGAGTTGTCATTCTATGCATTGTTCTCACTGGAGACATTGTTCGCCGTGGCTGTGCTGTTGAGAAGCTTAAAGAATTGGCTTTTGGTGCAGAATTTTCTTTCACTGGGGATACACTTCTGGTCTGTCTTGGAGCCACACAAAATGGACGGGTACCACAATACAATACTGTGAAATTATTGAGTGACTGTAGTGGCATTAATGGAAGATTTCCTTGTTTTCTCAAAACATTCTATGGCTAAATCTGAAAAGATAACATATAAAATATATTGCTGTGTATAAAAAAATTGTTACAGACATAAATCTTTTGATTTTAACTGAATAAGAATTAATTTATCTCTCATTAAAATATTTCACTCACAGTTTGATATTATCTGTAATTGCTCATTAGAGAAACACAGGATTTTAAAGGTTTACAGTAGCAAATTAAAGGCTGGAAGATGTTTTATCTTTGTACAAATGCCTTGGGTACATTTAAGTTAAATTTTAAAAAAAGTTATTTGCAACACATAAGTGTCAAAGTGGTCTAAAACATGGGTTTACGGACCACAGTACTTCATTCTGCCTAGGTTTGAATCCCTTATGTAGATTCTATTGCGAGACAGATTGTCAGTTTGCTTGCCAGAGGTTTGTGGTTTTTTTTTCAGATCACTCTGGTCCCCTCCAACATTTATCTGGTAATAACTGACTATCTTGACAGGGGCACAAAACAACATATCTGAAAATTGTGGTACATCTGATGAAAAAAGGTAATTTTAAATATGGGATGGGAGATGGTGGGACTATTTAAGTTACTAACAACTTTCAAATACTCTTTTCTAACCATGATATTTTACAGGTTACTGGAGTGAGTAGTTAGGTAAATCCTAAGGGACTCATTAACAACTTACAATTACTTTTAATTCTTAACTTATCTATAGCCCCTGGAATAACTTTTTTAATGTGTTGCAGTTTATCAGGAGCGGGGGTCATACTTTTTAACAACTTACTTATACTCTCCTCTACAACCTGGTATAATTCTTTTAAAGCTTCACAGTTTATCAGGATGGGGTAGGGGGATATGGGGGGTGGGTGTGACTAGGTAACAACTTACATGCTCTCCTCTACAACTCCTGGTAAAACTTTTTTAAAGACTCACAGTTTATCAGGGGTGTGGTAGGGGGATAGGGGGGGGGGGGTATGTGACTAGGTAACAACTTACATATGCTCTCCTCTACAACTCCTGGTATAACTTTTTTTAAAGCCTCACAGTTTATCAGGGGTGGGGTAGGGTTTAGATGGGGTAGATATGACACTGTAACAACTTACATATACTCTCCTCTACAACTCCTGGTATAACTTCTTTTAAAGCTTCACAATTTATCAGAGGTGGGGCAGAGGTTAGATGGGGGGTGGGGTGGGGTGGATATGACTAAGTAACAACTTACATATACTCTCTTCTACAACTCCTGGTATAACCTCTTTTAAAGCTTCACAGTTTATATGTAATGCTGGATTTATATTCACTTCTATCAACCAGATCTTAAAATATATGTAACAAAAAGAAAATGATACAAAATGAATCTGAATACGTAAAATATCATGTAACTGCATTAATATAAACCTTTGTTATCAATGATGTTCCCAGTCCAAGATGGTGTAAGGAAGGACAAACATGTATATAAATACTTTAGTGATACATGACAACTGTTTTAAAGATTTTTTTGAGTAAAACTTTTATGGATTGATTTCATTTGTATAATGGCAATGTGTTATGTGACATATCACAGATATTCCCACCCCCTTCAAAAAATTATTAAAATTGTGGGGCTGGGAAGGGCCCATAGCCCACTTCCTCTTTTCACGATGGATTTATATTTTCATAACTGAAGCAGTATTTGCATTATTTTTCATGTGTTTATAGCAGAACTGATATCTAACAGTTTATAATTTTACCATACATATATATGGACTATCAAGGTAGAAATTAAGAGACATACTACCATGAGTAATTCTTGTTTGAAATAAGGCCTCTCACTGCCTAAGTACAAATTCCACTCGTGACAGATCCTAGTGTGAAAAAGTTTGTCAGTTTGCTTGTTAATTAAAGTTCTGTGGTTGTTTCCAATCACTCTGGTTTTCTCCACCAAACCAGGTGAAAGAATATTGACTGGGGCATAAAACACAACAAATTTCTCCACTCCACTGTTAGAGGTGTGAAGCTCACATGTACATGTTGTCATTATATATTACAGTACATGTAATAGTTTTGTTTTAGAAGCATAAAACCCCTAATAAAGGTTGCTTTTCTAGGTCCATTTGTGTGCTGACTTTTATAAAGAGATTTGACTCCATTAGAAATAACATTAGCATTTAATATGATAAAGAGTATGTATGATCAGCCATGTCATATTACCTTCATATCTGTGTCAACCATAAAGTCCAATCCATAAAGGTCAAAGAAGCCTGTCCTAGCTTGTAGCTTATGTTTAACACTGTTAAATAAATGAATCATAATCTTCTGCATCTGTTTCTGTAAATAAATATAAATACTGGAAGTTAGTATCACAGTGGATATACAACAAGAGGCCTATAGATCTTAATGCTCACCTGAGGATATATCCTGAAGAAACTTTACAGTCAATTGCATTAATTACAAGGACCATAAAAAATTTATCCCAACAGTACCTATTACTTGTTCTTAGAATGTCACATACAAATTATTTAAGGTCGAGCTACAGTGTTAAGGCACGGTGGATGGTAGACAATGAACCATCCTAATAGCTCATCTGAGCTTTCAGCTCAGGTTAGTTAAAATCAGAAAGATCTTCAGACTTAGAATTGCAAGTAAGTAATGTTGACTAAAACACTGCTATGGTCCGTAAGTGATATTCTGGCAAAGTGTTTGTAAACATAGAAAAGTCTATATAATGTCAATAGGGATATATAGAGGAGGTTTTGACAATAACACATGCAAACATGGATATACAAATACGATTACAAAGTATTAATACCTATTTGTGTAGAATAGATTCACCCATGTTTATAAATTTTCTGCAAAAATATTGCTAACTGTAAGTGCCATGGCACCCATGAATGACAATTGATGTCAAAAACATGGACAAACAAAAAGGCCAATAACAATATGCTATGGACACAATCATTTAATTTTAAAGCATAAAAAACTTCTTGACTGTCCATTTAACTGGGTGTCATTATAGGCAAGTCATTAATATACACATGGCGGGTGTAGCTAGCTAAACAGGAGGTGCTTACCCTTACGGAGCACCCGAACTCACATCCCTGGAGGAAGTTCAAGGTTTAACTTAGTTTTAAAGTTTTTACTTTGCTTCTGGATTGTGATTAAGACATGGATCAGTATTTTTGTTTTTGATGTATTTTTTAATAAGTTACATACTGTTAGAGTGTTATAAACCCAGTCTTGTTCTAGTCCTTTCTCTTCAGCAAAGGTTTCATTGATGTACTCATTGAACTTATCCATACTCCAAGCTGTGTCCTCCTTTACTTCTTTATAGTTGGGATCTCTCTTCTGAATAAACTGAAAAATAAAACAGATGGTATTACCATGAGAATTTCATGAATTACTACAAATAAAATTCCGTGGATTGATAAAATGAGGAGTTGTTGTATTTTAAATCATTTATGTTTGTTTTAATAAATTTACAGTGGTTTTCATTTATACCACAATCCATGACTTCAAATGTTCAGGATGTATGTGTCTGAAATTGTAATAGACATATTTCATCAATATTACAATCACAAAGGTGTTATAGTTCATATTAATTATGCCCTTCCAAAAACAGAGTGTGAGCCTCAAGGGTAAATAGGAATCACTGTGTCAGTCTGTCAGTCCAACCATTTGTATAAGTTGTCCAGACCATAACTCATTGCTGCTATGGAAGAATTTCATCAAACTTAACACAAATGATCCCTGTGGTCTTAAGGTGTGTCATAACTTTGAAATAAGTTCATATCTTAAAAGTCAAAGACATGGAGGGTGTATTTTTGAAAATAATATCTGGACCATAACTTATTCCTTTTGGAGGAATTTCACGAAGCTTCACACAAATAAACTCCATGGTCTACAGATGGGCTGTAACCTTGAACCAAGGTTTTTATATCAAATGCAATGGACCCCAAGGATTAAGATCACAAAGTTGGGGAGTACATTTCACGACTAGTTATGACTGTCGTTGCAATTTTTCTGACACCTCCCTCTAATTTTCTGTAGTTGGAAAAAGACTACCCTTTTCCACACAGTGACAATGCAAGTTTCCCTCACTTTCTTAAAACAGTAGTAAGGAGGATAGGGGAATTGATTTGAAGTTTTTGCCTACCTGGTTTGTGAGGTGGGTAGTCAGGTTGTTGTCATCATGTATATACTTGTTACAACTCAATCTGACATAACCTTTCTGATATAACACTAAAAATGGCACAGTACTGGCTATTAACATGTAAGCTCGTATATCAAACTTCCGACCATCCAGTAGCAATGGATTTTCTATGTATCTGTGAAAATAGAAATTTGATCATATGACTTCAGTGAAATACATGTATATGTATTTCTAAAACAAACAGTCTTTGTGAATTGAATGACAAATTTTGATCAATGAGGTGTTTGCTTGTACAGGTTTAAATTGATTTTATAATAGGTAGTCTATGATATGAAAATGACCCCTACAAATTGACATTCAACAACAACTGTTGGAAACAGTTACAACAAATGATTGGTTGTTTGTTAACATTATTTGATTCCCTTTCTAATCATGCATATTGTTTTGTACAGGCCCTACAAGCTTAAATACAAATCCTCAAGATACTGTTCCATTTACCAAAGTTTCAGAGAAAACCACCAGCATAAGATATGAAAGTGTCTTGCCATTAGTGATGTCAAATGATCAATGTTACGGTAGTTACATCATTTAAGTTTTAAATCATTCCTGTAAATCACAAATTCAAATTGTTATATGATAAGACTTACAGACCCTATGGGGTTTTCATGGACCACATGGTACCCCATAACAAATATTATACTATTGTTTCTACTGGTTATGAAAAACATTTCAATTCTACTGAACAGCATCAAACAACACAATATCATATCCAATAGAAATAACAGCTTTGTTGAAATGTTAGTGGATATTACATGTTTTATACCACCTTTTTGTGGATAAAATTTTTATATCACTATATAGTATTTCATACCTCTGTACAAGTCTTGTCATTAATGGTCTGGTCCGTGTTTTGGACATTTTCTCCTTCTTTTGTTCCCGTTCTTCTAGAAGCTTGGTTATTTCATCTTGACTTCGTAACAGAAATATCCCTTTACCTTGATTCATACCCGTAGGCTTACATATCCATGTTTCTCCATCTGAAAATTAAATGATGGAGGAATAGAATTAATAATGTTTTACACCCCAGACAGAATTCTTTCACTCATACTAAGGTGGTTGTCTTAAATAAAGAGAATCAAATAAAAACAACATTTTTTTCATCATATTAGATACCGTATTTGGTTGATAAATGGGAGCTAAGTACTGACATATCAAGACCTAGCACAGTATGGATAAATTTGAAAGTTTTTTGATACCAACATCATCAAGTCCCATGCTCTTGGAGTTATAAAGTTACACAGTAACTGACAAAAGAAAAATAAATCCTTATTTGAAAAATCTTGGCAAGTCACTCAGCCAGGAATCAACCTATGACCTGTCATTTACAAAGCAAGTAAGCTATCATTTGCGTTACCATTATAAGGAGCATGTTATGGAAGAGATAGCAAATACAGGGAAGATTCATTCAATTCTAACTTTAAAACATTAAAATACATTTATATTTTCAATTTTCCTGTTAATGTAATTACATAAGGTTCAAATGTCCCATCAATTGTTACCTTTATAAGTATTCAAAAACACCTCCCTATCATTTTTCTCATCCAATCTGTAGGTCTCTGGAACAAAATCTGAAAATCTAAGTCTGGGTGGTCTCCCTTTGGTGCTGAGCGTGACACGTTCATATTCCTGTAGACTGTTGAGTAGCCCAAGTTTATTTGTTAATAGGTTGCAGTTTGGTATATGATTAACAATCTGTTCACCTGTAAAAAAAAAAGGATGAAAACCAGAAATTTTTCTTGTAATTATGCATAAATTTCTATATGTTTAGGACGTTTTACAAACTTACAAATGGTATTTTGAGTAATATCACAAAGACAGTGGTTATCCTTTTCTGCTAGGCTACTTAAAAAAATAATCAAAATGTATTTTGTTTTAATCTATTCATTATTGAAATGATACAAGATTCTGAACGCTGATTCGATCTGTCACTGTTAAAAGCAAAGTGACTGGTTTATCCGCATTGTGCCATTTAAATGTGTGACCTTTAGCATATTATTGTGTAAACTATACTATTATACTGGCACAAAATCAAACAAATTAAACTAATTTCTTTTTGTGAATCTGGGTATTCAGGACCATACTCACAATAATGAGAGATAATTGCTCTCAAAACTTATGCTCTGTCACTGCTTTAATGTAGAAATAATCTATCTATGTTGTACTGTGAAAATATTCAATTGTATAAGTCATAGTTATAGAGAATTACGCTGGACAAGAATTGTCTTGACAGATGGAAAGATGGACAAAAAAGAAGGACAGAGTATCTAATTCAGTATTCCCTCTTTCTTAATAAGGCAGGAGATAAAATTAATACAAAACCAATATTTCTGCTTATACAGCAGACTTTGATTTTTACATCAGTGTCATTATCACTCACTGCTGTAGTTACCTTCTTTAAAGCCACCATAATTAATTCTAGTTTTACATTCAACCCATTTCAATCTAAATCTCTCATCATATTTGTCTGTTGTTCTCTTCCATCCAAGAGCAACCAGGGGTGCTTCAACTCTGTAACAAAAATACAAAAATTAAAATAAATTATTTTAATTTCTATCAATACTAAATGAGAGAAATGAAAATTTAGTTATTAATGGATAACAAATTTAATGTAACTTATTTTAGCAAACAGAATAAAGGAAGTAGATAATAGCTCTGTATTGTTGTTGGTGGACTAAGTTGCCATCCAAATGGCCTAAAGCACTGCTTACAGATCACAGTGCTGCTCATTGACTATGCTTGAACCCTAATCAGAGTAAAAGTTTGTTAGTCCTCTTGCTCAAGGTCATGGTTTTTTACGATCACTCCAGTTTTCTACACAATCATGGAACTGAAGGTGGATTTAAGTGAAAGGATTCTTACTGGGGCATAAAACTCCACAACTACATCCTGTTTGGTTCTTGAAAAAGACTTTTCAGAAAAAACATGCTTATGGATTAAAGTGCAACTTACTGCCAGTTTCCTCCATCAACCCAGAATTTATACCCCTTGAAATGAAAGTGAAAGAATCTTAACTGAGAAGTAAAACACTATTACCGGTAATCCTTTCCACTCTCGCCTGACCTTCTTTATGATGTTTATAAATCACTTACATAAAATATCTAAATGGAGTAAATTGAGGAAGAAAGTACAACATATGGAATAGATTTAAAATAAATTTGAATTAAACTTACAAAGCAACACCATTACCACCTCCTACGAAAAATGTAGGGACCATGTTTGCTGGTAAACTGCATGCTGGGAGTTTTGGTACCCTAGTTGCTGGTGACTTTTTACCTCCATAATCTTTCTTAGATTGCTTTGTGCTGTCATCTTTTACATCCTGATCTGCAGATTTCCCGGTATCTGTTCTTTCTGCAAAATATAGAATTAATATCATTAATATGCATTTCAAATACAAATTTATTTACTTACTGATAATATAGCATTAACGAAAATCTTAAGTGTTGTTCAAAAATGTTTCAGTTGTATTGAGCTACAGCTAGAACCATCAAATAAGGTATTAAAGAAATAAAAAAAAACAAGGATATATAAACATATATTGAGGCAACCAATTAATAACATGTATCACATTCTCAATTTCTTTTTCAACTAGGGTGTAAAACACAAAACACCATTACTTCACTCCTCTGGCACTCCCAACTTTTGAAGAGCACCTGGCAAAGAGACAAATCTATGTCCAGTGGTGTGGTTGGAGTAGTTTGTAAACCATCCCAAATCTTTTCAACTATATAACATACAAAGACAAATGTACATATTGGTACCAGTATTATGAAGAATTACCCAAGGAGTAAGGAAAATACTTCCACACTTTTAACAACATATAATCTGCAAATATTGTATTTGTACGTAACACTCTACAGCTTAAAAACAAAATATAATTACCTTTAGTTTTAGAATTTAATTTCCTATTTTTTCTAGCATTTTGTGATTTATGCATCATTTCACTGTTTTCATAAATTTTTTTGAGTACGGAGAGCTTAGACATATCAATATCACAGTTTTCATACCTATATGTAATAAGTGTTAATTTTTAACTAGTGCCATACAATCTTGTAACAACAAAATATACCTGTATGGTAATAACTATTCTACAAGGGGTTGTATATCATATATATATATATAACTCTACATGATATATAGTACCTACTGGTAAGTATCATAAAATAATCATGTATTCCTTTGTAAAAGAATTTCTAAAAAATTAATCAATTGTTTAATTACAAACTACACCTTTGGGAAATTCCAAAATTCAACAAACATGAACATATATATTACTGCAAACAGAAGGTGCTCACGCATACTATGTCAATATTGAAGAACTTCAAGGTCGTTAAGGATGGAAGTAGTCTTGATTGAAACAAGAGTAGTCTCTTAACAAACAAATACCATTGTCTCCAGCATGGCTGAGATGTTATTACTAAAATTTACCATGTGACTTTGACCTTTGACCTATGTACATAAATTTGGTATATAACATTGTTTAATGTTGCTTTACATTTGTTCCAAGTTTAATGAAAATCCATCCATAGACATGGATTATGGAGTTGACACAATATAAGAACAGATGCCCAGACAGACAAGGTGATTTGTATATACCCCTTAAACTTTGTTTATAGGGTGGATGGGGTGGGGTGAGGGGACAAATATGCAAACCCAGCATGTTTCCTGGATATCAAGTTATTTAAATGATGCTTTTAAACTGAAAATTTGTTTGAAACTTTGAGAATAAGACTGCACAGGTCAAAAATGCTGATGTTGGTTGGTTTCACATATCATTTTGGCAAGTTTAGCTCTTTGCAACCAGAGGGGCCTCGGTTGACAAGCACATATTTATGGATCTCAGTGCATCTCATCTCCTAGGTTTGAATTTTACTTGTGTAGATCCTAGTTTGACAAAGTTTGTCAGTTTGCTTGCTAAAGGTACATGTATGTAGTTTTTCTATGGGCACTCCATTTTCCTTCACCATCCCTGAACTGGCTGCTCAAAATAAGTGAAGGAATTTGGGGTGTAATCACCAATACTCCACTACATTCTAATCTTTGCAACAAGATACCTGGTACTGTCTGAACTTGTAAATGTGTTGAATTCTAAATTTGTTTTGTATTCGTGCAAACTTAGAGCAAATTCTAGCAAGCTAGTAACTGGCTAAAATTTCACAAATCATTGTCCATTATACTAGTAGGGAGTCAATAGGTAAAGTTGTTTACAGAAAGGAAAAATCCTATGTACGTCACTATCTATAGGGATTCACTGTACAAAACCAGCACTTTTGATAAACTTCCCTGGGTTAGTTTTTCATAAAGACAGTGACCTTGAATGTATTATCTTAAAATTTAAGTGGGACAAATTAAAAAGTCATTGCCCCCACTTAATGGTTCAAACAAAACAAATACTATTTGATGTACATACTTAAGATAACGGGTCCTTGTCCATTAAACAATTTTCTGAACATTTCTGTTTTAATGTTGGTCCAAATTACAAAATCGAAGTTTTGAGGATGTAGAATAAAGCCATTTTCTTATTAAAATAACCAAAAGTGACTCTATATATTATTTCCACAGTCTATAGATTCTGATCCCGGTATATACAAATCATTATAAACATTATAATACTTTCTTAAATTAATATACTTATAATTTTCAGATTGTAATCTGATTTTAATCTTGAAAAAGTTTAAAATAGTGTTCACAATCCCCTTTATAGAGCTTTATGACACAACTTGTATTGAATTATTAAAACACTTATATACTTACCGTTGTTTGTTTAGACTGAATGAGCTTACCAGTAAACTTTGCTGCACACATCAAATGTTTATAATGTCACTACAATCAAGACAGCACCCCAATCCTGTCTTATGTCACAATGAGCAAGATACACACACATTAAATCCTAACTGCCTTGTAATGTCACTACAATCAAGACAGCACCCCAATCCTGTCTTATGTCACAATGAGCAAGATACACACGCATCAAATCCTAACTGCCTTGTAATGCCACTATAATCAAGACACATACAAATACACACACCAAATCCTGTCACATGTCCTACAAGCAACACACACACACACACACACACACACACACACACCAAATCCTGCCCTATGTCCTACAAGCAACACACACACACCAGAAAAGATTTGATTTTTTCATTAACTGGACATGCCAATAGAATTCACCATTGAACCATGTAAGCAGGTACTTGATGCATACATATGTGTGGAGCTGTCAGATAAAAGATTATATATATGATTTTTTTTCTGTAAAAATTAGTGGCATCCTAAATTAAACAGTAGAACTCTGATGCCTTCAAAATTGTTTTCTCAAATACAATGGATATTTTGAAGTCATTTTTTTGTGCCAATTGTTTTTAATATTGTTGTTTCTATTTAAAAAGCTTTAGCTGCTGGCTCAGGATAACTCATGGTAGAAATTTACATTCTCTGCACTTCCAATTAACAAATTTTCACTGCAGAGTATTTTCTTAATATTTACATTAACAATATGTATTTAAACATAAGCAGCATCACCAAACCCAGTGTATAAATAAGCCTTTGCTTCTGTAGACAATGTGCAAAAAACTTAACCACACCCTTCCTGAATACCTGTATGGTAACATTATTACAAGGTACGGGACATTATTTTTATGTCATGATTCTATAACTCATTTAATTCATTTCTTTGACATAAACATTTAATGGTCTACATATAAATAAACTATAGAGCACTTCAACTGTTAGAGAAATATAAATTATGTGTACACTGGGTAATAAAACAAAGTTTTTGGCCTTTTTTATTTTTACATTAATGCATGATTTTTAGGTCCAATTTAAAAACATATTATATAGATGATTTCAAATATTTTAAATACAGCCTTCCAATCACAAGTCATTATGCTGGATTAATAGAATCTTACACCCGTTACAGGGTAAGACGGAGATATCTCAAACGAGCATGAATATTTTCCTGTTCAAAACAAGCTTTAGCAAGTTCTGGACATTGAAAATATTCATCCGAGTTTGAGATATCTCTGTCTTACCCTGTTAGTGGTGTTGGATTCTTTTTCTCACACATTTGCAATATAAAACATGATTTGTAAACAAAAAACTGCATCAGTCATTAGTGTTCAGGCCATCATCGGTGTCCTCTGATAATGACGTAATCAATTTTTGTTGACATTCTCACTAAAATGATTATGACATCATCAATTAAGTGTGTGTAAGTGATTGTGACATTGAGAAATTGTTTGTTGGGAAAAGTGATCTCATCCCTAAGGTGAGACAGAAAAATCTTACATGGGTAAAAACACAGGATTTCCATGTCTCATGTGTGAGAAAAGTTTATCATTAACAAAAATGTTAGCAGTTTGTATATTCTGCTTCAACAGCAACAACAAATATGATAAGAGAAAGAAGCAAGATGTTGCTTAGGTAAATTAATTTCAGCAAATTCTGGGTTTCAATTTCTTAAACTACAAATGTTTTAGAAGGTGGCCAAATTCTGTGCTAGAATAGTTAAAACATTCCAATCCTTAAAAACATTTATCATACTCTATATTCTGACCATGAAATAATTTCCTTAGTCACCAAAGAAAACATTTTATCCTTTTCATCAAAAAAATAGATTATAAATGAAAAATCAAAAAAAAAAAAAAACAAAGCTGCTAATATATATATATAGCAATCTTGAAGGCTATAACTGCGATTTGCCTCTTTGCCAATCATAAACATAGTGCATTTTAAATCCAATTTAAATTAAAGATAGAAATAAAATGAAAATGGCCTTTCACAACCTTGTTAAAACTTACCGGTATTTTTATTTTAAATTCAAGGCAGTAATCCTGAACTTTCACATACTGGCAAATACCATATACAAATTTGTATAAATTACATATTATACCAGTTTTAATTTTACAGCACTGGTACACTGAAATTACTTTTAGTACCTAGGTGTTTTCAATTGGTCCAGTTTATCAGCAGTTAACAATGGTAAAATTCATGAATTAGAGATCTTGTAATACCAATATCCGCTGATAGTAAAAATGGAAAGTGATATTTTTCTTGCTTTATATATATCTACAGAGTTTAGAAATACAAAGGCTCTTGGTTCTTGAAACAGGTCTCATTTCATCCACTGTCTCAAAACTCATAGCCTCCATACAAGGGCCAATGCCAGCTGTAAGAAAAGCCAAATACTTCCACTTATGAAGGGCACTCTACTAACTTAACAGGGTGGGGGCATGATTAGTGGCTAAGTGGTCGGAAGTGAGCACAGATTATGGCACTTCTCACCTTCTAGGTTCGTACCCCACTCAGAACAGATGCTATTGCAAGTTGTGGGTATTGTAAAGTTTGTCAGTTTGCTTGTTGAAAGTTGGTGGTCATTTGTTTCCTCCATCATCCCTGAACTGACAACCTCAATATAAGTGAAAAAAAACTTAACTGGCTGTAAAACTTAATCACTTCACTCTCTTCCAGACTTCTACTAACTTAGCCATGTTGGGAAACTTTATGACATTTCTTAAAATAAAATTTATGACATGTTGGAAGTTAATCTATCATATTTTATTGGTATTTTGTCAAGAATGTAAATATATGTACCTAATCCAAATAAAGTTGAAGTGTTAAATTTAGCAATAAAAAATCAATGTTTATAGAGACGTGTACCGAATGTGTTTGATGTTACCATGAATTTTAATTGATGAACAGATTAATTATTGAGAAGTGAGGAGAGTTAATTTAGCAAAATTGCATCAATGATTAATTGATAATCAATAAACAGCCAGCTATAATGTCAAATCACATGATATAAATACATGTATTTATGTTTTGAATTTACGGGTAACCAAGGGCAACGATGTAATCAAAGTCTGAGATTTCAAATAATTAAGTTTATCTTTCAATATCAACCGATATCTTCAAATATCAGAAATGCCTCGCCTTTCGAAAATGTCAATAATTTTTCAAGAAAATTCCTCTTATAATTATGGCAGAAACATATACATGTATATCGTTTACAATTAATACTTCTGACTTTTCAGGCAAATGTCAGGAGTCTCAAGACAGAAAGTCAAAACATAGTCATGATATTGCAGATTACATCATGATTGATCAATGTAAAAAGAAGACAGACAGACAAACAGACAGATAGATAGATAGATAGATAGACAGGCAGACAGACAGACAGACAGACAGACAGACAGACAGGTAGACAGACAGACAGACAGACAGATAGATAGATAGATAGATAGATAGATAGATAGATAGATAGATAGATAGATAGATAGACAGATAAATAGACAGACAGACAGACAGACAGACAGATAGATTCATATACACAGACAGACAGCCAGACAGACAGATAGACAGATACAGACTGGCAGACACGGAAGACAAATGAACATAAACATAAAACTGCTAATTAAGACAGATGGACATACTAATAGACGGCTAGACATGCAGATACTGACACACAGACAGACATATGGATGGGCAGGTGCATACATAGACTGACAGACAGGGAAGACAGACAAACATACAGATAAACCTGCAGACTATGACAGATGGACATACTCAAAGACAAAACAGAAACAGACCAACAGAGAGACAGACAACAACCAGGTCATATATGCAGACTGACAGGCAGAAAAGGCAAATAAATTACATAGATAAACCTGCAGACTATGACAGATAGATACTGGATCAGCTGGATAGATACAGACTAAGACAGACAGACAGACAGACAGACAGACATATGGATGGGCAGGTGCATACATAGACTGACAGACAGGGAAGACAGACAAACATACAGATAAACCTGCAGACTAAGACAGATGGACATACTGGATCAACCAGATAGATATATAGGCAGACAGATGCATATATAGACAGATAGGTTAGACAGAACAAGACAAATGGGCATATTACGAAAATTCTAAAAACAGCTGAAAAGGAAAATATTGACAGACAAGACAATAATAAGACTGAAAGATGGATACATAGTTTTTTAAAAAGACAATTAATTAGAAACAGAATAATAGGTAGATAGATTGAAAGATAAATATAGATTAATGACAGTTAACCATGTAGACATAGCAAAAGCACATCTGCCTTTTAAGGGAACAACAAAAATTACAGTGCAATATGTCTCAATATTTGTAGATGGGATTGATGAAAAGCACAGCAAAATTCGGTCATACATTGTATTATGTCTGAAAAAACCATTAACCCATTTATACTTAATATCATGCCAGTCTTAGCGATAAGAAAATACTACATGACTGTATTCAAGCTCAATAAAATAATTTTATATTGAAATATTTTGATACCAAACAATAAAATCCCCTGGCTACAAAGCCTGATAGAATATTAGTCAGACCAACTTTCTGATATATGTGTCATAACATTATCAACAGAAAACAAAGACAGTGCAATGAACTACAGAAGGAGGAGTACATCTTCACCATAGTCAACATTCTTTCACTTATATCGAGGCAATTAGTTATTGATGAAGGAAACCACAGTGCCTGACGAAAACCACTGACCTACAGCAAGTAATCTGATACTTTTTCACACTAAGATTTTTCTTGAATTGGATTAAAATCTCAGCATTGAGAAGCACTGTAATATCTAAACTGACGACTCCGCCATCCCCAACCCCACCTCTCATCATCCATCACAGGAGAGATAAAAATAGTTACCCCCCTTTGACCTCATAACGATACACTTTGTACTCATTTCATTAAATAAATATCAACCTGGTGTAGAAATCACTGATTTTCTGAAGTTAATTCTGTGAGCTGAGAATCAATACATAATCATTATTACAGCTTTGATCTGACAAGCGAAGCGTGTGTAAATCTTGCTCTAAGTCTTAACGCTGGCCTCTATAAATCATTAATTAGAAAAAACCATTTATATCCCAAAAAGTAAATGTAAAATTGTAAACATTAATTAAAGAACTGAAACACTCCAGTAATCTAATAAAATAAAGGGATACAATAAATAATTACTGAACAGCTTTTTTTGTTTTTGATTATATGTGTCATTTCGTGAATTAATTTACGTACATAGGTATCTACCGGTACATGTACATTATTCATCAAAATAAAGATTCAGACTTTCTCTTCACGACCTTATTACACTAAACTGTAGCATAATTAAGACATGACAATGCCTTTTTTCATTTGTTCTAAACCTTATGAAACATGTCTTTGTGGAAAATTTCCTAATAACAATATTTTTATGAGAAAATGTCAACTAATGCAAGTGAATTTTCCATGGAAATATAGTTCCATATTTATATTTTATACAGAATTGGTGTACCCAATCAACAGCATATCTAATTTATTATTTTTTGGACACGATATCATCTTAGGGAATGTGATGGGCAACATATTAACAAATCCAAAAGTTCTTCAGCATCAGAGAGAGAGAGAGAGAGAAGCAGAGAGAGAGTACAGGGGAGATGGTCTATAAGTGCAATGTACCTGTACTTTGATTAAGTAACTAAGTTAAGTAGGTTTTATTCTCTAAGAGATAAGCTACTGGTTCAACTTTCAACACTTACAACAGTAACGGTTGTTCTAACTTTACACTCGAAAACAAGATCCCAGTGTCTTCCGATGTTACAGTCTGAGTAATGGTGTTTAAACCCAAGTCAAATATTTTCACTAACAATTTAATAACTGAAATGGGATGTCATTTCAAAAGTGGTCCCAAACAAACCTAAACTGGGAAATCCTTTGTTTCAACCATGTGCATGATCTATATATGGCAAGCAGAAGACAAAATTTTGACAAAAAAAATGTTCACTTCATCTTTGGGACATAATTGTATTGAAGTGATCAGTTCTGGAATGGTATGTGAAGGAACTGAGTGTTCCCATGGAAAACCACTGACCTACAGCAAGCATACTTATAGACTTTCAGGTTCTGCCTGCCTGTTGGATTCTAACATAAGTAGTGACATGTGTTTGATCCAAATGCTGGTGCTTTAGAACACCTCCCCCCCCCTGAGACCTACAACATTAGTAAGACTATAATACTGTATATTGCTTTATTTTTCAGGGTGTCTATTTTTTGTGGTTTGACAATGCTTAGGTTTGACAATGCCTAGTGTTTTCATGTTAAATATTTGTGGTCTTATTTGCTTAAAGAGAAGGAAGTGGTTGAGAACCTGGAATGTTTACTGAATACCTTAAAATGCTATAATTTCACAGTAGTATTATTTTCGCAGGAAAACATCGGATTGCGAATATAGTGAAACTAAAACTACAGCGAAATATATGCATTATACAGTAATATGACTGCATGGTTTACAATATTAAATCTCTGATACTGTAACTGAGTTTGCTGGCTAGCAATCTGAGTGTGCTGGCTAGCAATCTGAGTGTGCTGGCTAGCAATCTAAGGTTTGTCTGTTCTAGTACAACACAGATTTAAATACAGTAGAACTTCGATAACTCGAACTTCGATATCTCGAATACCACGGATAACTCGAAGTAATAATTTTGTCCCGACCGGTTTTCTATATAAACTATATAAATACATCTTCGATAACTCAAACTCCTGTAACTCGAATACCACCGATAACTCGAAGTAATGTTAAGGTGCAAAACTAAAAATTATAGGAAAAACAACCTTCTAAAATTCAAAATATTTTTAACAATGGGTGACCAATAGAACGTTTTAGTGAGAACACGGTAATTGATCAACAATTAGCTATAATACTTCCGTATACATAATCCGATTAAAGATGAGAGAAGTCGTACATTTCAAAGGTTTTGCTACTGTATTAATTAGTATCAATTAAAGGATTAGTACTCTGTGCCGTAATCTGATAATGGGCGATGAAGTGTAACCGTGTACCTGAGTTTTGTGCCGCTGGCGACAACAACAAATTTTCAGGTGATTTAAGCTGGATTTTAATGACTGACACGTGACAGGCACACTAGTTTTATAATTTCTATAAAATGTGCGTCTTGTTTTGTATATTATAACATACAATGTACATGGATATACCAAGTTTATCTGATTCAGTTCTTTGAATGCATTACGGTCATGTATTGGTAATACACATTTTGTGTATTTTATATATGCGTTTGTTGTCGCCATCAGTCCTTATAAAACATAATTAATAATTTGATTTATATTCGTTTATTATTTAATGTAATACCGGTACATATTACACCAGTGCATCGGTTAACAGTTTTACACCATCCAACATTTCTCTCAAAGAAATGAAAGTTACATTGTGACGTCATTCTTCAACTTCAAAAACTCGAACACCCCGATAACTCGAAGTCATCATCGAAGTCCCGTGCACTTCGAGTTATCGAAGTTCTACTGTAATATAAACATAAACTTGTGTTTAGATTAATCATTGAGATTATGAAAATTTTATGTTGCCATGAATACCTGAAAAAAACTGCTGATATACAGCCTAAAATATATTCATCCTGCAGGCGCTTTGGAACTATGAAGGAAACTGAACAAAGTGATTAATATGTGTATAGCCAGTAAAACTGTGATACCAATGCATACAAGCAGGTGCTCTGAACTGTAAAGGACATTGTACCAAAACATCCATTACGCATTCATTTAATAATCTACCATAATTGATAAGTTTTGCTGAGTCCCTAAGCAGAGCCACAATGGGGTATGGGTTATTTTCCCTGAGCTTGAGGACATGTAATATAATTTATGATAAGTATAGTCTATTCATTATTTATGAGAAACTATTGCATCCCCTAAGGATCTAATTGGCCCTCAAACATCCTGTCAGGATGGACGAAATCTAATAATACTTAAAATTATGAAATTTAGATAATCAAATTGTGTGTATTGTTTATTAGATGTTATAATTCAGCACATGTTGTAAACCAGTCATAACTTTCCTTACTAATTTATTAATAGACTATATTATAGAGATCAATAGTGGCTTCACTTTAGGTATTGATATCAATAAAAACTGTGACATAATGTCGGATAAAAACCTCATGTTTTATCATAATAGTGTATCATCAGGTAATATCATATACCTACACACTTATCAATAATTCATGCAGTAAAAATCCATTGTATTTATGTAACAGTCATAGATTATACATTTACACAAAATGTAAGCAAATATAACTTTTCCACAATTTCTACAAACAATCTAACGATTGACCCCACTACACAATAGTACAATATGTATTGCCAAAACTGATTAAGGTTCTGTAAACTTAAGAACAAGTCATGAAACTTTTTTACAGTTTTTTATCATTACACTAGCTCTTTTTATTCAGAGAAATTTGAATGTTTTCTCTCTCTATCTCTCTTTCTCTCTCTCTCAATTAATGGATGTGTATGTTCATGTATGTGCAGTACATGTATATTTGATGATACTAAACAAAAAAACTATGGTGTTCAAATGGTTCAGAAGTGAGTGTTGTCACTTGTATATTTGACTGTAAGAAGGTATTATGGGTTCAACAATTAGAATATTTGGGATTTTAGTGTGATCCTTTGGTTTTAGATTCAGTATGTCGTTAAAATCTAAAATAATGAAATGGATTATGAAAATTGCAGTATAATTTCTTCTAAATCCTCGTAAAATATAAAAATGAACAAATTCTAATAACAACCATGGACATCCCCCCTTCTACACCCTCCTTTGATTTAAAATTGATTTTTACAATTGTTTTATCTCTACAACATGTATATCACACATTAATACACCGATCCTAGTGAATAATGACATCTTATATTACAAAATCCCATAGATACAATCTGAACACACACATACATCATGAAATAGACACAATTACACACACACACAAACACACATGCACACTCACATATTCAGACATACACACACATGAACATACATAGACAATACTAATGACATACACACAAGGACACACATTACGGTACATGTAGACACAACCACATACATGACATACACATATGCACAATGACACACATACATAGACATAATCACACATGAAACACACACATATACATAGACAATACTAATGACACACACATACATATAGACACAATCACACATGACACACATATAGACACAATCACACATGACACACACATAAATAATGACACACATACATATAGACACAATCACACATGACACACACATACACAGTGACACACATACATAGACACAATCACACACATACATACACAATCACACACATGACACACAGACACAATGACACACAAGACACATTCACATCTACACAGACACAATCACACACATGACACACACATGCAAGACACAATCACACACATGCACATACATAGACACGATACTAATGATGCACACACATAATGACAAACATACATACAGAGACAATTACACACACACACACACACTTATCAAAGAGTTAACTACTAAAACATGTTATATCTGTCAAAAATCTATCAATAAATCAATAACACCTCGTATTACAATATAATGATCCTAATACTGTATAGCGATCCACGTCAATATACTTAATACCCACTGTCCATTATAAAAATTATAGCCTAATAGCTATAAACAACAAGGTGTGAAAAAATAAAATTACCAGATTGACAAAAAATAATTCTAATTAAATCATTCTATATCTTAATGATGACCTTTGTCCTTACCATTGGTAGCGGAATTACTTTGCATGCTGGCGGCCAAAATCTTGAATTTGTCTTAAACTTCATGGATACGATTCATAACAGTTCAAACAACGTTTTGTTTCAATAATGAAATTAACGTCTCATATTTATGATCATCTAGTTAAATTTCCATTCCTTTCTCTATTTGTTTTCTCCATAGAAAGAAGGTGTTTAAGAAAAATATCCCATAATAACCTTAATATGAACAACAAATATGAATTCTTTTTCTCAGGTATAAATGTATACACAATCGGCTATAGATATCAAGTTTCCATATATACACATTGTCACAGCCAAGAAAAACATGCAAGTGCTTGCAAAGATTTAAATACTCAATGTGCCCTCAAAAGCCTTTTCATGGGGCCATTGATAAAAACTTTAACACCATAAATTAAATCTATACATGTACTTGACATTAGGTATAGCTAAGGCTAATTGAATTATAAAGTATTAAAGATTTAAATATTTGAAATGAAATAATTTTACCAGGTTTACAAAATAAGAAATATGCTATTTTCATTTTATTTATTCAATATTTAGTTCATTAATATTGATTGTTTTAAAGGTTTAGTTCTTCTATAGAGCCCCATAAACCTTATCAGCATATAATCAAAATTTTGAACTACTTCTTTAAATGACTAACTGTCATTATGAATAAAAATTTGTACTTAGGTTATAAAGGAAAAATAAATTATTGCCTCATTTTAACATCAATAAAATTCATCAGAGTAAAATTATTAAAAGGAAATTCAAATTTTTTAGTAATTTCAAATATTTGTCTTATAAATATGATTTAAATTTACCCCTTAATGTACCCTCAATCACCATAGTAGTTATGATACTTTACAGTCATCTAAACATGGTCCAGAATTTTTATATGAAATTGACATGTAAGGGGGATAATCATGTTTGTAAACAGTAGCTATTGGTGATAGCTGGGGTTCCCCATGGGAAAATGTATTTATAAATGCCTCATATTTTATTTTATTTTATGTTATTTTATTTGATTATTATCATTTTTTGTTGGGTGTTGGTTTTCCCCTTAGCATTGTTTGGAATTTCCCTTAAAGTGTTTTTACATTCAAATTTATACAAATAAATTTAAAATAGAAAGAAAAAAGAAAAAATATTTATAGGCATTGGAATAATAAACTACCATAGCTCTTGTATATCTATAGAGTGCTATAATCTTAATCTTTTAGAATGATTAAAGACCAAGCAGAAAACATCTAATATCAAAAAAAATATTTTAAAAGTCTCACATGAATATAATATCAATATCTATTGTTTGGAATTCTGTTGTTTACAGTTTCCATAACTAAAATCAATCAAGTGTAAAAAACACTTATACATTATTGAAATATTGATAAAAAATGACATTTCAAAACCTTCAGTTTTATTATGGACCAGTAAGGAAGATTCTTAAGGTAACCTATGGGTATGTCATGTCCAACAACTTTAAAATTTGAAAAAAATTAAGGTAGCCCATGGTTAGGTATTGTCCCACAACTTTAACATTTAAACTACAAAGGGCTTTTAAGGTAACCCATAAGTCTTAATGTTCAACAACCTTAAAAACATTAAAAGAGGCTTTTAAGGTAACCAAAAGGTATGTCATTTCCAACAAACTGTACAAAAGATTTTGAGGTAATCCATTGGCTATACCAAGTCTCATGAACTCGCATAAATAATGTGTATGACTATGTCACCCATTCTTACAAAAGGCTTTTGAGGTAACCATCAACCTTACAAAAGGTTTCTGAAATAACCCATGTATATTATGTTCCACATTCTTTGAACAGACTTCTTAGATAAACAAATTGGATATGCCATCTCTTACAACCAGGCAAAGGGTTTTAAAGTAACCAATTTGTATGTAATGCTCCACAACCTTACAAAGATTTTAAAGAAACCCAATCACTATGACATGTCTATAGCCTTATGTAAGTCAATTGATGTGCCATATTTAATAACTTTATAAATGGTTTTTAAGGTAACCAATGGGTATGTCACACAACCTTACAAATGCTTCTCAGGTTACAAAAAAGTAGGTCAAGTTCCACTACCTTACAAAAGGCCTTTAAGGCAATCCATAATTTGTACCAGTATGTCATATCAAACAACTGAATAGATGTTTTTATACAAAGGTCTATATGGTAACCAATGGGTGTGTCATGTCCAATAGCCTTATAAAGGAGTTAAATGTAACCACTATGTCTTGTTCCACAATTTATTAATACCTGACATATAAATTTTATACCAAGGTCAAGATTGGTTTATTTATATATCCATATGTCATTTCCCATTACTCTGTCAAATTTAAGGTTTTGCAATAAGTCCATGGCCACAAAGACTAGCACAACATTCAATCATATTTAGATACAATCAAGTCCCATTGTGAACAAGTCAAATGTACGAGCAATCCCTTAGCAATATGGGTGTCTGTTATGTCCCATAATTTTAAACAAATCAACGGATTAGTGAAATGGAGTAATAGTGTTTTAAACCCCAATCATGCCTTTTCACTAATACTTAAGTGGTCAGGTCTGAGATCATAGAGGAAACTGGAGTTCCTTGAAAAAACCCACTGAACTTCAGCAAGCCAAAATGAGAGAAACTTTTTTTACACTAGGATTTGCCAAAGTTTGGTGGTGAAAGATGCTCTGATCTATACATTTACTTAAACACTTAGGCCTCCTGAGTGGTTAAGTAGTTAGTCTTCAAACCAAAGGTATGTCATTACAGTAGGATAAACATTTCTGGCCAACAGTGGATTTTTCTTTCTTAATCACAGATCTTATTTAGGACTTGCCCTGGTGCCAGCAGTATAAATTATTACTACATGGAACACAACATCTACAAATCAGATAATTGGACTATTTTGATAATCCATGAGTACATGCTACTACTAATATGAAAGTTAACGCAATTAAAAGATTTTCAGAATTCTGGTTTGTAGTTTGTGGTGAAAGCAACTACAGAGAAGGGTTTGATCTCTTTAAATGCCTTGCCTCTTACCAGATAGTTGGAAGGTTTCTGTCTTTTTTTTCAGGGGCTCATGACCTATAACTTTTAGAACATATTAATGTTAAAGACTGACAAAGGGTAAGTCATTACATAACATTGTCCAGATAATTTGTGAAGCTTAGAACAATTCAAACAATTCTGTGATACAAGTACATTTATATAAACAAGATTCCAAGCAACAGGCTTTATATGATCCTGTTTCTTGCCTAAAATTGGTTACAGGAAGTGGTAATCCTTTGGTTTCCAGAGCACCTGGCCTCACTTCTCGGGTTAAAGTTCTGGCGTTTAACTTGATTTTCCAGTTTCAAAGGATTTACTTTGCTTTTGGGATTGTGATTCGGACATGGACTAGTACATTTGTGTTTGATTACAAATACATTCCGTAAACAACATTTTACTGTTATCAAAAGATTTGTTTGATAATAATAATATTAATAATAATAAAGACACACTGTTTTATAACATTTTTTATTAATTCATCACTCATTTACAAAATATCACAGTTTGTAAATAAATAAAATATCAGCCTGTATCTACCTTTTCAAGTTTTTTATTTTTTTTTAAATTTTCATTTTTTAGAATTAAAAATATAAAGAATACAAAAATTCACACCATAGTGTTTGCTGCAATCAAATTACCGATACTTTACATGCCATATTTTGTTAGATTTTAGGTCTGATTATGATGTTTTTTTAACATGTGGGACAACTCTGCCACTGAGGCCACCAGTTGCCACTTTGATATATGGCCTCTTAAAAAGGTGGTTCTAACAAAGATGCTTTTTATATATAAAACATTAATTAACATAAATTTGTTGATCTACCATGATTTGTCCATGAATAAAATATGATATGTTAATGTGTTGCTGGATTTATCTCCCTTTAATAGCTACACAGATTTTCTTGTTGTACATGTATATTACACGTTGTAATGACATGCTTCTTGCAGACAAATAAATTGTTTAGGTATGTTTAAGAAATAATGTCATAAGTTAAAATAAATGTTCAACAGTATGAGAATACTTATAACTGATGTCAAAATCTGACATCAATTCCTGTAGATGTCTGAAGTAGCCACAAGATAACATACTTGGCACCACTTAGTTCATATATTGTGGTTTAGTTTGAAAATGGCGAAAACTTTATTTCAAAATGCTGAACATTATTCATTTGAGACAAGAACCAATTTACGTCTTTTAGTATTGATCTCGAAATCTCTGTCAGTTGACCACTTTAACCAGAGTATATTGTATATGGTCCCAAGTTCCAACTCATCAGACCCTATGTGTCTGCTCTATTATTACACTATCAGTGTGTGTGTGTGTGTGTGTGTGTGTGTGTGTGTGACACAGAGAACATCCATATGTTCAATTTTCACCACATTACTCGTGCTATATTAAGGATTATCATCTTTTCACATGCGACAGACTGTCTATAATCTTATTAGTATTATATATAAAAAATCCATGACTAATGATATATCATCATCACGGGGACTTAATATTCAGATCTCGTTATAATAATACCTGTATCAAAGTGCATACTGGGTAATCATAACATATAACACCTTAATTCCCATTAGTGAATCGGTTTACAAGATTCATCATTGCATGCATTGGTAAAATAATGAAAATTCAGGGTTCAGTACAATTAGAATTTGTGTATTTGATATTAATATATATAGCAATATATTTTAACCCTGAAAACTACGTATAAAATGCTGAAAAACTGTGTGCTGCAAATATTGAGTAATTCTTCATGCATGTAAATGTTCTGGTCCAAGGAACGTTGAAGTTCCCAATTCAACATTAATATGGTGATGTGATCAAAAGCAGCATCACTTTGTAATTTGTTTCAAAAGAATAATATTGAAACAGTTCTAGTATAACAAATACAGGATCTATTGCAATGCATCAAAACTTGATTCTCAACCACCATTTGTTCAGTGGGTTTGATGATAAATTGTGGTGGACTTACAAAAGAAAACATAAAAAAATAGTTTTTGTGAGTTTATGTGAGTTTTGTGAGTTTTTTAGTTTAAAATATTGTTGGAGTTACTGAGAGGCATTAATTTATAACAAGGTTTTAATGTATGAAAGTAATAATTTCAAAAAATTAAATTTTAAGAGTTTAAATCCCTTTCAAACAACAATTGCTATATATACAAGAAAGTCAAGATGAATTGAACAATTTTTGTGACATTATTTGGCTTGCTTGGGCAACCTATGTTCAGCACCTGAAAAGGCATGATGCAGCATTGTCAGAAATTATTTATACTGAATTTTAAACTAACAAAAATGTTGGCAAGAAAAAAAACTTGCTAATACTGTTTTATAGAAATAACTTAACACCTAATATAGGTAATACCTACAGTAGTTATTTTGATCACATGATGCTTGAAAAATAATGGGGTTCGCCGCTGTACCATGTGATCAATACCTCTTAAAGTTTGTGCGGAACATTTTGGAAAATGTCAACGTCACAGATTCCCGGAATTATGTCATTTTCCCAGGGAAAAAGTCATCTCATGAGATTCGTGATTCCATATCCACTGAAAATAAGTGTTCCACATAAACGTAAGAGGATATCATATGATACACCAGCGAACTTCATTAAAGACTATAAAAACAAATATAAATACTTTTACTATCTAATGATATTTAAATTATAAATAAGAGTTTATGTTGCATGATTAAAACTACACTGTGTATAAATAATATAAATATAATATTATCATCTAATTTATAATTATAATAAAAAAATATAAGTGATCAAAAAATGGCAAGTCAGGTAAATACTAGTACATGTATACGTAAAATCATCGTCAACTCATATCCACTCTAACAGGATCTGTAAGCCCCATCCTATATCTCTATCAAATGCTCCTGCAATTTGATGTCTGAGAGCAAACATTATTATTATTATTATCATCAGTTACGTCAAAAGAAGAATCATAATGTGATGTCATTTATCACTGTTTCTGACGGAGTTCGCTACTGTACCAAATGATCAACACCCCTTAACATATGTGCTGGCCATTTTGGAAAATATTTACATAGCAAATTCCTTGAATAATGTTGTTTTTATGGTAATACTTGCACTGATATGATTCTATATTAAATGGAAATCATTATTCCACACAAAGGTCATGAGGAATCATATTGTATAGTGACAAGGCCCATTATACCAATTATGAACCTTGTACCTGGAAATCGCTAATTCATATGGTCACATGACAAGACTTACAGACCCTTCTATATCCCATCCCCTTTATCACAGATCAAATAAATATATAATACTGAGATTACTTTAATACAGATGCAGGCAAAATACTTTAAATACTAGACCAATATTACAGTTTGTCATGAGCCCATTGGCTCCTCCGTCCATCTAATCAGTAGCATCAAGTGACTGATGGTTCATACTGGAAACATCCTTGGTAATAATGCAATATTGCAATGTGACCAGTTGGGTTTGTACCCATATCCAAACTTATTAATTCACCGATTACTTCTCAACAACTACACCAGTGTTTTGGGGTTTTCATTATTATTATTTTTGTATGATCTAGATGGAAAGGAGTAATCATGTAAAAATTTTAAAAAAGGTGAATGCCAAAGTTGTTTTTGATATATTTTGTTGTATTTTTGGGTTATAAGTAATTCATGTTTGATATCAAAATACAAACAAAAAATAGGTGGATGCAATGTCTTGTTTTAAAAAGACATCCTTGCTGGTAAAAAAAATAAATTCACTTTACTCTAGACATCACCAGCTTCAGATTTATCTTGGAGTTGTATACTAATAACAGAATCACTTTCATATCCACCCATTTTAAAGGGAATGATTAGTAAACTATGCTACAAAGGCAGTGAAATTACACCTGCATAACCATGTTTACCTGAAGACAGGCCAAATATATATTTATGGATTGACTGTAAAAATATTTGTTTGTACAGAAATAAATAAAATTGCTTTGTAAGGTTTGTGCATGTTACATATTTCGTTGATAGTAGAAATAAGTTCTACTATATTTATAAAGTATTCTTAAAATTAAGGAAATGACTACAAAATGAAAGTAAAGTAAAATTGTAATTTTGTTCCCTGATGATGCAAAAATGCTTTGAAATAAAAATTTTTAAAGATGTTTTTCCGCGAATGAAAATAATGTCTTTTGATTTCTAATGATGTCACATGTACAATTGTTGAAGTCGATAACAATATTGAAGTCAATGAACCGGATGAGTGTGATCCGAAGAATTTTGTGTATACAGGTTCAGATGAGCTAATCCAATTCGTGAAAAAATTATTTATTTTGCAACATAATGTGATTTTATTTCAACAAATCGACCCCATAAGTGTTTATGATAAATGTGAAATCATGGATTAGAAAGAATTACCAAAGAGTCTTCAAAAGCTGAAGCTTTTAACAATGCATTATGTGCGTTATTTGATGTTTAATAAGGTAAACACGATTTGTTCCCATTGGGATTCCCATAAATTGAGATCCATGAAAATGTGAGTCTCTCATTTAAAAGGATCCTTTATTTCAAACTAAATGTGAATATTTGGCTTTGTTACGTTTCAAGTAAATGCAGATATTTCCATTAAATGCAATAAATACAAAAAATGCAGGTAATTTATGATTCTGTTAATGCAGGTAGGAAATTTAAGATTCTGTTTTAAAATGTATTATGAATCAGATCAAACTAAGTATGGTAATACATTATGTTGACTTGATCAGAAATAATTCATAATTCAATGTGTATGGATATTTCCATCTCTCCCTGTCAGTGTATTACCTTAGTAAGAGCATTGTTAACTGTGACATTTCCTGGTGAATCCTGCGATCAATGTCTTCCTGCAATGCCTATCAATGGAATTCATTTGATATCTTAAGTGTCTTTCTTCTCGGAATACTGTTTATGAATTTAGCCTCAGTATCAATATATTTTAAAATTTTAATTTCTATTCAAAGCACAATTCCCCACTAAGGCCTAAAATAAACTGTGACTCATCTGTTTTCAATTTTTTTTTTCAACATCTTGGTGGTGTTAGCAATACCTAAATGTTAAAAAGTCTGTGTTTCTTGGCCTATTGGTTCAGTAGACAGGGTTGTTACTTCAATCTGGTCTAAATGGAGTAGAGTGTTGACTGACAGTCCATCTAAATGGTTTGCCAACTTTATTTCATAGCTGTTATAAATTGAAGATGAATGAAAGTTGATTAACAAACTAACAAAACACCAATAAAAAATAACAGAAACAGGAAGTGTAGGAATAGTTCATGCATCATGTGATACCCTTAATGTTTATGTAAGGTTGAGCTGTATCCATGGTGATAGTAGTCATGTAGATTCAATGCCAAAAATTCTGGCCATTGTCAAAATCTTATAATTTTCTGGAAAGGAATATTATTTATCTCCCCATGGAACAGTCATACATACACAAACATTATAGGTTAAATACAAAAATAACTTTGAAAAAAATCAACTTATATAACTTAAAAACAAGCAAAACACTCTCTAGTTTTAAGTTCCATGGTCATAGCCAACACAATACTAAATCAATTTTTTTATTATTGTGAAATTATTTATTTTCGCAGTGTCCAATTTCGGTGGTTCTTAGCAGAAATATTATTTAATGGGGTATGTAATTAGTGTTTTGTGGTTTCTGTTTAAGGTACGTTTGTAATAAATACGTATTTCGTTGGCATGTAAATGTGTGGGTCCATGTACATGCAAAAACAAGGGAAATTGGAACACCACAAATAATAATTTCATAGTATTGATACCAGTACAACATAATACTGGCACCTTAAAAAGCCAATAAACCAGATAATGCATTTGAACAATTTTCCTGAAGCAAAACCAACTACTTTCTCTGACAGTGAATTTTGGAAAATTTTCAAAAATATCCTGCAACATTGACAACAACAGTACACAGTGTGCTTTTACTTTTGTCTAAAATATATATGGTGAGAAGATTTACAAAAGTTATATGATAAATAATTTTACAAATTAATTATCATAGAATCCTTGTCCAAAATTATTAATGCAGTTTTTAATAGACCAAAAATTTGCAAAACCAACAAAACACTAATTTTTGCAGCCATGGTAACAAACAGCGTGTATTACATACAGTAAAACCTAGTTATACTATAGTTGTACTATAATATGTTACACATCATGTTTTGAGATAACACCTGTGTCATGCCTCAACAGGTGAACGTCATGCAAATTGATTTTGAACCATAACTAACAAACATCATGCAGGTTAACAAATATAAATGTTACATTTAGTCAGCACCTGATGAACTAAGAGCACTGCTTGGTCTAATCAAATCTTTACATATAGTGTCCTCGACGTCTTCCTTACTATAGAAGCTAATCTCCGTTTTACTTCTCGGCATTCCAGACTCAGAGCCTGATTTAATGTCCTTTTCATCAAGATAGTCATCATCCAAGTAAGCGGCAAAGTCTGGCGATGGCTCTGCAGACCGACAGACATCATAGTCTTGATTTCTATCTTGTTTCTGTGACTTTGATTCACTAGTTTGGCCATTCATTTTATATATAGATGGAGAGCTAGAGTCTTTTGAACCTTTTTTGGCTAGAAGAGGATAAGATTTGCTGGTTTCTTCTAAAGTGGATCCTAAAACATCTAAATCTAAGAACTTATCAGAGGTCTTGGGTTCTAATTTTATACTGTCTGATATAGATACTTTAAAGTCTTTCAAGTTTTTGTCACTGGCGTAAGTTTTCCCTATTTCAAATAATTTTTCTCGAGTCTGTGGTTCACATTTCTGAACTACTAGCAGACTTTCAGCATTCACAGATGTCATACTGGACATATTAGACTTTGGAGGAAGAGGTGTGTCACGTGACAGAGCTGTATCTGGACGACTGTCTGGTGATTCGTTGTCTGAGCTGTCACCAGCTGCTTCATCTTGTTCCTGTTCTATGACCTGGTTCTGTACTTCTACATGGAATACTGATTTCTTCTTTGGAGCATATTTTGATCTTTTCCATCTATGCTGGGGACAAAAACTGTAAATAGAAAAAAAATCATACCTGAATTACCGAGTTATAGAAACCATTGTTTAAACAAAAATACTAAGAATATTGTTATCATGTAAAGTATATCAGAATTAATTTTCGCAAAATAAATCACTTATGTCAATTTATTTTTTCTCTCACTTACAGCAAGGCAGTCAGTTCTGGGATGGTGGAGGAAACCTGAGTGCCCAAGAAAAACCACAACCCATGGGAAGTGAAATGACAAACTTTCTCACATTAGGATCTGTCCCATGATTCAAACCTAGGTAGCAAAAGGCACTGTGATCAGTAAGCATGCACTTTAGACCACTTTGCCACCAAGGCCCTAGCTCATAACTTTATTGAAGATGATAACAAAATCAGTAATAGCAAAATCTTAAAATGACACACTGCAACATGAATCAAGGCCACTAAGTTAATAGAGTTCATAAAATATAATATCTTTAATGCTGTTCAGTAACACAAGTGGTATATGAATATATCATCTTAATTTCAATATTTTTTTATCAATATCATTCATTAACAAACACATAGTCCAATATTACATGTAATAACTATAATCAGGTCAATAATTAGCCAGGATTTATCATATCCCGTAACCTTGACAACGGGAGAGCATTAAAGCTGATTAAAAAAGCATAACAAATTTAATTTTGACTTCTATGCTTTACTGACTCTAAGATTACAAAAATTGACCACCAGCTGAGGTGTTCATAACTGAAAGTGATATTTTAATTCAAATCAATTCCAATATGGTCGGAATTCATTTCCATGACAAAAGGCTGTTTTTATAAGGGATGATATCCTCCATAGATTATTATTTTTTTCAAATTCAGTGAGTTAATAATGAATATAATCCATGACTTTACAGGATCTTTTCATGCCATGACCTGCGAATCATGAAATTGAAGGTGTCTGATTACTGCCATACTGTTTTTGCAGGACATTGTTCTCTCTTTGCCATATGCCATATTGTTAAATATCTCCAATGGAGAATTGTCATTTCAGATACCTGATACTTCTTGGATGAAAAATTACGTTTTTGTTGGTTTTAAACTAAAGCCATTTCAAAAGCTATACAATATTTATTTACAGTTGAGGCCATTTCAAAGGAATTCCAAGAAATATTTAAATTTGCATTAAAATTACCTGAAACAAAAACTTTAATAGGTAATTCATAAAAAGATGCTTAAACAAGTCCAGTGGGTTTTTTTTTTTAAATTTCTATGTTTTATTTTACATTTGGTAATCTGTTTCTCTAAAAAATTACCAGGTTTAAAAAATGGCATGATGGCATGACTCTATTTAAAATTTTCCAACCAAATTAATTCCCCTAGCCCCTTCCTTTATTGAGACAACCAAAAGGAGATATTTGAGATGATATCATGAGAGATACATTATATTAATTTATATTAAGTGTGACAGGCTATAATACCCTGATACCAGGACAGGTGATGGCTCTCACACACCAGTAACTTGTATTGTTTTCAAGTCCAGCTGTATGGAGTCTTTTGATTATGTTTTTGTGTGTGTATCTAGCATATGTTTGCTTGAATATTTGCATAATTAAGTAGCTCATAAATATTTCATTTCAAGTTTTAGTATTTGTAGCATCTTAAGCATTTCACCTCTGTTATTTGATGCTCATCGTAATTAAGTAATTAAATATCCCATACAGACTGTCAAACCAATAAAACAACTGCCAGTGTAAAATTTACATGGTTTAATTTTAAATATGGGGACAATTAAGACAACTTATAACAAACAAAAGCAGTCAGCTGAAGAGTGGAATAGAATGAATTATGAATAGTGTTTTGCGCCCAGTGAAGATTCTTTTACATATATCGAGGCAGTCAGTTTGGGGATGGTAGAGGAAATAGGAGTGCCTGGAGAAAATCCCAGGCCTTTGGCAAGCAAACTAGCAAACTTTTTGACACAAGGATCTGCCCACTGGCAGTGAGAACCCCTTACATTATTCAGTCAAAAGAACAAACAATACATAGCACTGGCCATGCATATCTAGTCAATCAAAAAACTTTAAAGTGGAGATGCTCATGTTCAAAATCACAAATAAGCATTTTCTGTATATTATTGTTGTTATTATTATTATTGAGAGACAGACATTTGAGGGAATAGAATCTGCATGTTTTTATGTTGCTATTCATTTTGTCAGTGATGCATATATTAGCTTTGCTAACCACTACAACAGGCTTTATTTCACTTTATGCAAAAGAAAAATCATTTTGCACACCCTTTACAAATGGGAAAAAACCTTCTTTGAAAGCATTTGTAAATTTATGTTCAGAAGTACATTACTAAGAAGTGTGAGGCCAGCTCTAGAACAGCCAGATGGAGAAATAGAACGACAAGAAAAGCAAGAATTTCATGTAATTGTGTGAAATACTTAACATAAGTACATTATTTAGTGCTGTACTTATGCCACATTTTTTAACTTTATCCTAATTTTTCTTCAAAATTTATAGTGTTAGACCCTGGAAGCTATCTGATCTGTGACAGTATATTAAAGTTGACTGTGTCAATGACCAATAAATAATTCAATTTCTACAATTATCACCTGACTTCATACCTATTGGACAGGTATATGATCTACACCTTAATTTACACCTGTGAAGTTCACTTAACAACTAAGTTAATATAATGCCCCGATCTTCATCAATTTGAGGAGCTTTTATCATACACTCTGTTTTCCCATAGTAAATTGACTTTATGGTTCAATCAGAGTGTTTTTCCAAAGGAGTGGTTTAACAAAATGCATATAATTCCTCTATAAAATATCATTAACAGTTACAGGTGACTAGTCAAGTGTAACCAAACTCCCATTATGAGGAGAATCCCCCCACTATAACTACCGGTGTCCTGATCAGATCTGCTGACCTGATATTCACCCGAACATTGATACATTAGAAATTAGAAATATCACATTCATGTCCTCTTATATTAGTTGATAGCTTTATCAATTAATATCTGATAAAATCATTTCTATTTCCTCCAAATTTATATTCTCAATCACTATGGAAGCAAATGCATGTCAATTCCCACTCCCTGAAAATAATTTTCCTCTTGGAAGAAGAATCTTAAAAGCCCCAGAAATAGCTGCAAATAGCTGAAAATTGTGAAAATGACAAGGAGTCTTTCCTTCTGACATTATGTCTAGTGAACTTGAATGAACTTTCAACAACGCCATGGCAACCATGCCCTTGATTTTACTTCTTAAAATGACAATGCAATTTTGAATGAGCCACCACTTAACTTGATACAATAGACAAATTGATCTTAAAAATTTAAGTTTCAACAGAAATGCCAATTAAATTGAATTAATAATAAAAATACAAGTTTCCATCTTGTAAATCTTAAGACACATTGAAAAACGTTTTTAAATAATTTTTGTAAATATCATTAAATAACTCTTAAAATTAGTTGTTCTAGCTATTTGTAAAGTATGTATAAATCAGTTAATAATCTTTATTTAAAAATTTTGCATCTAAAGTAAAAGTTTTCTTTCATAGATAATTATAAACTAAAATTGTCAGTTAAGCTGACTTACATTCCCCTTCCTCACCCCTTGCATAGGTTTTGTCATTGGGTCATGACCCTTAACCTATGCACTCTAAATTTGGTATGTGACATGTTGTCTTATGTTGGTTTATATTTATAGTAAGTTTGATCAAAATCGATCCATAGACTATTGAAGATAAGGAGCAGAAACAATAATGGAAAAGACAGTCAGATGGATTCACAGACAAAGGGACAGGGCAATTTTTATATACCCACTAAACTTTGTGTGTTGGGGTGGGGGTTTGTATAATGACTGATATTAGAAATTTCACACTAATAACTAGACTGAAATTTTAAAAAATCAAAGACCCTGGTTATACTTGATAACCTGATTACTGTTTTACTGATGCTAAAACATGATGATCTTCAAAATGTTAGTCTAGATTTTGCAGGTGTTTATTTTCGTTTTACCTTATAATGCTTTTAAACAACATAAGTAATTAATTACAAAAATTGTTTGGCAGTTTTCACTTCTGTAATCAAAGTAAAACTTCAATCATCATCAACAAGCTACATGACATGTTGCCATCACAAATAGTATACTATCACGATCAAGTAATTATGAATTATTGATGAAGAAGCTAACCGCGATCTTATCTGATAGGTCATGTGATTAATTGTAGCATATTGATTGGACATTCACATATTCATTATTTCTTACAGCATCAGACTCATCTATACAACAACAACAATACCCCTGGCAACACTCACTACACTATTGTTTTTCTGGAGTTTTTTTAGCTCACCTGACCAAAGGTCATGTGAGCTTATGGCATAGCGCAGCGTGTGTATGTGCGTGTGTGCGTGTGTGCGTGCGTGCGTGCGTGCGTGTGTGCGTGTGTGCGTGCGTGCGTGCGTCGTTAACACCTATTTTCGACTTCTCCTCAGAAACTACCGGACAGTTTTTAATGAAACTTTGTCAGAAGTATATATGGGCCGGTGCAATTCAGATTTGTTCGTGGCGTTGCCATGGCTACCATAACTAGGTCAAGGTGACCTAGGGGTGCAAAAATCTTAAAAAATCTTCTTCTCCGAAAGTACTGATTGGAGAAAAAATCTGATGTGATATTTGGCTTCTTTAGGGTCTTAAGCCTATAGTTTGTTCATTTTGTGAAATTCGGATAAAAAATAGGTTACGCGTTTTTGCGTTTAATTTTGAAAAAATCGTAAAATAGCTTCAAATTGTTATAACTTGACTATTTGACCAGATAATGACATGGGGTTTTCAGTTTTGACATCTTCTTGTTAATATTATGAAAATGAGGTCAAGGTCAATTGTGAAGGTCGTGACCTAATTTTTTTTACCTCTGATTATAATTATTATCTCGAAAACTATAAACTTTTTGTATAGGCATGTATATTAGAATGTTGTAGGTATTGATACAACGATCATTTTGATGTATAGAAAAAGGTCATGGGTTCAAAGGTCAAGGTCACAGATGCGAAACAATACCGAAATGGTTAATTATCTCGAAAACTATAAACATTTTGTATCGGCATGTATATTAGAATGTTGTAGCTATTGATACAACGATTATTTTGATGTATAGAAAAAAGGTCATGGGTTCAAAGGTCAAGGTCACAGATGTGAAACAATACTGAAATGGTTAATTATCTCGAAAACTATAAACTTTTTGTATAGGCATGTATATTAGAATGTTGTAGGTATTGATACAACGATCATTTTGATGTATAGAAAAAGGTCATGGGTTCAAAGGTCAAGGTCACAGATGCGAAACAATACCGAAATGGTTAATTATCTTGAAAACTATAAACATTTTTTATTGGCATGTATATTAGAATGTTGTAGGTATTGATACAACGATCATTTTGATGTATAAAAAAAAAGGTCATGGGTTCAAAGGTCAAGGTCACAAATGGGAAACAATACCGAAATGGTTAATTATCTTGAAAACTATAAACTGTTTGTATAGGCTTGTATATTAGAATGTTGTAGGTATTGATACAACGATCATTTTGATGTATAGAAAAAGGTCATGGGTTCAAAGGTCAAGGTCACAGATGCGAAACAATACCGAAATGGTTAATTATCTCGAAAACTATAAACTGTTTGTATGGCATGTATATTAGAATGTTGTAGGTATTGATACAACGATCATTTTGATGTATAGAAAAAGGTCATGGGTTCAAAGGTCAAGGTCACAGATGCGAAACAATACCGAAATGTTTAATTATCTCGAAAACTATAAACTTTTTGTATAGGCATGTATATTAGAATGTTGTAGGTATTAATACAACGATCATTTTGATGTATAAAAAAAGGTCATGGGTTCAAAGGTCAAGGTCACAGATGCGAAACAATACCGAAATGGTTAATTATCTCGGAAACTATAAACTTTTTGTATAGGCATGTATATTAGAATGTTGGAGGTATTTATACAAATATCGTTTTGATGTATAGAAAAAGGTCATGGGTTCAAAGGTCAAGGTCACAGATGCAAAACAATACCGAAATGGTTAATTATCTCGAAAACTATAAACTGTTTGTATGGCATGTATATTAGAATGTTGTAGGTATTGATACAACGATCATTTTGATGTATAGAAAAAGGTCATGGGTTCAAAGGTCAAGGTCACAGATGCGAAACAATACCGAAATGTTTAATTATCTCGAAAACTATAAACTTTTTGTATAGGCATGTATATTAGAATGTTGTAGGTATTAATACAACGATCATTTTGATGTATAAAAAAAGGTCATGGGTTCAAAGGTCAAGGTCACAGATGCGAAACAATACCGAAATGGTTAATTATCTCGGAAACTATAAACTTTTTGTATAGGCATGTATATTAGAATGTTGGAGGTATTTATACAAATATCGTTTTGATGTATAGAAAAAGGTCATGGGTTCAAAGGTCAAGGTCACAGATGCAAAACAATACCGAAATGGTTAATTATCTCGAAAACTATAAACTGTTTGTATAGGCTTGTATATTAGAATGTTGTAGGTATTGATACAACGATCATTTTGATGTATAGAAAAAGGTCATGGGTTCAAAGGTCAAGGTCACAGATGTGAAACAATACCGAAATGGTTAATTATCTCAAAAACTATCAACTTTTTGTATAGGCTTGTATATTAGAATGTTGTAAGTATTGATACATCGATCATTCTGATGTATAGAAAAAGGTCATGGGTTCAAAGGTCAAGGTCACAGATGCAAAACAATACCAAAATGGTTAATTATCTCGAAAACTATAAACTTTTTGTATCAGCATGTATATTAGAATGTTGTAGGTATTGATACAACGATCATTTTGATGTATAGAAAAAGGTTATGGGTTTAAAGGTCAAGGTCACATATGCGAAACAATCCCGAAATGTTTAATTATCTCGAAAACTATAAACTTTTTTATAGGCATGTATATTAGAATGTTGTAGGTATCGATACAACGATCATTTTGATGTATAGAAAAAGGTCATGGGTTCAAAGGTCAAGGTCACAGATGTGAAACAATACTGAAATGGTTAATTATCTTGAAACTATTAACTTTTTGTATAGGCATGTATACTAGAATGTTGTAGGTATTGATAAAAGTCATTGGGATTTAGTATTTATGTTGTCTTTAAATCTATCAGCTAGCCATTAGTTATCAGGTGAGCGTATCAGGCCCATGGGCCTCTTGTTTATCAAGAATATTGCTTGGTCATCCACCATGAAAATTTGGATTTATCTTGACAACAACATCAACATCGTCGACATCTTTGCAAACAGTGTATTATTCAGATTACCATGACAAAATGTTTATAAGAAATGGAATCATAATCTAGCACTGATTAAAAGTAATCTTAAGGGCATGTTTATATTTTTGTAAAGCAGGCCAAAGCTCAAAGGTCAAGGTCATCAGGTCAAATCTTTCTTAGACATGAAACAGTCCCAACTTAAGGAATATATGTGCCAAAAATGGAATAAGAGAAATTATAATTTCATAATAAAGTTACAGACAAAGCAACTTATAAGCATAACTTATGAGGTATTTTATTCCAAAATGCTAGTGCTGCAAAATTAGTGCATGTTTAATAATAATTATATGAACATCAAGGGACATAAAGAATGCACATAAAGAATGCATTTGTATTTTTCAAAAGGTGTATACTTCACAAGTGTTGTATAAAACTGATGACACAGTGTTTATTTACCTCAGACATTATGTAGCTTTAGGACAGTATTACTAACTTTTATCACATTTTACAGTCCACCCTCTACATACATAACACAGACACCCCCTCATGTAATATAACATATTCCTCAAAACACTTTCATGTTGTATTAAAGTAAAAAATAATAAGTGTAAAATTCAGTTATGTTACATACAGGATTGTTTGATCTTTCTGGTACACATATTACAAAGGTGTTTAAAGAAATGAAAATGTTATATGTCTAACTATCCATGAACACTACAGATCAATGGTTTACAAGTGATGGTGTATCATGAAAGGTGAAATATAAGAAATATGCAATTATACAGAGATGATTCTGTGTATGTTACATGGCATTCCTTTCATTGGGCATTTTGTATAATGCAATGATGTCTTAAAATTTTCAGTCATGTTATAAAATACTGGAGTGGCCACTTAACACAATTTTGGATATCACCAAAATCTAGTAATCTTACAAATCTTAGTCATTTACAAATCTTAGTCTTTTTACAAATCTTAGTCATTTTACAAAATGTAATGAATTTAGAAATTGCCTGTAACATAAATGTGTAAAATTGTACTTATATATGTAATTTGATATAATAACTTGAAATTGCTAAAATCTTTCATCATTTTACAAAATGTCTAAATTTAGAAACTGGCTGCAACATATATGAATTATACATATACATGTATGTAATGTACTTTTACAGAGAGTAATAAAAAGTCTACAATTTCTCAAAGATGAACAACTCTTTTTTTGTACAAGGTGACACAAATGACGTTCTTCATTGTACCACATGATCAACACCCTTAAAATTTGTGCAGGATGTCTTGAAAAACATTTACATTGCCAAAATTTCCAGAATAATGTCATTAAACTTATTTGATTCTATACCCAATGGAAATAATTGTTCAACACAAATGTTATAGGGTATCATGTGATACATCGGCAATTGCCATTAATACTAAGTAAGTAAATCTGGCATTAAGGGAAAATCCTAAAGCCAAATGAAAGTTGAATATTAATGGATTGAAAATTTTTTCTAAATATTCACTTTTCTTGCATATACATGTTGAAGAATTAATTTGAAGGGAAAATATCCATTCACACTTTGGGATCTAGAGGAATTTGAAATTGAAACTCCAGGGAAATATATATTAAAGTTCAATTTTTATAGTTGTTTTTGATGTAATGATTTGATATACAACAAAAATACCCCAAGGTCTTTTACATTTGTTTATCAGATTTAAAACAATAGAAAAACAGCAAAATGTTGATTTATTCAGGTAGTGATCATGGTGATCAAGAGTCATACATGAAGTAAAAAATAACAAATATATTTTATTGCAGTATTTGTATTCTTTGACATTCCTTGATATAAATGAACCACTACACTTATGTTTTTGTACTTTATGTACAGATGTGTCATTGATATTGATTTGACATATGAAACTCAGAAAAACAAAGACCAATTACAGCAAACCCTTCTTATAATGTCCCTTATAATAATCTGTCACCTGCTTAGTACCAGTTTTTTACAAGTTCTACTATATCATCTTAGCCAAATCAGGGACCTCAGTGGCCAAGTACAAATCAGGGACCTCAGTGGCCAAGTTCAAATCAGGGACCTCAGTGGCCATTTCAAATCAGGGACCTCAGTGGCCAAGTTCAAATCAGGGACCTCAGTGGCCAAGTTCAAATCAGGGACCTCAGTGGCCAAGTTCAAATCAGGGACCTCAGTGGCCGAGTTCAAATCAGGGACCTCAGTGGCCAAGTTCAAATCAGGGACCTCAGTGGCCAAGTTCAAATCAGGGACCTCAGTGGCCAAGTACAAATCAGGGACCTCAGTGGCCAAGTACAAATCAGGGACCTCAGTGGCCAAGTTCAAATCAGGGACCTCAGTGGCCAAGTTCAAATCAGGGACCTCAGTGGCCAAGTTCAAATCAGGGACCACAGTGGCCAAGTACAAATCAGGGAACTCATTGGCCAAATACAATAAGGGACCTCAATGGCCAAGTACAAATCAGGGACTTCAATGGCTAAGTACAAATCAGGGACCTTAGTGGCCAAGTACAAATCAGGGACCTCAGTGGCCAAGTACAAATTAGGAACCACAGTGGCCAAGTACAAATCAGGGACCTCAATGGCCAAGTACAAATCAGGGACCTCAGTGGCCAAGTATAAATCAGGGACCTCAGTGGCCAAGTACAAATCAGGGACCACAGTGGCCAAGTACAAATCAGGGACCTTAGTGGCCAAGTACAAATCAGGGACCTCAGTGGCCAAGTACAAATCAAGGAACTCAGTGCCCAATTACAAATCAGGGACCTCAGTGGCCAAGTACAAATTAAGGACCTCAGTGGCCAAGTACAAATCAGGGACCTCAGTGGCCAAGTACAAATCAGGGACCACAGTGGCCAAGTGATCTAAAGTGCAATGTTACATTAAAACCTTCTTACAATGCCCTTTGTATTAACTGTCACCTTCCTTAAAGCCTAGTTCCTCTACTTCTCCCTTCCCAAATCATTCGACTTTGGTGATCAAATGATCTAAAGTACACACTTACATTATCACAGCACCTCTCAGCTACTGGTATTCTAGATAGTCAGTTAACCTTGTGTGAGAAAATTTGTGAGTTCACTTGCAGAGGGTCAGTGGTTTTCTCTGGGTATTTTTAGTTTTCACTTGCAGAGGGTCAGTGGTTTTCTCTGGGTATTTTTAGTTTTCACTTGCAGAGGGTCAGTGGTTTTCTCTGGGTATTTTTAGTTTTCACTTGCAGAGGGTCAGTGGTTTTCTCTGGGTATTTTTAGTTTTCACTTGCAGAGGGTCAGTGGTTTTCTCTGGGTATTTTTAGTTTTCACTTGCAGAGGGTCAGTGGTTTTCTCTGGGTATTTTTAGTTTTCACTTGCAGAGGGTCAGTGGTTTTCTCTGGGTATTTTTAGTTTTCACTTGCAGAGGGTCAGTGGTTTTCTCTGGGTATTTTTATTTTTCACTTGCAGAGGGTCAGTGGTTTTCTCTGGGTATTTTTAGTTTTCACTTGCAGAGGGTCAGTGGTTTTCTCTGGATATTTTTAGTTTTCACTTACAGAAGGCCAGTTGTTTTTTCTGGGTATTTTTAGTTTTCACTTGCAGAGGGTCAGTGGTTTTCTCTGGATATTTTTAGTTTTCACTTACAGAAGGCCAGTTGTTTTTTCTGGGTATTTTTAGTTTTCACTTGCAGAGGGTCAGTGGGTATTTTTTAGTTTTCTACATCATCACAATATACAGTAAGTGAAAGATTCTTTATTGGGGTGTTAGACACCATCACTCCAATGAACTTCTTGACAAAAACTCTTTATAATAATAAAATCAGAAGAAACAGTAATGGTGTAATGAGGTTTATTGTGTAGTCAAAACTTTGCCTATTCTGGTTCTATTTTGTTGGAGATTTTACTTCAACTGATCTTTTAAAAAAGTTTCATTGTTTTACAATAAAAACAAACATAACAGTGCATAATCAAATCACAATTTAAAAAAAAGAAAGTAAAAACTTGGCAAAATTTAGTTAAACACATGAACTTTGACCAGGGAATTGAAGTTAGGTGCTTAAGAAAAGTAAGCCCCTCCTGTATAGCTAGCTACACTCACCAAAAATTAAAACTATTAAAGTAAAATAATAATCAATAGAAATATTACCTTTTACATGTCCCATGAAGCCAGGTATCTATGGACCGGAAGTGGTACTCTGTACTGTGAAAACTCTTAGCGTCAAATCTGTAACTGTCAAATACTTGTACTTTGCCATTGTTCCACCTAGCACCTATTGTCTTGTTACCATCTCCCGCCCAGATCTCTACATGTGTCATATGATGCTTCTGTTGTCTTTCTGTAATGTTAAAATATATAATCTCTTTAAAATGTAATCAAATATAATAAGGTGCTGTTAGCTCACTTCTTACACATCATGTATGTTGGAGGTCATGGGTTCAAACCCCAGCATAGGTCTGACCAAGACTTGAAAACAAGTAGTGGCTGTTCTTTGGCCAATCACTATGCATTTAAGAAATGACATTCTGATCATGGTATTTCAAGCGGTAATGCAAGATAGTGTGGCACGTGCCAAATTCAATGAAGGGCGAAGTGTGGATACATATCAAGGGTCATGATCCCTATTGTCTTTTAACAGGAATTGCAATACAATTGCTTCTGTATGTTTCATCTAAGAGAGATACAGTCATATTGTAAATAATTAGAAATGAAAAGCATAGGGTTCTTTGGAAGAGACCTTAAAAACCAATACCCATGTCAGATCAGGCGTGTCAGGTAAAAGAACCCTCCCTACACATTGCTCTGAGATTACTGCAAAGGTCAAAGTTTCTGCCACTTCACCTATAGCTGGTGATTTCTCCATATACATGAAATATTCTTGATTTGGACATAAAACGGCATTCTATCAATCAATCAATCTTCCATATCAAGTGCTAGGGCTTCAGTGGCAGAGTGATCTTGAGCATGCACTTACAGATAACATCACCCAAATAGGTTCAAATCCCCACTTGGGGCAGATCCTAGAGTAAAAAAGATTGTGGTTTTCTCTGGACACTCCAGTTTTCTTCACCAACTCTTATCTGACTGTGTCAATGTAAGCGAGAGGGCATAAAACATCTTTACTCAACTTCACTCTTATCAAGTTCTAGTCACTGCTCATTCAAAAGGACACAATTTTTTATTAATTTTGTTTCACTGTGACTAGAATGAATTTGCTGTTTCTAGACAAATAAAGCAATATGCATGGCTTGACATGGGTCAAATGACATCACCAAATAATTGATTATTTGATATAACTCATTGCAACATGTGTTCTCCCACGTAAAATTGAAGGGGAATACTTTGATGATATCCAGCTGTAATATAAACACCTTAAGCAAGACTTACCATATTGGAAATTGAATAACATTAAGACTGAATGCAAATGAGGTGTATAATTTCATAGGCATAGAGAAGTCAAAACTTTGACAAAGCAAAAACATACTATATCATAATGAACAAATTATGATAATGAATAAATAAATCAGTAAAATTAATTGTTCTCTACAACAATGTGTGCCACTTTGGGACTTGGATACTTTTATACTTTTAATTTCAAAAAATGACATTGTTCTTAGAATGTCACCTTATAATGGGTATCAGGAAGCCTCTCTCATTGCAGGGGGCAATGTGATTGTGCAGGACAAATAGGGCTTTTTCATACTCTTATGAAAAGGAGAATTTCCCTAATTTGTCCAGAAGACCACTAAACCACTTAGCTTGCTGCAAGGTGCTGCTCCCTTGACACAGTAAACTTCAATGACATTTGTATATTTACAATAAGAGATTTTGCAAACACATAATGGCTTTCTATAAAAAACATGTAAAGACTATGTAATCCCATTTAACACACAGGTGTAAACTCAACATAAAGTATATATTAATATTAATTTTTTTGCTTGTTTTTTCCCTTCTTTTTTACTTAATTTTTTTTATTAAAGATTATACAAATGACCTACTTTTCTTGTGGTATACGCCAGACATAAAGACAAGGTCACCAGGTTTCATGTCTCGTTCATGTTCTATTTTATTTGGCAGTGTATCAAACATGTAGGCCTGGTTCCATGGTCCAATTCGAAATCCAAAATCATCCTCTAGATCGCGTACAGCTTGCCTGACAAGAGCACAACAATCGAGAAATAATGGAGACTTGTATTCCAAGGCTGCAAAACAGAAGTATAAATATTAAAAATGTATTGCTGAAAGAACGTGTTAATGATATAAAATATAGATGTTAAATATGTCAAATCTATGTTTAATATAAAACTGGTAATTAAGTTTGATATTACAGTCGCTATACAAAAGAGAATAAACTGTGCTCACTTAATCATTTTTATTCAGTGTTAAATACATGTATGTTTCTATTAATACTAATATGTTAAGTGTAAAATGACAGACTTTAGGTTGATAATATATTTTTTAAAGGGAAATCAAAGCCACTCTTTTGGGGCCCACTTTATTGTATGACAAAATTAATCATGAAATATATTATCTCGGATTTTATATAAAATAGCAATTTTTTCAAGTGACAGTTACACATTATCATTTTGAAATTAAAAAATAAAATGACAAAATATAACTTCAAATTTTTGAATTATTATAACTATAGATTTAGGGCCATAAAACTGTAACAAAAATGTATTTGTGAAATGATATGAATAGACAGCTATTTATGTAAAGTAGCTCAGTAAAAGGTTAAGGACACCTTGTTCAATATGAAAATGAAATCACCTAGTCAAATATGAAAATTATTTTTTTGGCATTGGGAATGTGTCCAATTCTTAATCCAAAAATAACTTTAATAAAACAATGAAGACTATCTTTTATGACAATATGTATTACTTCAATGCTGATTGATTGGTTGATTGATTGATTGATTGATTGATTGATTGATTGATTGATTAATTGATTGATTGGTTGGAGTTTTTGTCTCAATCAAGAATATTCCATATATATCAAGACGTCACCAGCTATAGGTGTATGAGAGAAATTTTTACCTTTGCAGTGCTCTCATGAAAATATGCAGGAAGGATTCTTTAACATGCCACATGTAATGTGTCAAGGGGCATACATTTTTTAAGGTCTCTCCCAACTGACTCATTTCTAAAAGCTGAGTGCTTGGGGAAAGGAAAAGTCACAACCTTATTTCAAGTTGTCAGACCTTGGCAAGGGTCCAAACCCACATGTGAAGTGAGCACTCTAGCAACTGAGCTACATAGTGGTTATCAATGCAGTGGTTTATGTACAGTACTCACATTCTGGTGGCCAGTATTTTCTGGCATATGGAACTCCAAAGTACTTCTTAGCCTGGTTTACAAATTTCTGACGGAGTCTATCAGCATGGCCTGGGTCAGATCTGTGCCTTTTTCGTAGTTCTTTTAATCTTCTTTTTCTTAAAATTTCTTTCTGAAAAAAGAATGCCATGAGTGTATATATTGATTTTAATTTTACAAACTTTAATTTGATTGTATTAAGATTCTGAAGAAAGTTTTTTTTCATAACTGAATTGTTCCAACAATATCTAAAAGTAAACTAAGCCCTGCTTAGCTTGTCATGTGATCAGGATCAATTTGAAAGGGTACAATGGCTGTATCAAATGTACATCACAGAACAGCTGATCCTTTGATCTCAACTGATGGAAGATTTTTTTCTCCAAGTCATTTTGGGGCACCTGTACAGATATTATCATGCACAAGATTTCACAACAAATTTACATGACATAGGCCATTGCCTTGAGTCTATGATAAATATTATCTGTATAAATTATTCTAAAATTAAGAAGAGCAATTTTCTATGACAAAAACAAATCTGTTTCATACAAAAAAATGAAACTATGTTTCTTCTTACTTTAAAATGATTGATTTTTGTTGACATATCAATAGAATATTAATTTTGTACATTATTATCTTTGGATAGAGAAATTTAAAAACACACCAAATGGGTTTTTTTTTTAATCTTACATTCTAAATAATTTATTGAAATTGGTTTTGCTGAAGATTTTCAAATGTTAATTTTATGCATAAACTGAAGTTCTTAATAAGACAGCCTTTTTTCGTGGTCAAAACCAGATCAGAATCACAAACAAAAACAGAAACTTTAAGTTTCATTATGTTAGCAGCCTGAACTTAAAACTTCTGAGTACAACAACAGTATCATTATATATAAGTCATGATAAGTACCCATATTAAATAGTTACCCAGTACTTATCCAATGATCATTTGACTGACTACCTAGACACATCTGTATTCTGGCCTAAAATTGTGGGACCATTTTCATATCCCAGGAATAAAATCAATGATTTTAAATAAGATTTTGGGACCCTACACCTGCATGTACACCACAAGTTAAGCACAGACATAGTTTATGTCCAAAGCCTAACCCAAAAGACAAGTAAAAACCTGCAAATTAAGTTAAACAAGTAAACTTCCACCAGTGAGGCCAGGTGCTCCAGAAGGATAAGCACCTCCTGTATAGGTAGCTACATCTGCCATGTGTAAAATCTAAATTAAGAATGAATGAACTTTGAACTATGGGACATCAAATATATCCAGGATAATTTTGGATACAGAAACTATTGTGGCTAGAAATTTGTTGAACAATAGGGTTCGCTGCTGTACCATGTGATAAAAACTTCTAAATGTTTGTGCTGAACATTTTTGGAAAAACATTAATATCATAAATTCCAGGATTAACATTTTACAGGATTTTACAAGAAAATGTCATCTTTTAAGATGCCATTACCATTGGATATAAGTGTTCCAAGGAAACGTTAGGGGGTATTATGCGATACAGCAGCGGACCCCATTGTCCATCCAGCCATTTTCTATATCCTGGATAACCCATGCAGTTTCTGAACACATAAAATACTGTGCTAGTTTCCACTTAATGGTAAATGGCATTAGACATCATAAATTGTGTTCTAATGGCCATTATCATAAAGTCAATTATGGGACCCAACTTAAATTATTATTATGTGCATCCAACATCAATAACAGGATTATAAAATAAAAAGGTTTAGTCACCATGCAAAGAAATATGTTTCCATGACAACCTTTTTTGTAAAATAACAGGTGAATCACTTAAAATATCCTGAAAAAATTATATTGGATTTTTGATGGCTCGCATTAGACCTTAGATAAAGCCGGCGATAAATCAATAATTAAGTGACGTGACATGACAAAAAATATCAGGAAAAAATATTATATAGAAATCTGTAATACTTTTCATGTCCTTTTGTGATATATGGGTATCTATAATCTATATACAGTAACAATGGTTCAGGATTAGCATTTTTTGCTTTTTGTTTCATTTTTTTTTATTTATTTATCTTCCTTTTTTTTACTCCAGGTACAAGTAAACTAAACCTAAGCATTACAAAGATGTTTGACATTCAATATTAAAGAAATAGTCTTTGGTTCAGTTTTAGATGCTTACCATTGTCAAGTACATGTACATTTTGTTGAATCAACTACTCTGGCATATATAATGTCACTGGATGTATTTGATAAATTTCAATAAAGTTTTATGTCCTAATAAAAAATATGACAAGTATTTCCCAATGCTGAGACAACAGACACCCATACACTCTTAGAAAGGGAACAATCAAAGCTAACTGAGCTACAATATTGTTTGCCTTGTGAACTTTTCTCTGACTCAATGAGTGGAGTTTAATGTGCCAGCATCACAAGCCCCGAGTTTCACAATCATTCTTTAGCTAAAATTTTCCTTAACTTAAATTTAACAAAATTTTGTTATCTCTTTTTGGAACTACTGGCGAGTATTTTTGTCAAAACCAAAAACCTTAAATTCCTCAATATCTTGAAAATTAACAAAATTATAAGATTGAAAATTTGCAAGATTTAAGTTAAGGAAAATCTTAGCTAAGGAATGATTGTGAAACTGGAACCAGCTTACTAGAAATTTTAACTATGTGCCACAATATATCAAATGAAATCTGTAACAATGTTCAACCTAGGATTTTTCAGAAAGGGTCATTTTCAAAAACTCCTTTAAAACAACATAACATCACTATGTTTCATTCATATGATGTTAAATATAGCACACTAAGGCCTTAACAGTGGTCATTTGGCAAAATAAGGGATCAAAGGAACCTTCATAAATGAACACTGTTGTTATTTAAAAATCTTGATTTCACTAACATCTCTAGTGTTAATCCAAAATCATAACTATCTAAATGTGTAGAAATGTTCAACAAATTTTATCCTGTACCATTACTTTCGGTAAAACCTTGCTATAGTGTCCCTCCATAATTCTATCTTCTTACTTATTGCCAACAAATTTTGAAGACTTAAAATGCTTTCTTAATAAGCCTGACTCAATTTATTGCTCAAGCACCCATACCCCTGCATAATACCAAAATCTGACTTAAACAAATGGTGGCAATGGATCAAGGTTTTACTGTAGTTTTGTATCAACAGATTGGTCTACCAGTACTGTACTGGTATTTATTTTTGTCATGTTTGAACTAATCCCAAGTACAGCTGCAACTTTTGTTATTTTTATTCTTCCCTGATGGAGGTTCATTTGTTTAACTAAATTTACCAGTTTTCAAAGTGTTTAATTTGCATCTTGGATTGTGTGTTTCAACATGTTTGTTTTTGATTATCATAACAGAACAGTAAGGGATTTCTAATCTATTTCATCCTCTCATTTTAATATATATTATTTTATAAAAGGTATGTATACATTTTAATTTTCTTCCTGCTGTTGGACCTACCAAGTTGTCAGGTCAACAAGAGATACAAACAAAGTTAATGCACCATAACATCTGATCATTTACGATGACACCATCAATGTGAATTTAATAAACAAATTTTCTTTTTTCTATACAGGATATTTTATATTAATTATTTAAGCCACAGTAACCACAACTAATTGTGTCTCCACCCTGTGGCTAGGCAACAATGGTGGAATATAAAAAGCAATTCTGGTAAATATTAAAACCCGATATTAATGTAATTGTGGAAAAGTTTATATCCATGATTTTATCATTTTATTTCTGGTACATAATGATTGACAATTTTATTTCTGGTACATGTATATTCGTTTTAATATCAGTCATATCTATTATAAAACTGCTTTGTCATTGGTAAAGCATTGAACTGTTGAGATACTGTAATTATAGTTATATAACTGCTGTAGCTATTCCAAGCAAACTGATAAAAAAAATAAATGTAACGGTATGTAATGGTGTGTTATGATTTGTTTGTCTGCAACCGTTGTCATGGCAGTCACACTATCTCAACAGTTCAATGCGTATATTTTTATATTTACTTTAAATTGATCTTAAAGAAAATGATCTTTCAAATTTCAAATTCCTGCTTTATACAAGATGACAAATTATGACACTACTAGATGTAACAGCCATGTTGTTCACAATGATCCTTACTTATGTTTTCACATGGCAATCATTGTTATTGGTGTGACATTGTGTACTGTTTACGTCATATTTGCCATTTGCATGCTTACACAGTGATTGCATTAGGTTTTTTTTCCTTCATTAATGGGGAAACCCCAGCAAATGTAAATACATGTATAGTACTATGTGTAGGCAAACAACATTGACCTATCTGCTTGACCTTAAATTTAAATATTTATCATGGACGAGTATATGTATGGGGAACACAAGTACAAGTATATACTTGTCTACATATCACCAAACCTGTACATTGTATATATACTGACTTCGAATCCTATATAAATTTTCCTAATGAAAGGTCAGCAGACAGACCAATGTTGTTTGCCTATACTAAAATGGCCATCACAAACAGGTAAACATATAGCATATAACAAATACCGATATATATATATCATCAAAGAACATTGCTCCTGTAGGATGCTATATGATCATAGCTTCCTGATATATGACTACATATTCTGATAAGGTCAAGCAAGGGAACCTGTCAAAGAAGCTTTCCCTTGTATTCATTCAAATATAATCAATTTTTGTATATCAAGTCTTTTTAATGTAAATGGCTACCTCTTAATGCAAAACCTTGACCCTTTTCGACTAGGGCTACCCTATACATAAGCTTTTTTAAAATCCTTTATATAAGCCAGTTAAAATGCATTCATTTTTAAAAACAAGACTTAAATGTACAGCAATTCACTATGCAGCAACATTTTTAAGAGTGGTGCTTTTGGATGATAATTTGAATCTCATTAGAGGGCCCAATTAAAACCCTAAACATCAAATGCCCCTAAAATGAGCAAATAAAATATCGATGCATGTACCTAATAGGTTCTATACTGCTAAATGTCACATCAGCATTTTTCAGCTGTTCGCTAAAAGTGGAGTGGAAGTAATGGTGTTTTACACCCCTGGCAAGATTCTTTCACTTATCAATGGTGGAAAAAAACAGGAGTGTCACGAAAAAAAACCTACCAACAGTGCTGTGATGTCTCACCTTGAGACTACTCTGTCCCACAAGCCATCCATAAACAATAATGGCTACTATATAAATTTCTCAAGGTTAAAACTGTATGATCAAACATGTAGGATAACTGAAGATCGTAAAATTTTAACTGTTTTATTATTATATGATTCTTTTATTCAAGTCTTCACAGGAACAGAGTAAATGTGTGTTTAATGGGGTAAGACTGGCAAGTCTTTTACTTAACTTGTTCAAATGGAAATTATTGTTTGTATAAAAGCGACATCATCATGATGCCTAATGATTCAAATGCAATTCATAAAATATTTATTTGCATTGTAATATTGACACAAGGGTAATGATCTGTATATAAATAAAATTTTTACTTTAAAAAATATTTATGAATGCAAGATAAAATGAATTTAGTTGAATAACATGTACCGGTAGTTGGCTATGGGGCCTGCAAGTCTTGTCATGTGACGAGTTTGAAGTTGTACACCCCTTTAATCAGAGGAGATATTTCCAATCTGAATGTGACCTGATCTTGATGTTTAAAATTTCCTCACGAAAGCTTGGTAGTAAAACCTGAAAGTCACCAGGTTTAATTTGCCACAGATGATACTATAAAACCTGCAATTTTTTATATGTGTAATATAGTTAGTTTCTTCCCAAAGTAAATCAATGATTCTATGATCTTATCTTTTTACCATGAACTTCTCTTCCAAAAACATTGCAAACCTTTGTTCCACAGGTATCATTGGTAACTTTTGCACGGTTATATATATGCATCACTTGTAAAATTTGCAATCTACTTGTTGATGATGTCAGATAACAACATAGATATTTTATGCCATAAGTTCAAAATGTGTGCCATTTCTTCTAGTAGTATCTGTAAGTCTCATAGGAAAACTTTGATTTTGTATCCAGAAATGTTCCCCAAACTTTGAGGTCAAATAGCAAACATTGCCATCAGTTTTGTCAAATGATAATTTGGTGAATGAGGTCATTTAACATGGAGTCGAATCATGCTGGTTGTTATTGTACCCAGAAATTGCAAATTCAGACTAGTCACAAGACAACACTTGGCAGGTGTGTTAACAAGAACTAATAAGACAATGTGGGCCTATTTTATGTAATATGTCTTGTAACTTTTGTCAATAAACACAAACAACATTGAAAACATGGGAGATATAACATAACTTTATCTGCAATTTGTACAAGTTTGTTACATAAAACATACCAAAGTATAATCAAAACAAATAACACTAATATATTTTATTTATTTTTATTCACTTTAAAACAAAAACAAACAACAATACATAAAATAGCTTTCCATATTTTTTTTCTGCATGCATTCACAATTACTCAATAATATTACTCTCACACAAAACAGTGATATTTATACGTTCTACATTCACACATGGGCAAAAAGACATATTTTACAAAGCACATTGCATGACAGACAGTAATTACATTCTAAATGAGAACTAGTTTAAGTTTAAAAAAATTATTTCTAAAAAAATTACATAATTGTGTACAAAGATACAAAATTCATGGCCTAACTGTCTACACATTTAGATAATGTAATTATATACTTTTTTGTGGCCACAAATTTTCACAGCATTAAGAACTTGATCTGACCATTCCGTGAGAAAAACAAATTTTCACAGCTTTAAAAACTCTGACCATTTCGCAGGATTAAGACAGCAAAATGAGCTTAACTAATACATATTCTCTTTTCAGTGTTTTATATTTTTGATGAAAAAATGTGGAAAAATCCCAAAATAAGTAAAAATTAATATACTGTGAAAAAAACACATATAACAAAAAGTACAAGAATGCATATGGTATGCAGATATTAGCACACCCTAATTTCCAATCAACATTTAATATTTCTTTTAAAGTTTGGGTCATTCCATTTGTTTTTAGGGTTAACAGGCAGTTATGACAACATACCTTTTGATATAAAAAATATGACTTTGCAGTCTGTTTCATGTTAAAACATTGACAGTTTTAGGCCATTAAAAAAACTCCACTAAGTAAATTTATGAATAATTTATGTCTTGAGGAAGTCAAAAAATGACAAAATATGACCTTAAGTGACACAACAAACAGAAACAGATTTACTTCAAACCTGTACTTTATATCAATTTTAAGTTAAACAAAATTCTTTCATTTTTCATAATTATAATAATGAAAATAATGAAACATTTTCAAAACAAAAGTAACAGCTAGCCTATATGCAATATAGATAAGTTTTGATGAACTGTCTAATCAATGCTTGTGGTTTTGTAGTTAGAACTATGGCCAAAATCAGCATTTTACAAAGAGGATGTTTATTTTTATATATGTATCACAGACTAAATTTCAACATTTTTGAATATGAAAAATATTTTCATATTCAAAAATGTTGAAATTTAGTCTGACCAAAAAGAGACAGGCTAATTAACTCAAGTTCATACCTGACAGACTTATACCAATGAGTTGTTTTCATTGCTGATTAACGGAAATAAAACATTTAATTCAAAATAAATATCTGACAATCTATATATCTAAAGTTTATATTAAAAATACTTATAATTTCTGACTTAAAATATTTTTTATTCAAAATGTTGAAAAATATTTTCATATTCAAAAATGTTGAAATTTAGTCTGTGATATATTAACTTGAAATTGTAAAAAATTTGAACAATCATTTCTAAAACAAAATATCTATTGTTTGGATTTATTTCACTAAGGTGCTATGTTATTTGAAGTTTAAAATTTAATTCAAAACAAGAAAAAAATCAAGAATTTGTTCTTACTTTAAAAGTCTAATTTATCTAGAAATAATGTCTATGAAGTTACATTAATGAGAGAAAAAAATCCAAAAATGCAAAACCCATAATATTTAATGATTAAACACGTCATGAGCAGACGTCTAAATTAGAGCAAGCTTATATAAAACAGGAGTTATTTGAAGTAAAATGATTGATAATATACCATAACACCCTGCCCTTAAGATACAAACAATGGCCGCCAACCGTGATCTGACTCGATAATTTGTCTGGTACAAAAATATCATTATAAAATGTATATATGTACACCTTGAATAAAAGTGGGAATTTTATTTCTACCACATAAGTATAAAATTAAATTTAAATATTTATAATGTTATCTATTTTTTTTTGTTAAAGCGACAAAATGCCAATTGCAAACAAAGTTTTGTTTCATAGTAAGCGATACCAGTTGAACTGTAACCAAACTGGCCTTATTGCACTCTTAGAAAATGATCATTGGACAAAATTATGTACAAAAAATACAAATATAGACTGACTTTACAGCAGACTAAGACAGTTAGGAAACATACACAATTACAGTACCATATAATAAGAATATAACTTGGTTGCTATATATGTCCATTAACTTGCCATTTTGCTTTAATGGCTATTATTTTTAAAGTACATTGTTTCTATACTTTTCAGTATCAAAGGTTCTTTGCAGGATTAATTGCCAAATTTCATTGCAATATCAAAAGTTTGATAACAGGAAAACCACCAGTTGTTATGGGGGCTCTTCACCTTAGTGGTCTAGTTTTCTGGCTTTGCAATCACAGTAACACTAACTGTCCAGATTCAAATCTCACTCAGGTAAACTTCTACAGAATGACAGCAGGCAAGTTGGCGTGCCAAAGGTTGGTGGCTTTCTCTGGGTGCTCTTGTTTTTTCCATTGTCCCAGAACTGACTGTCTCAATATAAGTTAAAGAATCTTGACTGCAGCAAATGTACTAGCATATCAAAATTGATGTTTCTTGTGAAAAAATATTTCAAAATATAATAACATTAGATTAAAAAACCTTTTAAAGAACCAAATAGTTCCTTTTAAATATAAAATTAATATAGCAATTTATTGACACATCTTACAAAAATTTCAATAAGTAAAAACTTAACAAAAAAACTTTTATAATTCTGGTACATCTAGTGATTTATATTTTAGCTAGCTGTAAACTTCGAAAAAATTTGTCATGACACCTTACCAATATGTCACAATAAAACACAAGTTTTAACTTTCAAATAACCCTTTATAATAATTCACATACAAAGAGGTTGATGATACATATAGTTGGTAACATTTGTTGACAATTCTGTTAAATAAATAAAATAAAAAATTAAATCAGTTTAATTTATTTTCAATTAAATTTAAAGACCATATTGATAAACATAGATGTGTTAAACTTAAACTGAGCAAAAAAGAAAAAAGAAAATTAAATTAAAATAATTACTTTAAAGTCTTTTACAAAGAAAAATAAAAACAAAAAGGAACGACAACTTATGCTAAGATTAGAATTTGAAAAATAACTATTCAATCAATAGTCAAAACAAATCTTTAGAACTAAATTGTTATGTTTTGGTTTAAATTCTATCACACAAAGCAAAATACATAGTTTAAATTTCAAACTTTACAAAGAAGAATTTTTCAATTATAATATAAAATTACATTTTTTACATACAATTGTTGCACAGGTCTTTAAAAATTTGAATAGTATCTAAAACTATTGTAATTTTACAATTCCTGTAAGTTTTACTTATAATGTTAATAATAATAATTACCTGGTTAAAAATGTAACAGACTTCATATACATATATACAATATATATATAATAAAAACTAATATCTACTGGTATTTGGGAGTAAAATCATGCAAAAAAAAATATATGTATACATAGTGAACAAGATCGGGACAGAGCATGACTAATTTTTGATATTGAGATGTGGTGCATAAAAGCAATGTATACAATAATATTTATATCACCAGCATACGAATGCCACAATACACCTTGAAGTCATGATGTCACCGATATTAACTGGAGTTATTTCCCTTGTCTCCAGTTACCTCCCTTACATGGAATTGAGAAAAGAGTGTAGAAGTATAAAAAAAATAAATAAGCTTTAAATCTTCTTCATATTATTGAAGTTAAGTTATAAACTGAGTTTTTGTATATTAATCTATCATTGTCAAATTGTAAATTTAAATTTTGCACACAAAAAAAGATCTGAATTAATTAATATTCCAAATCCAGTTTTTCCTGGTATTATTGAATTCTGTTTGTGCAGACAGACAATGCATTATTGGTATGCAATTTGCATCATTTATCACTTTATCTTAATAAAATTTAAATATACCTGAAGGAAAATTTAAAATAAATCAAATATATATTGTCCAATAGGAATCTAGCTATGAAGTCACCATAGTAAACTTGTAATATGAAGATGATTACTGCAGGGTACAATTATATCTACTACCAGTACTTATTATGCAAGTACTTCCTTGCCATAAATACCTATATGGAGTACCAGTGTACCAATGTACATTCTCAAGACTTACAACAAGTTATATAATACAAACAATGACAGTGAATATTTAAACGATGTTGTTTTTTTTTTAATTCCAAAATCTAGAAAGAATACAAAAAAGTGTGATGAGTGGTGGCAGAAATGGTAGGGGAGGGTGGTAGATTTTCTGATATTGGAAGTAAAAACATCCAGATTGACAAAGACCCGATTAAATCAAAAGATTTTAAAATAAATCTGGGAGAAAGTAAGCTACCATTCATTTGATTGTTTTTAAAAGAATGTTAACGTGTCCCACTTGAACATAATACACCTGACTTGAATATACATGTTAACAAAAATTTTAAAGACATCCCTTCTGTTACTTAAGAAAACACAAACAGGTTTGCCAAAGTTTACTTATTAACTAAGAATAATATTTACAGTGGAGATTGTCCAATGTTTTGTTTGATAATTATGTAAAGATTTACCAAGGTTTAACTTTCATTGTGATTTCTCTATTAAATTTTAGAAGTTATATTTATTCTGCAAACAATACAAAGAACATACTAATATCCCTCTCCTCTATTGACTACAAACACATTAGGTATGGTGTGAATATTTACTTATTAATTTTGAGCTTTCTGTACACAGTTCATTAGTAACGGTTATGTAATCCATAATACTGAAAATAGGTGTTTTTACGTTTACAACATACAAATTGTTGTGAAGTCAAACAAAAACAGCCAAGAGGATAATAACATAATTTGTGGGCATATTTAGTCCATTATAAAACTTTGAAAATTATTCTCAAGCCAGGACATGGCATATATTCTATGTTAAGCATGGTGACAAAAGTCATTCTGTTTTTTGCCATGTTGAACTTTGTTCAAACAAGCTTAATCAGAAAGCAGGCAAAGAGGCACTGCAATCTTTAATTGCATGCTTCAAACCATTCTGCCACCTTAGTAAAAAAGTTTTGCTGTAAACCAAACAAGTATCAAGATAAAAAAAAGCCATGGACTCTTCTATCTTGTCTGACTTGTTTTTTGTTAAATATTTAATATTTTTACATATGTACATTCCATAGATATTAATTTGTACAATCATAAATATTTGTATGGTTTTTATTCTTGTTTAATTATAAGAAATAGAAAGCAAATAATGACTAACACCAAAATGTTTTCTGGTAAAATGCTTAATTAATTATATTTGATATTTTTAGAATCAAAATTTTAGGCCAAAACATTAGGAAATGGATTAAAAATTGTGCTTTATTATTTGTTTACTGAACAATTTTAATAACCGATTGTATATTTTGTGTTCTAATTAATTAAAACAAAGTTGCCAATCTTTATCTAAACAAAAGAAAGTCCAAGAATGAGTACATGTTTGGCAAAAACACAAGAGGACATTGCTAAGAATGGTTAGTGTTTGACAAAATATTAACCTCTGTGTCCAGGCAATTAACCTATTCAATATGTACACGGAGTGTCTTATTTTGATTTAATCAAGGGTACAGACCTCGAAAGGGGAGGCAATATCAATACATGTATACAACTTATATCTGTAATTTGACATGTCTGTTATTTGATACTGAAATAAAAATGTCACCAGAAAATCATTAATGAAATATTTCCGAAAAAGCATGAAAATCATATGAAAATAGAATTAATTAGGACAAAGATCAACAGAGAAGTTTCCTGTCACAGAGGTAATGATCTGTGGTTATTAATGGCAAAAATCAAACAAAGACACAAAGCCATCATTCTTATACAAGAAACATTGATCCTTGAGGAGTTCAACACTCTCTTAAAGTCAAAGTAAATATACAAATCTATGAGCATTTTATGTGACAGTTCTTAGGATTTTTCTTTACATTTTTTATTGAAAAAAAAGAATATTTGCACTACTGGGCTCTATTTTTAGGGTTGAGGGTCAACCACCTTTTTAACAAACAAAAGATGTCCACTCAGTTTAATGTGTCTTTGTTCTACAAGTAATAAACATTTTATATATTATGTATTGTATGTTAATATCGGCATATGATGGGACAGAAAAATCATTATTAATAGCAATCATTATTTTACTATTGGTTATGAGCAAGGTTATTACTTTGCAATTGCTAGAATGATTTCAGACTAAGATGACACACCTATCAGTGATTATAAACTACCGGTAGTCTACAGTCATGGCTGTGCGGTGCCTGCAATCAGTCACAGGGATGTATATATTCAATTCCTAATCAATTCAGCAGATTGTTTCTGGTCTTCAGTTAACTCTTGATAAGCACATGGCTGTTCGATTAATTAGCCCTAAGTGTGCTTTACATTTCATTGGCATTGGCCAAAAGTTTTAAACTTGAAGACAATTGTTTATACATGTATTTCAAGATTTGTAACTGGTAAATTTGCTTGTTTAAGAATTATTTAATTAAAATATCATTCCAGAAAATTCCTCAATTTGGCACAAGCACTTATTGTTGTCAAATTGGGTACTACATCTTGATTTCATTGGGCATTATTTAGGGTTTTGCTTGATTGGACATTTGGACTTGATTTAATTGGTAATGATACAATTGGGCATCAAAACTTCATAGAACTAGGCACCTGCAGATCTTGATATAAATGACCATAAGAACTTGATAAAATTGGACATCAGAACTTCGGGCTTCAGCACTTGATTAAAGTTGGCATCAGAACTTGGTTCAATTTAGACATCAGAAGAAACTTACTTAGGATTTCATTGGGATTCAGTGTTTGATACAATTCAGCATAAGAAATTGATGCAATTGATAAAACCGACATTATAATTTGATCATTGTGAATATAAGTCAATACATACTGATAAAAAGGTTAATAAGCTAGATTCAATCTGAGGAAATGAAATTACATGTTCTAGAAAATCAATTTATATTTTTTAAAAAAAATCTAAATAATTTAAATAAGAAAACTATAAATATTCAGGATTACATGGGGTTTGAAAACCTTTGAAAACTTTCGAGTGTTTACTTGTCATGCCTGCTCTGCAGGTGTAAAATCCAATGCATTGAACATTTATTTATGTTAAATTTTATAATGTCAAAATCCCTGCAGAGTCAATTAAATAGTGTAGCACTATTGACTGGCTTTTAGCAGTGAATGTGATAATAAAATTAATTCACTTCTTGGTAATTAAAACCCCATACATAAGGATATAGTGACTAATATAGACTGGTCATTAATAAAGAAACTTTCACTTTATGACATAGCTCTCTGATTTTGTTTACTTTTCAAAGAGATCAACAGAAAAAGTAAATTTAAACAGATAATATTTGTGGTATCCCCCGGCAACAATGAACTCTTATTAACATCCTGGTTATTAATAGTTCTTTCATGACTAGGGCACATGTAACAACAATTATTTAATTTTTTGTTGTTTTCTTGGTTCATTTGTTTGTTGTGTGTAATGTTCTTGGTTACATTAAATATTGTAAAAGTGTGTACCCAGTATTTTCAGCAACTCTTTGCTATACGGACATTGAAAAACAAATTTGACAATTTTGTTTAAAATTTTGTATCAAGATATTTATTAAATAATCAAAACATTTGAAACTCTCTAGCCAAATTTAAGGATTTTTCAACTTCAAAGGCAAATAACTCTAATAAAAAATCAGTCAAAATTAACACATAGACAAAAAAAAAAAAAAACAAACAAAAAAAATAGGATTAAAGAACATTGAAAACTGCTGCTGTTTTATAGAAAACACTATCTGCAACATTTCAAAAGATGAGGTATCCTATTTAACTGGGATTTTATAACCATGGAAATTTTATAGGAAAAAACTAGGCGTGTTGAAAGTTTTTTTTAATACAAAATTTATTAAGAATTGGGCCTATATATTCACTGACCTTCGATAAATTTACAAAATAACATTTATTGAATGCAATGAACTCACAAACACATAAAAAATTAAGTTTGTCTTTTGTTAACTTGGCATACCGAGTATTTAATTTAGCTGACATTGTAAATTTGAATAAAGCAACACTTGATCTAGTGTACAGATGAAATATAAGCCACTTTATTACCCTCTCAAGACTGGGTGGGGTGTGGAGTAGATGTAAAACTCCATATAACATTGTACATTTACCATGTGTGTCAGGAGATACCATGGTATGTCCCACTTAATTCTAACATGGATCCAATTTCACCTCATGACTTTAAATATAAGATCCTTTATACCAGAAATATTTAAAAGGTAATTGGACATTTTAGTTAAAACAACATGAAAATTTAAACAAGCAGATTTAACCAGAGTTAAAATATCATCCAGAGATTTATAAAAATGTGTGGCCCAGATCAGCAAATGGCTTTAACATGATGTGCACATTAGATTTACTGGTATTTTTTTCACTTGCAACTTGCCAGAACACTTGAACTTATTGATATACACAGAGTATGCACATTGCACATGTTCCACTTGTTCATTGTATCAAACTTCCTGGTTCAGAAAATGAGATATTATTGATTGTCATTATCTAGACATAGCGCTTCTAAAATGTCTTCAAGACTTAAAATACTGAGACCATGGTGGCATTTAATAAAATAGTCATTGAAAGAAAAACTTGAAAACAGACAGACAGAACCAAACATACATACACTGTGAAGTGGTTCCTTTATTTCTACTGTTTTGTATTCTTCAATGGGGTGGGCATCATTTAATGATTTAATGATAGAAAAATGGAAAAGGAACTTTTTATGGACTTTTACAATTTTTTTGTGAAAGTTCAATAAAAATTAGAATGATTTATCCACAAAAAACAGTCCAAACACACAAAGTCAGTGTATAAAACTAATTAATATTCATATAATGCTGCTAATAATCCATCAGGCAGAACATATTTCATATTTCCGTTCAAAAATATTTCAAATATATGAGTAAATATCCTATTATAATAAGTCGCTTTAGTTTATGTAATTTCAAATTAGCCTGCACAGGTAATTTACAATTTAAATGGGACATGAAAAGAATTTGAAATAAGGTAATTATTACACAAGAATGATGAAGCGTTTTTGATATTTTAGTAGAAAAACCAACTAAGCTGAAAAGTGACTAAGTAGAAAAACCAACTAAGCTCAAAAGTGACTAAAGAGAAGGCGAATACTTACACCTTACGAACAAAATTTACGCCGACATGATCAGAAGATTTTTGTAAAATTTCAATATAACACCTGAATCGACAAGTTACATGATTTAAATGATAAATAAATTTACCTTAAGTCTGACCTTTCAAAGAGATTATTTTCTCATTAAGCATATAGAGAAATCTTGTAAAGAGTAATATTACATCAATTTTAATTGCATCTAAATGATGTTATGTGTGTTGATCTTGAAATCAAAACTTTAAAATTTAAAATCTAGTGCATAGTAATCAATTCATGTTATTTAAAAAAAATAAACATTTAGATTTCACAGATTGGGCTAAATATAGAATAAAGATTTTTAAAAGCCCTTTTTACAAAGTAGAAATCTGACCCAGTAGAAATCAGAGATAGCTTTTTGTGATTCTTGTCTCTCAAAATTTCAAATAAGTGTCATATGTCATCTTATTTAAAACCTCTGAAAAAAATCTGTAAATAAAGTTGTGCATCGGTAACTGATAACTTAGAATATGGTAACCAGTATGTTTACTTGAAGATATCATCAAAACCTACCAGTGAGAGTAAAATGGGATCCAGGTAGGAGGGGGTGGGGGTTGGGGTGGTGGGAAGGAACTTTCTTCTTGAACCTTCTAAAAATAATAAATTTCTAAATTCAATTAAATAATTACAATGAAATCTCTGAGAATGTAATTGGCACTCAACTCCTGCAATAAAATCATATTAGCTGATTTATTTATATGAAAATAATAATCTTAAAACAAAAAGTTAAGCAAATACATTTAAAGCAGCAAAAATTAATAAACAAATAAAAATTGTGAAAGTGTAAAAAGTATAGAGTCTACAGATGATCTCCAAATTTTGTAAAACAAAGTTCTAAAATTGTCTTATTTTTTACGATCCACGTGTTGTAATGCAAACTCTGCGGACATCTTTACCTGACAGTATTAGAGAATGCATTTACAAGTCTAATGCTGTTAGGTAAGATGTCATCAGAACTCACCCAAATTCAACATGGCTTCCTGAGGAGTTCCCATCGTCCACATGTAGACAGACGAGGGCCAAATCAACGGAGTATTCAATCTGTAGAGATGTGATGTGAAGCATTCTGTGCAAACCATGCAAAACTGATGAAACTGGCATAAAAAAGCGGGAACTGTTCTTAATCACTATGTAATGTCATATAACTAAGTTGACTGAAGGTAAAGCATATTAAAAATCTCCCAAACATTACATATATATACATAGACCTGTAACGTAAAACAACTAAAAATCAAAGGTACCGATCCTTGATGATAGGTGTGCACGCATACACGTCAAAGCTGTTGAACAAGTTTCACTTTCCCACTCAATCACAATTGATGCATGAAACAGTCACTTAAAAGACCACATTTAATGATTTTTAACATTTATGTATGTATATATACATCTCTGCTCTGATGTACTAGTACACACTCCATTTTATGAAATTCGATGAAGCGTCCGATCAACCCAAGACATAATTTATCCATCATTTTATATCATTAAGAATATGCTAATTTTAGACATATAATTCACAAACCAATAAACACAGAGGATCAAAGTAGTTTATATGCTTATATACTTCAGTTAATTCATAAAAAACCCTAAAATCATGGCATCCATACTTTTTTCATACCTTAAGTCATGTCTTGATCTCGATAGAATAAACTTATTTCTCACAATAATCCAATATATTCCAGGAATTACAAAAAATGTGAAAATTTGAATTTAAATGTCAAGTTCATCCCAAATGTCTCAAAAGTAGAAATCATATCTTCATTGTTGAAATATTCAGTAACAATTGACAAAGTATATTATATGACGATAGGTATCCTATATATTGGACTAAGGTAGAAAAACTACTCGCCTGGCTGGTCATGAAAAATGCCTCCCTTGATAATAACTGTTGCACATTTACTCAAACTTATTATAGCTTGAATTAACAAGTCAACCATGAAAATCATTGGTGGGTTGCGTTTTTTTCTCCCTTTTTTCGGCTCTTTATGAGTCAGCTAGTCCAGGCCACATTTTAAAAAAAAAAGAAATCGACCAGCCAGCATCGTTACATTTGTATAATTATATATTAACAAACTAAAGTCTCCTACGTCCAATATATAACTAGAACACGAGTCCAGTTTCTGATTTGCCCTAAAACAATCCTTTAGCTAGTTTTACCTTTAATCTGATAAAATAATTCCTTTTAAAGCAAACATGTAACTGGCGGCTAATTATCTCTCACTGAGAAATGACATGACGGAGACATGTATTTAAACAAAGACTCCGGGATCAACAAAAACTGCTCATGGCTACAACTGTACACAGTGACAGACTTCAAGCAGGAGAAACATCATATAAAACATAATGTATTCATGTCCTCTTATAACCTTTTATAACACTTACACTACCTAGGTTAAATCATTTTTACAAGAAAATCATTTCTATTATATAAAAAAAAATAAAATGCCAAAAATTTGGCTGATTCTATAAAGTATTTTGATCACTTCATATACACTAAAATAAAAAAAACAATTATGCAATTTCATTCAATAATTATAATATTGTAATGATTAAAAATAGATACTTATATAAGTTTACTCTGCTTATGAATTTGAAATAAAAATTAACTTGCTGATAATTTTATTAAAGTTAGAGATACATGTATACCTAATGATGTATGAAGCTTGATACTGCTGCATTCATAGGAACACTCTAACAATGGTTATATACATGTGCACTTTGCTTAAGAACATAAGAATTTTATAAACAAGTATGGTATTTCATTTTCAAGAATTGAATAGCTCTACACTTTCAGAAAAAACTAATTCACTTTTTGAAATAAACATATTACACTGTTTGAATTTAATATTATTTATTTCATTTCAGAAAATGATTCCTAGTTAGTAGCTTCACATTTTGGCAATTAATTCCTAACTTTTTTTTTTTAAAAAAAGTACCTTTAAAATTACCCGGTACTGAAAAATGTTCATTATTCTCAAAAAAAAAAAAAAAAATCAATTCAACCTCTTTAAAAAAATCAAAATGACAAAAATTGCGGACAGAAACAAATTAATTTCATCTGAAAATAATTGAACAAGTCATATGAAACTGTATCTCATTTGAATAAGAAGTGTCGCATCGTATATTCCTGATTTTGATTGTTTTAGAGATAGGTTAAACTTTGAATGACTGTAGCCAGTCAACCAATATTATTAATAAATTATAATATAGTTTGATCTGTCTATCATCTCATCTGATTATATGAAGGTAGAGTTCATTGATAACCCATAATCCCTTCTGGTCAACTTTATCCACCACAAAGGACATTTATCAGTTATTGAAATGAAAATTCTATGGATACAAATATGCCAGGATTAATATGCCATTTTAATCTAATCTGATTACAACCATCACTGAACACTTTCATTTACACTTGTAATTTCACCATATCAATATCACATATATGACCATCTTGTTGTTCTCGCTCACAAAGAGAACATAACAACTAGGTTGGAAATATCAACTTTTTCCTACACCTGACAAAGAAAACAATACACATATACCTTTTTCACCATCTGATAAAAAATCTCTCCCAGAAAAAAATAATAAAAAAGTACAACCACTAGATAACCATCAGTATAAATTTTCCATAAAATTCGGAAGAATCCAGATTTAAATCTTTACAATTTCAATTTGAACAATAAATAAATGAATAAATAAATGAATAAATAAAATAATAATTATAAAGTAATAAAAATAAAATATAAATAAAACTACCTTTCTATCTCTATCAAATTTTTCCAACATTTGTTTTACAACAAAACCACAACAAAATTAATAATACATTGGTACTCTGTATAAAAAGTGTAACACTATTACACACGAACCAATTACACATGTACTTAGTATCCAAGGTCCATATACCAACTACACAATGACACGGTTCCTACATACCTTTGACTAAAATAAAACCAGGATGTGTTTGAACCTATCAAATAATTTCACTGTCCTCTATCCTAAGTACCATGTCAATATTGACTTACAAATGAGACTATATATTATTATAAGTCCAGTGTTACTGGTTTTATGATAGCAAACACTCCAAATCACAAACCAATCTCTTCTTTAAACCCAAATACCAATATTACCTTACTCTTTATCAAACACAGGTTACTAGAGTACAATTTGTTTGTAAAAATTGTTTTGGATATTAGTTGTGAAAGTATCTCATTACCAAACAAAAATGGCTACACGAATATCAGAATGTGCATTCACTGTGACACACGTATTTTCTAGGTGGATATAGAATTCTACTAATTAAATGTTTGCTTATACCGGCATTGGAGGATGGAAAAAATTGACTGCATATTGCACTGAAAGCTCTCACATTGCGGAATGTTGGTTTTTAATAAAAGAACACCCACATGTCAAAGATATTTGTACAATTGCGGATTATATAATTTAAAGCCTGGTAACGGAATAATCTGCCTTTTTTTAGAAGTTAATTTAGGATTAAAAAGAGAGGCCAAATACAAATGTATATGAAAGATACCCAGTGCCTATAACTTTACTTTTGGACCAGGATATGAATTCCTAAATTCTTAATATTGGTACATATATATATATGTTCTGACAATGAATTTGGTATTTTGGGTGTGGCTGTATGAAGTTTAGAACAGTTTGTAAATTTTTGAATACTGGTACTTAATCATTTTTAATAAAGAGTTAAATCTCCAACAAGTTCTTAAGATTTAACTGCAAAAATAATGTACTACATGTATAATGAAATTGAGAAAGTTTTGGCTGAACAACATGAACTTGTTTTGGCTGAACAACATGAACTTGTTGTAGCTGAACAATAGAAACTTGTTTTGGCTGAACAACATGAACTTGTTGTAGCTGAACATCATGAACTTGTTGTAGCTGAACAACATGAACTTGTTGTAGCTGAACATCATGAACATCAAATACATACCAAGTTATTATGTAAAATACCCATCATATGACAAATTTTATAGAATGCTAAGTCTATGTAATATCAAATTGTTTTATAATATTTCCATATTTTTTCATATTATATCAAAAGATTTCCATTGAATTAGTAAGTTGTCATAACTTATCATAGTTACTTTAATATGCATTCATATTTTATACTATATTATATTATAATTATATCGTAATATTGTAATGTAATATCAGTTATCCAGTATTGTAAATTATGTATTATATTGTATGCCCTCATGCTCCACTCTTTGAGTGGCTGAGTGATTTAATGAATAAATTGAATTGAATTGAATTGTTTTGGCTGAACAACATCAACTTGGCAATAACTATAGCCATCAAATATGATGTGACACAACAAACGCATAAAATGAGCAATATAAGACAAATGTTTAACATATATGTTTTAGCGAAGACCAGCCTTACAGATTTCCTGATTCAGAACAATGTCAATCATTTCAGGCAAGGTCTGAAGTTTAATGGTCTTGGATCACCCATCATGAACCCATGGGCAAAAATAATTTCTACTTTCTAGACTGTCTTCACTCCCACCAAACCAATGATCTATATGGGCCATTGAACAAGATATTTTTGTTGCCAATATTAAGTGAATTTACATGATTTTACTTGATTTAACAGATAAAATTTAAATGTACCCTATATTTACAGGAGCATGTACCACCTCCTGTTGGCTTCAGTGAATAAAGCTGAATTGAAATTGAAATTATCATTTGCTAAAAAAAAATTCGCCTCAGGATGCTACCAATATTTTGTGTAGTTCAGAACTATCAATTTTGCATTAATATCGTATTCATGCGTAACAACATTTTCGATGCTCCATGAGTCATTATAATTTGAAAGGTAATATATTCTACATTTCATTTACATATTAACAAACATTCTCATTTTATCTATGCTCAGAATTTTAATACTGAAATGTCAGAGAAAAAAACAAAGATCCGGTTGTCATGAAAATTTACAAATCATTGGAGTTTTTTCTTCAAATGTCATCAGTCAAATTTTTTTGAGGAAAAAAAGAAAAATATATTTGTTAATGCATTCAATTCATTTACAATTTAAAGGGTGTTTTTCACATTTATTAAATCTATTGTTTTAATTTTTCTATATCTTAAATCTAATTTATTACAATTAATTACAGAATTGGCGTCCGAGACTTTTTGAAACAAATCGCAGTATATTTTAACACATCTGTGTAGCTAAAAAGTAGTCAGAAATTTTAAGTACATATAAATATTTATAAATATTTTTGTTAGAATATTGCGGATAGACAAATAATTCTTATAACTGGCATTACTGCATAATTTCCATGGTGGAAGTTCACATGTTTAATTTAATTTTCCATATTTCAAAGATTTTACAAATTGCATAAAATGGTATTATAATATATAATATAATACATATTCTCACTTACAATTAAGTTTTGATATTCTGGCCTAGCTATATATTACAAATTCAATTCCAACACACATATCAACGTAAAATAATTTGAAGTTTTTGTCTGTTTTAAATTAGATATACCATACTTAAACTATGTTTTTAAAGTATGTCAAAAACATTTATTTTGGTATTAAACCACATATTACCTATCAAAGAAAACTAAAATATACATTTTTATGTTATAACTATCTACATTGTTCATAATGAAAATTTAAAATCATAGCAGAGAATTCCAAAATTCTTTTAAATATTTAAATAAAATGACATTTTTATAAGCTAAAAGTTCAAAATTATAGCATAGAGTTCCAGAAATCTTTCAAATATTAAAATATTTTATAAAGTTGAAAAAAAAACTCATCCAGGTATGTCAATTTTAAAATCTTCCTGGATACAAGAATGTACAAAAATTCACAGATAAAGTAAACGCCCTTATTTGTCTGTAAGTTATTAATACTGGAATAATTATCATATCTTTGAAGTATAAAAACGCTTGGCTTAAGGAATAAATTTGTATAAAGATATGTCATTTTTATTTTAAATAATGATATAATGCCGATAAGGTTAAGTCACTGTGGCTTTCAACTTTACAAACATTTTGAAACGACCAATGATCATAGGACAGGTGTAACTTATATAGTCATAAACCTTGGTTATTACACTCCCATACTTTTCAACGATGAACATGAATATTTAAATTTCTTCGTCAAGGATGAGTATTGATAATGAACATAAAAACATTCTATTTAAAGTTAAAGCGTTTATTTCATCATAACAACTATGATCTATCATCTGATTAAATAACTTACATGTATATATACAAATTTATAAATGTCCCATCTTAAACTTTGAAAGGGGAAACCTGAGGGTCTTCCGAAATTCACATACCGGTATAAATCATACTGTCGCATGAGCAATTATCAACCCTGTCCCCACACCCACCCCTTTTTTAATTTTTTTTTATTTTGTTGGACATAAAATAATGTGGTGTGATTTTTTTCTAACCCTAATTTGTTTTATTTCCCTGAGATTATTGTAAACATTTTTCAAAATTTTTTTCATTGGGAAAAACTCCCCAGAGTCCCCAACATGAAAGACCTCTCATCAGTGTGTGTGTGTGTGTGTGTGTGTGTGTGTGTGTGTGTGTGTGTGTGAAGAAAGAGTAAGAGAGAGAGTAGAGTATCAATAATTCAGTATCTATTTGTAAAATATGGATACTATTAATAACTATATAATTATAAAATTATTATTCTAACTGTAATATGACTGAATTTTTTCAATAAGGTACATCTAAACTTTCATAAAACATTATGGTAAAATAAATAACCTTATATTCTTACCAAATATAGCTACAATCCTCAAAATAAAAACCTATCCGATATCATATCAATTTCCAAAAAAAAGCCATGATCCTCAAAATAAACCCAGCCGACATTATCAATATCCAATTTCATAAAAATGGCACATCCATTTGACAAAAATAAATCAAAACCAATTTCACAAGAGAAAAAACACACCAACAAATTAATAAAAATATACCACCAGAAAACATATGATATATCCTTATTTCATCCCAAGATATTTCCATCAAAATGTCAAATGTTACTTATTAAGTAACTTTAAATGTCTAAATAAGGAATGCAGTTGTATTTCCAATATATATTATATATATATCATGTACTACCAGGTACCATAGAAATAATGCTATGTCACTGTATAAATTTGATCCAGAAAATTAAGATTTTTATGTGATCACCAGGTTACTACCAGATAACAGGATGATTCTTCCACCTGAGAATTGCTGATAAATTCATATTACCATAGTTACAAAATAAACAAATATGGTTGCCATAGATTATCTTGTCAATGAATATCAAGAAAAGTCCAAAAATAGAATATTTGAATAAAAATACAAACTGTATATATTATGCATGTTTGTTGTCATTTACACATTCTTTGTTTGGGATTTATATATACATACCCGGCATATGTAATAATAAAACTTTGAAATATTTATTTATACTGTCATGGTCATTAGAAATGATATCAATACATAAATTGGTGATAAAAACAATCCAGTTATTGATTCATAGAATTGTTTATACAGCACCAACATTTAGATGTTTTTATTTTATTTTTTAAAATTATTTTTATTGGTACTAAGGTACTCACTAGTAGTTAAATATTTTGTATTTCCATGAATATTGTAAGTTATAAATTTGGGAGTTAAGTTACATTTTAAAGAAAATTAAATCAATAAATTAATAGTGTTGTGTCAGTGACACAAGTATTTAATACCCTAACACTCTTAAGCATACACAAAGAAAAATTCAGATTGATACAGTTCTTTGGATTTTAAATCTTAAAATTTTTATCAATAAATTAATTAGCTTAAATAAAGAGAGTATGTGGTATAATTCATACCTCAATTTCTAATGAAGTTCATATATACATGTATAATGTACCAAATTTACTGACCTACCATTGTATACGAGTAATCTACTACCCATAGGCCAATAAGGGGAGGGGGTGTGTCTCCAAGGACTGCTATAATAGGATTTAAATGTTTGACCCAACTTTCATTTTCATTATCTATCTAGTCCAGGTCAGTTTTAAAATGAACTACTGATATTAAGAAAATATAATGTCTAAACTCTACCTGCTTTTCTTTCTTAAATTTCATGAAGGATTCTTGTAAATTTGCCTTTTTCTTCTTTTTCTTTCCTTTATTCACTGGTGTACCCGGCATATTGTTGTCATCATTATCAGGACCAAAGTCAACTGTCAGAAAGTCAAAAGTTTTACTTTTGACCAAAGTTTTTCCATTTTTATTTATTATGGTGTTGTCTTCTTCTGCATTGTTTATCTCAGTATCACTAGCACTCTCAGTACTACTGTCACTGTCTTGTCCGCATGGGTCATGCATATCGGCCATGTCATGATCTGATCAATGATCCCTACAACTGACCGGTCGTTACTCTGCGGTCACAACAAAATTGCTAACTATGCAGTTCGTTACACGATATTGCCTATTAAACAATTAACTAAGTTGTATAACTTCGTTGAGCAATCCTAAACAAATCTATTTTTAACACCTCGTTTATATTAAGGGGCTTACAAAGTCATTAAACATGCAAGGTAACCTTTGTATGTATGACGCCATGGTAATCCCAAACAACCTCCTATTTGCATTACGGCCGTGCACCTTACCACAGTAGACGATAAATCCCAATCTAATGCATTAGCACGTAACTGGTTCAAACGGTGGTATTTCATGTAATACTTTTCTAATTTATAACAAAACATATCATACCGATTTATTAAAAAATCATGTTGAATTTCAAAATACATTAATTAATTAATTTTAAAGTCTTTTACAGTTTAAAATTTAAGCGCACTATAATAATTTTAATGAAAATTTTTATTTTCCACAAAATTTATGACAGACTTGAATAAATAAAATACCTGTATACTTGACGCTTCAATTGATAAAGCCTAATTACAACAACGTTTCACTAAATCAATATAATTGCCATGGAATCAACATTGATATTTTGTCTTAATAAAGTACACGAAAGAACTTAAATAGACTGTAAACTGAAGGTGCGCTTGAAGTAACGCTTGCATCGATTCGTCAATCATTTTCGATCATCCAATGAAAAGTAAGTTTACATACCGCATACCGATGACTGGGGTTCCTAAAGGGTAAGTAAGTTAAAAATTCACAGACTATCCCAGTGATTAAATTGAACGCTTAAAAGTGGGGAAATTATATGAACTGTTAAACTACACGCTTTTCAACAAGAAATGTAAAAAAGTTATTTATTTATTTATTTATTTATTGTTGACTGCAACCCGATCCCTGACATGCTCCATCCGTCTATAGCATTCGGCTGAGTATGTTTTTAGAAATAAATAGTTATTTATTTAGTAATATTGCGTACAGTATTGCAAAAGATGAAAAAAATACATATTTAACTAAAAAGAATATTAAAGTAGAAAAATCACACGGGCGTTTTAAAATAGTAGACGCAGTGGAGGATGTCGGACGTGGCAACATTTTCCCTTTCTTGTCGCCAGCAAGGCGAGACTGGGAATATTCAAAATTAATGGTTCTAATTTAAAAGCCCTTTTTACCGAAACAATTTTATGAATATTTCAGAAGAAAGTTATTAAACGGTTTCTTTAATGTTTTTGCATCGGCAATTTTGTTAACACTTTCGCCGCACATGCCGCAGCATTTTGATTGCTTTGGCCTTTAACAAGTAATATTTACCTGAATCAAGTCAGTAAAGTCTAAATAAATTATATTTTAGTCTACATTGCAGATTGTTTTAGCATATTAAATAAGCTTTCTAAAGAAACAAGAGTAAGGTTATCACTGATATAAGTAATTCTGATAGATATAGTTAGTCAATAATTATTATATCCAGAATTTTAAATGTGGTGCATCTCATTTAGAGATCCGATTGATTGTCCAAGAAGAGTCCTTCTAACTGACATACCGGTCCATGTCCATATCACAATCCCAAAAGCAAAGTAAAATCTTTCGGAAAACTGGCAAATTAAGTTAAGCGCGTGAACTTATACAAAGAAAATGAGACCGGGTGACCTCATGGCCAGAAGAGTTTGAAAACCACTCTTTGCACTCAAACGATATATATGTTTATACATAAATGACCAAAAACCAAGTCCTTCGAGGAAACTCTAAATCAGGAAACGCACGATTTTATATTAAAACTAACACAAACCACGTCTGTCATCAACATTTTAAAATAGGGCATACACCAAAGATCATGGGAATGAAAAAATATCAAAATAATCACCACGACAACCCGACAATAGCATAAACTTTTTTTAAAATTAATTTTGACGATCACTTTGCCGATATAGATATTTTTTCTTGCAAAGTATTATCAAGAGTTCAAGCTGAAGCACACGCAACACATTTACAATACTGTCAGGTATTTCAATTCCCAGGACAGAGAAACTTTAGTATTGACAACATCAAAGACAGTAGTAATTCTAGTTTCGTTGTTTTTTAGTAAAAAAGAAAAACTAATGAGAGAGAGAGAGAGAGAGAGAGAGAGAGAGAGAGAGAGAGAGAGAGCATGAAAATCCCATGACGCATTAAAGTCGTTGAAGTATGGAATCGGTGCCTTTTAACTTAATGTATAGAAGTTTGCGAACAATATTTTTCAACGGTGGTAGAACATTGAACACTGACAGGACTGGATAAGGAAAAATAGTTTCATTTTTCAAAGCTTTCTTGAATGAAGTAACAATGGAAAAACAAATGAAGAATAAACAGGTAACAACAACAAAAACACGAAAAAGAGGAAACAATACGAGAAAAACAAACAGTGGCAAGATAAACTTCACAAATCTGGACTTGCACAGAGTGCATTGATGGAGAAACAGTATCCAGACATAACTAATTCAATTCTGCAATTACCACTATAATTTCCGAAATGAAATACATTCAAACCGGCATCATTAAACGAAATATTGTCACATTTTAATGTATAGCATCATCGGTTACATTTATTAATATAACTCTATCAAGAATTATAAGCAAAATGGTAAAATAAAAATTACATACATTCAAGTTGATAATGTTTTGTACTAGCCAACAACACCAATTCTACAGAAACAAGAAGTCACGTTTCTGCCATTTAAACACCTCTTTTTACAGATTTTAGTCACAGACTGTATTTATTTCGGTACGAGTTCTCAAAAGCATGATCAATTTGCAAAACTAAGATGAAACCATCCCCCAAAATGTCCATACTGAAGGGAAGATTAAACAACTTGGTTAATGTGGTTTGTTGTTTTAATTTAATTCTATTTAGTGATTTTATTTGAAGTTGTTTTAATGATGTACAATCATTATCATGTGAAATTCCATTGTGCAGAATTTTGTATTTTGATCAAAAAAAAAAAAAAATCAAAATTCTACACATTAACATCAAATATTCAAAATGTTGTACATGAACATTCATTATTCTTCATACAAATTTTAAAAGTTCAAGTCTTGTACACAAACATTCAGAATGCTTCACATAAATATTGAAAATTCTGTACAATACATTATTATGAAACAGCCTTAGTTGTTTAATCTTGCTTCCAGTGAAGTGATGCTCTAAGCAGCCAATTTTACAGATGGTATGTTGAGTTTAGCTGAAAATATAAAAGATGAACCATTGTTTCACAGAATTGGTGCCGACTTTTGTAATAAAACAGAAATTGTTTCAATCTTTAAAACCCGTCAGCAATGTGCAAAACACCGGCTCATTTTTATACCTTTCTAGTATGTTAAACAAAAGCTAAATAGAACACATCATCTGTATGGAATGTGAAAGTGGATTTCAAAGATAGTGCAAATTACCTTTTGTAAGTCTTTTTATTTGGCATTCCATTTTTCCGTGTTCCAAACTTTTCCTTTCACCAAATTCGCAAATCCACCAATAGGTTTGTTGTTGCTAGGCACCATAAAGCTACGACACATGACATCAATGTATTTCCATACTTACCTCCTCATTTTATTGGTAGAGATTGGTCAGATTATATAAGGCACCAATTAAGATATATAGTCATTTTTTCTAATTAAAACTTTGGAACATATACATTTCGACGGTCCTTGTAAAAAAAACTATTACAATTTGCTTAATAAACAGGGCGTCCGATTCCCCATTTTGTAAGCTTATTGAAAACGTAGAATATATTTATGTTTTTAAAGCAATTTCATCTCTCTCTCTCTCTCTCTCTCTCTCTCTCTCTCTCTCTCTCTCTCTCTGAGACATATTGTCCGTTCCTACATCTTCTCTTCAAATTGCATCTTCTTCCCTGAAATACAATAAAATAGATATAAAAGATGTTACAGACCGACTCTGCCACTTGGACTTAGAGGTTGAAGTGATATGTATAAGCTAAGTATATTTATAACTAGATATTTCGCGTGCTTGCATACTTCTGAAGTTTGACAATACTGGTTGTTAAATTTGGGTTACATAAATGATAAAGTAACAAACAATTGTTAAACATAAAAAACAAACACAGGACAGTTATGCTTTACCTATATGGCTCAGGCCATGGGCTGGTAAAGAGGTTGGTTTTGCCAAATTGCAAATCTGTTCAAATGAAGCTAACTAAAAAGTATTGCGAAAGAAACTATTGAAAAAAACTAATTTCTATTTTTTGTTTATAATATTATAATGTGTACAAATTTTCATATGGCAATACTATCGTGTTTTGTCATCAATGTTTGTTGTGGATCAAACAATGTAATAGAGAATCGTATTCAGGACACAAGAAGAGGGTAAACGAAAAAACACAAGAAAAGGGTCTTGTGGTAAATTTAGTCTATGCAATGGATGCACGACATTTGAAGCCATGGATTATTAATTCTATAACATATTACCTTCTATATTCCACCAATGAAGCTTCTAATGGTATCTTTGTTTAGGATGGGGTTCCATTTACCTGAAAAGACAAAACATTATACATGTTTAAGCATACAACAGGTAAAAAGGATTTATAAGGCATACTTGGTACAGCAACCAGGATACATGACATATTATACACAAGACTTTATAATTATATAACCAAAACAAAGTTCAAAAATCATTATAAATATTGCATGGTATATATGGCACTGGCAACGTAACATGTATCTATTTTCCAAAATGCTCATATGCCTTGTTAAGAACACTTAATTAAGGTAATATTATGCATATGAATGCCAACGTAACTGCCAACGTAACTATTTTCCAAAATGTCCATGCATTCTAGTAAATATGCCTTGTTAAGAACACTTAATTAAGGTAACATTATGCAGGTGAAATTGTCAACATAACAATCATCTTTTTTTCTTCAAAATTTCCTAATTTTCTAAAGCATACCACTAGTAAATATTCTTTACAAGGAACACTTAAATTATATCAAGTTAGACTTGACAACGGAACGTGCATTTTCTTTTACATGTTCAAAAAATTTCCAGCAAACGATTTGCAAAGTAAATAAACGATATTTACAATCGCGGCAGTATGTACTACTTCAATTTTTCCAAAAATTCATCAAATGTCCAAGTAAACGTAATTTGCAAAAAAAAACCTTAAAGGTATTTCTATGCAGATAAAGTTGAAACACAACATGCATCTATTTTACAAAGGTTTGTATTTCCAGTAAACAGAATTTGCAAAGAATCCTCAAATCAATAGTATACATATTTTTCACGTGTTAGTACTCAAAAACGTTTCCCCTTTTTCTCTATTTAAAACTATATTGTATGTGACAAACTCATCTACAAAGCCACGTTCTGTAGTTTTTAACTTGTACATCATTAGTCTTTGAATATTAATTTTTGCACAGAATCTTCAATGTTTAAGTTTTCCAAGTCTTTTCGAAAACACTATATCTTTAGCTGAGAATTAAAACGGAGAGCTAGTTATTTCAGCTTTTCAGAAACACAGTTCCAATTCTGTCCAAAATACTACATCTTTAGACATGAATTAAAATAAGAAGCTAGTTTTTAAGCTCTCTATCTAGAATCCAAATTTTCACTTCTTTCCAAAATACTACATCTTTTATACAAGGATGAAAATATGGAGCTAGTTTTCCAACTATCCAGAAACAAAGTTCCAATTTCTTGCAAAATACTTTATCTTGAGAAAGACTTAAAAATGGAGCTAATTTTCCAGCTCCCCAGATACAAAGTTTTTGCTTCATGATAACATATGTTCTTCGATCTGGATAAACTCGATAAAATGGAAAGAAGTTGATGATACATAAAATGTGACTTGATGTTTATTGATTTCTAATAAATAACCTACTGTGTTTGCACTCATGGCTTTGTTTGTTAAAAAGATAAATGTAAAATATCTGCATGGCCATTAGAGCATAAATTGGTTCCATTTCACGCCTACGATCAAATGTTTACACTGAACAGACTTGTCGAAAGTTTATCACTAAGTGAACGAATAAGTGCCGAATCGACAGTTCATCTTGATCCTCGTTATCTATATCTCGACAACTTTTCGGCAGCTGCTTCCTATCTCTGCAGCTTTTGGTCCTAAACTTTGACCACTTTTTCGTTAGCTTAGTGTTAAACTTTCGACAAGCCTGTACTGTGTACAAGCAAAATATTGTCAATAGCAAAATAACAGTTAAGGGTATCTTATTACACATTTACATATGATAAAATAAAATTATATTAAATTTTTAGATGGATAATTAGCTGTTATAAATATATTGATGTTTTCTAAATATAGAGTACAGACCTGTCGAAAATTTCACACTAAGCTAACGAATTGGTGGCAAATCGACAGTTATCTCGGATCATCTATATATCGACAGCTTTTTGGCAGCTACCATCTCTCTCTCTCTCTCTCTCTCTCTCTCTCTCTCTCTCTCTCTCTCGCTTTCTATATCTCGAACACTCGGTCCGAGCTTTTACTTCTTTTCGTTATTTCAGTGTTAAATTTTTAACAGGTATATACTGTATTTTTGCATAAATTTAAAATATACCAAAAATCAATCATCAATAAATTGTCATAATAAATAACTTTTATATTTCATATAAGACTAAATGATGTAATACGTGAAAAGAAATATTGATTTTGTTAATTGTAAAATACAAAATAAATTAAAACCTCGGATTTATTTAGTAGAAGTTATTTAAACTATGTACACAAAAAGGTTAGGATTATGAATATGACTCTATTGAATATACAATAATATGTAATTAGTTTGCCATATGCCACTTTTGAATTATGCATGTATAATATTCTATTAAAATTCAAAAGTTAATCATAGCGAAACTGGAGGTCAGGAGAAATGCAGAAAAGGAATCTAATAATATATTATTCCTATAATTATATCATATTATGAAATTGCATAACTTTAAGACGGTTGGTTTTTTAATAAGATACAATTCTTTTAAAATAGTTTCAAATGTCTATTGGCTTTTGCACTAAATTTTAAAGTTTTATATATTTATAGTCAGGTGCTACTATTGAATTGCATCATGTCATAAAATTTCAGCACATAACAGTTTATCAATCTAGTTTTTCAAAATTGATAAATATTTTTAAAAATTCAGTTTTTTTGTCTTTTTTTGTAAGGATCATATTATACGTATTCTATCAAAGAAGTATTCAAATAAATCAGACGGGAATTAAGCCGACACTAATCCTCTCACACGCCTTTAGGTTTCAAATGTCACCGAGCTATACAATGGACCAAAATTACAATACGTTTTCAAGAGCTCTGATGACTGATAACGAACTGCATTTTTTTGAAAATGTCACGATTTTCTTCATTCACAATCTATAGAGAACGTACAATTGTCGTGTTAATGATGCTTTCATTCTCTGGTGCTTACAAACAAAGATCGCGATATTCTGAGCCACATGCTTTATCGATTTTGCAGCTTCTGTTTCGTTCGAACAGTGTCAGACTATAACAAAGCTGTGTCAATATGATAAGTTTGTAACACGTGTATCATAACTTATTGAAGCGAAAATTCAATTCATCATTCAATTAGTCATAGACGTATGTGACACTTCAACTTGGTTTCATCATACTCTTTTACGTTTTGTCTGGTTTTGTTTTACACATTTAAATTTGGTTTCAGCAATTATGTTTATTGAACGTTCTGTCAGATTTTGTTTCTAGTGGACTTGAATTTGGTTTCAGCATGTATGTCATTGAACGTTCTGTCAGATTTTGTTTCTAGCTGACTTGAATTTTGTTTCAGCAAGTATGTTTATTGAATTTTCTTTCTAGTGGACTTGAATTTGGTTTCAGCATGTATGTCATTGAACGTTCTGTCAGATTTTGTTTCTAGCGGACTTGAATTTGGTTTCAGCATGTGTGTCATTGAACGTTCTGTCAGATTTTGTTTCTAGCGGACTTGAATTTGGTTTCAGCAATTATGTTTATTGAACGTTCTGTCAGATTTTGTTTCTAGCGGACTTGAATTTGGTTTCAGCATGTATGTCATTGAACGTTCCGTCAGATTTTGTTTCTAGCGGACTTGAATTTGGTTTCAGCATGTATGTCATTGACCATTCTGTCAGATTTTGTTTCTTACCGATTTGAAATTGATTTCTGCTTGTATGTTATTGCACTTATTTATAAGCATTCTTCTTTACGTGTTGACAGAGTTTGTTTCTAGGCAACCTGAGTTTGGCTTCAGCATGTATGCCATTGGACCTGGTATTATTGCCAGATTTCGTTTAAAACGACTTGAAAGTCGACTAATGTTAAACTATTTATAAATAAAAATGGGACGCGCCCCAAAATGCGAGTCAAAACATGTGGTCCAAAAATTAGTCCATATAATAGAGACGACGAGACCCTCCATTATAGAGTGAATGAAATGCGAGGATATCAAATAAGGGAAATTTTTATTCTGTATTTTGTTGATGCATAGGCAAGGGCCTTACATTTGTTTGAACCTCCACGGTGGCCTTCATTTTGTCACTATGCCAATAGCACTGTCATATGCAAACTTATTAAAGCTTTATAAAACATTTTGCACATGACAAAACGTTTGAATATTTGTTTTTTGTAAATATAAAAAAAATTAAAAAAATTTGTGTATAAAAGTGTCCTTCTTTTTAAAGTCTTGATTTTAAACATGTGGTCTCGTGTGTTGTTTTTAGTATTAGTGATCTTGTTTGTCATATCAATGTTGTTCTCTTGGTTGTTGTTGTTGGTGGTGGTGGTGTTGTTGCTGCTGTTGTTGTTGCCTGCAGCTGCAACTTCTAGAACTGCAATATTTTACTCATAAACACACGATGTATAGTATTTACTACTTTTCTACCAGACCACACATACGCAAACAACTAGAATAATGCTGATACACCTCTTAACTAGTACGTCACACTCAACCACACCGCTGGATCATTTTGTATGTACATGTATTTTATTTTAACAACACCATGTACATGTTTTTCATTTTAACCACGTCACATTATATGGAATGTAAAAGGCAAGTTGATAACCGTGACACTACTTAAATGTATGTTACATTTGAGAGGTTATTTTGGTTGCATGTAATGATGTTTGTTTTATAAACACCCTGACAACACCACCGTAATGCACCATTTCTATAGTTCTTATACATGCACATTTCATTATTCAATACTTGATCACATCACGGATTCGCGAACCCCACGTAAGTTTGAGTCTATATAATCACGAACTACATTTAATATTAATTGTCTGGTGTATTCACGCACTTCATTAACATTTCAATTTTCTCCGCTCCAAAGGACGTAAGAAGGTGAACTCTCACGTATGTTGATTTTTATCATATGTTTGATCGATGGCGTCTATATACATGCATATAAAACTTGCATGTTTATTGCTGAACAAACATGTTTCATCTTTACCCCCTTCTGAGATAACGAACATGTTGTCTGAATACACAGTGCAGCGCATAAATCTTAGTAGTAAATGTGCAATGTATAGATTCATGTATTTAAAACGTTTTGGAACGTCAAAACGACCAAACTTAGAGGCAATTCTCTGGTTAATTAGTCATTGTTAAAAGTTTAAAATATTCACAAGTTTAATATGTCCATAAAGCACCAAAATAAACTTCAAAGAGTTACTGATAAAATAAATAGTCGTAGAACTAACAAAAAGCTAAAAAGTGTTTACAACCTTTATGCAAAACATTATCAGATTTTTAGCTCTTTTCTATTCATGCTTAATTTGCATACTATTTATAATTGTGTTGTGTTGTATCTATGGCAACAGAACAAGTTGCTTATATCAAACTTAAACATACCGGTCCATGTCCAAATTATGATTAATAAAGCAAAATCAAATCTTTGCCAACTAAGTTAAACAATTGGTCATGGTAGTGAGGCAGAGTGTTCCGGGAGGGTAAGCACCTCCTGTCTAGCAAGCTATATCCGAATTTGAATTAAGTACCACAGATGGAAAATGCAGGTAGCACAAATTACAATTATAGATAAGCATTTTAGCCAAATGGTTTTGTTTTTAAACATTAGTTTTTGATTAACCCATACGTTTGCAAATTTTTTATTACAATGTCCGGACAAACTTTAATATTTCTCTTGAGGCTTTAATTACTTAGTGGTTTCGTTTAGCTCTGTTTATATTTGTTTTTATTGAAGCAAAGGCATTATTTTTTCTATGACTGCACACTAAATGGAAAGCCGTGGTAACCGAGAATTGGTAACAGTTTCTTCCAAATGTCGAATCACTTGCTGACTTTGTGCATCATGAATTTATTGTTAACAAAGGGTGCCAACTTGACGACAACCAACGACCTCCAACTCTTTCAATGAAGATGGCGTGGAGAAGATAAAAAACATAACCTCTCTCTCTCTCTCTCTCTCTCTCTCTCTCTCTCTCTCTCTCAAATGAAGATGACGTATAAGAAGATAAAACCCAAGAATACGGTAATTGCATTTTCTGATTTATTTGAGGTAAAAATCGATGTTGACAAATATATGAGAGAACACAACCTAGCTCAATAGATGTATGATAAATATAACATATGTTTCTATATTTTATTCATTAACTCTGTTTGTATTACAATAAGAATATTATTTTTATTAAGGTTACTGCTGTTCGGTAGTCCTTGTATGCCTCAATACAATGCCTGCTATAGCACACAGCGTCAGTGCATGCTCTTTTAGAATGACAGATTGTAACAGTTCTATTCTCGTATTCTCGGAATCTGTTTCTGTATCAACCAGTTTACTTTACATTACATATCAAATGCCAAGATATGATGTACATTGCACCAAATACCAAATATCTATGCGTATTGTACCAAAAATCTATGCATATTGCAACAAAAATCTATGCATATTGCAACAAAAATCTATGCATATTTCACAAAATGTATTAACATTTGTTTCTTTTCTATAATGTACCAAATGCATTATTCAAACATTTGTATATTTAGAAACAACAGATCAAATAATAGCAATATGGCACCCAATAGGGCTATCCAAGTACTTATGTAGGGCCGTATTCATCACATTTTTATTGAATATGGCCCTACAAAAAGTACTTTGACTACACCATTGGGTACCATTTTGTCATTATATCTGGTAAAAAGTTTATACATCAGTGATCCAAAAATGTCTATATAATATTTCACATTTATTATATCAGTGTTCATGGTGTTGTCATGTAGAGTTTTAAAAATATTTTATTTCATAATAATAAAGAGTGTTTCTGGCTATTGTCCCAGCTGTAAACGTCTATAATTCATTATAGTTTGTATTGCCTGTATATGTTTGCAGTTAATACTAAATATTTGTCGGTTCTGGTATTTGCATAGGCAGTGGATTGAATTGCTTAAATTACCCAAGTCCATATTTTTTAAGAACACGAAACTTTATTATTGAAATAAATTCAAATTGTTCGTTTGAGCACTTAACTTCTCTAAACCAATTACCTAACTTATTTTACTACTTGTGTTAATAAAGATAAATATTAAATCATGCAAAAATAAAGGCTGCAAAATGATACCATGCGTTACATGATATCTCGACATTAAATCTTTGCACACATATACAATGGCGGATAGGTGTGAAAGAGGTATTTTTAATCTGAGTCAATAAATTTGACATGATGCATTTCACTATTCAAATATCGACACCCATTAACATAATGCAATCGGTGTTTTGTCAATAATATATTAAATTTCCGAACTGTTGCACCCTCGATATAAAGTCAAGGTACTTAAATTTAATTTTAATTTTCACCCACGAAAAGTTTGAATGACATAATATTTATGCGAAAATTCGTATTAATAAGAAAAGTCATGCACCAACCATATTTATTCATTTGGATTACTTAAAAGCAAATTTTGATTTTGAAAATAAAGTTGAGACGTTTTTAAAATAAAATTTGGTAATAAAATATTAACATACCAGTCCATGTCTAAATCAAAATTCCCAAAAGCAAAGTAAAAACAGCATCCCAATAGACACAAATTGAGTCTTCTCATGCCAAGGCAACATAAAGCTTTTTTCTTTTGTACATGTACATGTGTTTCTGAGTTGCATGTTATAGTAATGCTACAAATATATGGTAACTTGGCAAGAACTTTACCGCTACTTAGTTTGACAAGTGGCATTTAAATATTAGTACGAAACAGTTCAAAAAGTGGTACATTGCTTCGAGTTGTTTGAGAGTAAACTTAACACGTGTAAAATTACAAATAACTCTACCGGGTACAAAATTAATCAAATTAGCCTATACATTATTTGCTTTTCTTTTCCTTTCTTTAAGAAAAAGCAAAACATTTTGTAGCTAAAAATGTACTTGACAGTATCAAATATTAGTACAAGGATGTACTCAGTGACAATAGCTTATACAGACAAGAGTACTATACAACAAATGAATGATATAAGATACTATTAAAGATAACCTTATAATTACCTGTTACGTTCACATGGTTGGTTTCTGACTTCTAGAATGAGGGGTATTGCTTTTTGTCTTCGGTTGCCATATGTGTCTAATTTCAACCTTTCTTGACCCATATTAGTAGATAGTGTCTTTTTCCTTTATTAAATCGTATTAGTAAAATGTCCTTTTCCACAGCAACATGTGTGCTTCTTCATTCCGTCTGAGATTCTTAAAACATCTTTTCAGGGGTAACACGTTTGGTTCTTTGTCCCATACGGGAGTTCTCTCAGATATCTTGAGGTTCTCCCTCCTTGAGCAAACAAGTTCATCTAAATAGGTAAGACTTTGCTTAGACAAGTCATAATATAATGTACAAATATGTTGTATAATATATTGATGTTTTCTGAAAAGAATATTTAGTAAAGATGAAAAAGATAATGTTCTTTTCCCTCACTTTACCTCGTCCTCTTTGAAGCGTGTCGTCTGCTTTTTCCAGTGACCTCCACGTCATGGGTATACGCGCCAAAATGATTTGATATAACATTATTTCTAGTCTGCATGTTTAGTTAATTATATTTAAAACTGGTTTTGAAGAAGATCAACTGAGCATACACGATGTTACCCATAAATTCACAATTTTTCAAAAAAGAAAAAAAATCTATCATCGATGTGTTTTAAAAAATCGATGTCACGCGCTGTTGCTCACTTGGTAATTTAAATAATTATAGCCAGCTTTATAGTCAATATAGAAAACATGTTGTAGATCACTTCAAACGACGTTCAGCTGTATCGACATAAAAGCTCAAATCAGCTTCGTCATCTCCTGATTATAAACTGCAGAATAGGACATGTTTCTCATTTCCGTCAACTTTGCTCCATAGTTTCTGGTTTGACACCTCCGATAATAATGGCCCGAAGATTTCTTTTCTATTCCTTTTAAACCATCCTCTTTGCTTACAGAGCCCATAAAAGACAATAAAACGAAATCAAATCAATAGCCTTCATTAACGTTCGACATAAAACTGTAAATAAATAATGAATGTTACCAGTAATGGGCTATCTTCAAGGCGCCTTGGAGTTCTTTCCCGCCATTTTCTTCGATAAGAACGTCTGCTTAAATCATCTGGTATTCATGATGTTGTATTCTATAATATATTTACACGCAATATCGTACAGAAAATAATAATGAAATCTAGTGTATACGTAAACTTAGATCGATTTGTACAGTTATAGATGCAAGGTTAGAAAAACTATGACATAAAATGATAAAAAATATATCTACATTTGAGCTTTTTTGAAAACTAAACCAGGGTATCAAACATATAATTTTTGAAATAGAATCCAATTAAAAAGGATTATCGTAAAACCCAAAACAACCAATCCAACTGTAAAACGTCATGAGGTAATGGGTGTTTCAGATATAAACATTTTTAAGTTGTCATGTGCTACTTTTGAATTTTTTATAATATAACGCATTTAAAAGTGGCACATGGCATAAAAAATATGACATAGTCATTAAAAACTTTCCTAAATTATACCAACTTGTCTAGATAGATGTCATATCTATTTTCTTCAATTCTATTCCTGCAAAATGGCCGCATATTGCCTCGTCTTCTTCTTTTTTCGTCTCAATTCATTTTTTGTTTGGGGAACATAGTATAGTAAGTACCCTATTGTAATGCTGGGTTAATAAGGAAATGAGAATCCACAGCAGCTGTTCACGAAAGGAAAGTATGAGAAGTAATATAATGGATTCAGAGATCAGTTGGTTAAATTTGTAGGAATATATGCTAAGTTATTATTATTATTATTATTATTATTATTATTATTGTTGTTGTTGTTGTTGTTATTATCATTATTGTAGTTTTTTTTCATTATTCAATTTTAATATCAAACAATAATGCCAAACACCTAAACAAAAACACAGAAACACGTTGGGGGTTGTTTCGAAACATAGAATGAATATTTCGTTCCCGTGTCTTTAAAATCTTGATTTTTTAAAATCTCTTGAATTTCAAAGGTGTGGTCTTAGTACCTGCCATTGAATACATTGATTTATAATATTTGTTAAATGAAGTCACAACCTTGAATTTTTATTATGCATAACAAAAAGGTGAATGAACTCTTAAGAACCGTAACTAGGTGTTTACCGAACCTGGTCATTTGATACCAACTAAATGACACTTGACATTTATGCACTTTGTCAAAAATGTAGAATTTATGACATAAGCGGCAATTCGAAGTAAAAATAAAAAAGGTTGTTTCTGCATGTAAAATAGCCAAAGCAACTTAACATAAGAATGCCTCAATCATAAACGAATAAAAAGAGAAAATAAAAACGTAAAATATTTCCGCTTTTTATAAAATCACTTGGGACAAGAATATTCATTAAAATCAGAAAAGATTTTTTTAAAGATGTAAGATTTAGAAAACTTATAAATGTGCATCATATTCTTTAAGGGAAAATTGAAAAAATAATGATAATAGTGCTGCTGATGATGGTTATTATTATTATTATTATTTTCGGATTTTAATATTTGACGCTAGCCGTGTTATCAAGTACATCTTTCTGTTTTTGTTGTCGTGACAGTCCAACTATAATCCTACTTCAACGACTGATCCAAAACATAAATTATTTCTTATTTTCAATTTCCTGGATCATAAAAATTACATTTACAAGAACATTGGACACGTTAACTAATTACAAGTAACAATAAAATTAAATTAGAAATCCTCTTTGTTCCTGTCAGAATGATTCTTGGGCAGTGTGAAACACTATATTAGATAAGTATATGGCAGTACAATGGTGTTGCGCACATGCATATGTTGTAAAATATAGAGCAATTTCTCTCGAGTTTCCATCAATACAAAACACACCATCGTCCCAATCATCTCAATTAATGTTCATTTTTGAAACTCAATAAGTCAAATCAAACATACTAATCCATGTCCAAAACATAACCCCAAAGCAAAGTAAAAACTTTGAAACTGACAAAAGTGAAACACTTGAACTTTCACCATAGAAGTTAGACCTGGTGCTCCGGAAGGTTAAGCACCTTCTGTTTATCTAGTTACACCCGCCACGTGTGTAATGTGTGAAAGGTCTGCAACGTTGAATGTGCACAATGCATTATATTGTTTGACATGCATTTCCAGTACATGTGCTAAATTTGTTGCTCAACTAAAAGCATAAATAACATTGGTTTTAACAACAAAATTCTTCAAACTATTGTCTACATTGGTTGTTGTATACTTACAAACAATGAATTGTATTTTAGTAAAATAACGTGGAACATACCGCTTAATATTTTGTATATCATTTTCGTATGGTGTTTTGCCTAATTGTCCTTTTGTTTATTTTGTAGTTTGTAGTTTTTGTGCATTGTTGCACTGAGTTTTGCAAACAACATGTATTCAATTCTAAATTGGCTTTTCTGACTGAATGTCTAAGAAGTATAGACTGATTCTACATTGAGATCCCTTGTTCCAGATACTGTTGATTCAAATTTTACTAGAAGCTCTTTATATACTTTCTATACAAACTAACGTTAAAATGTGGGTTTCAGCTATCGTCATTAAAGATGTTAAAGCATATTCCTAACCATCATATTAATAACGGATATTAAACTATCAATTATTCAAAATCGGTAAATGTATGTTGCATTAATCACTACGATTCTTCGATTAATTCAAAGTCATCTTAGTTAGTGTAAACTATGTAAAAACATGTGTCAAAGATTCCTGAAACAAGTAGGCGTGAGATATGACAAGTAACTCCTTTACCGGTATTTGCTGACAGTATATATATGTTTTCACACGCAATTTAACATTTCACATACCTGTATTTTTAAGTGAAGAACACGAAACGACCAACAATTGTGGCAACTAAGGACAAAGCACAATAAAAAAGAAATGAAAGAAATAGGCAAACACGACAAAAGAAGAAAAGACAACCGCATACCGTATTGGGATCTTTGATTATAAAATTTACTACTTTGGAGGAATGCTAGAGAAAATGCCCAGCAATGTGGTACTTCCACAGAACTTTATCATTCCACATATTTTTTAAAATAAATTGCAACTTCTTCATGAAGTTTGTTACTTTGTACAAAATACCACCCTTCCCATTATTGCCCTTGTCAAATTTGAACTTTCTCTTGCAAATGGTACAATATTAAAAGCAGAACAGACTATCTTAGATGCAAACGTCAGAAAAAATAAACCATTAAAGAATTAGAAATTACAGAGATTCAAAATAAAAAGGGTGAATTGGTAAATAAGTAAAATGTGAATTTGAGAAAACACGCAAGAAAACAAAAGTTTTTAAAAATGAAATACATGTAAATTTGTTCGGTCTTCAAACAGACTCATAAACTGCATGTTTGAATATGTTTTATGGTAGAAAAATATTGTATTTATGTCTTTGAAGGATGCAAAAACTCTTCTCTCCTATCAAGTTTGTATTGAGATTATCAAATACCATGGTTATAAGATTATTACTCTTTCATTATGTATGAATCGCAAAAGGCCCATAAAATAAAGACAGAAATGGCGAATGTTCCAGTCATAGATGATAAATCATTTATTATACACCTTTTTTTTTTAGATTTTACAGATTTACTATAAAAATATATTAAAATGTAATAAAAATATATAACAAAATGTAGTTAAGTGTATGATGATTATAGTTATGTAACAATTAATAATGTATTGCTAAAATATTAATGAAATTTGTAATGGGAACAGTAATCGTTCTGATACTATTAAGAAGGAAATTTATTTACTATTGTTACTTAGTTGATTATATACTGAACAACTTTTGGTTTCTATAAAGTAACTGAAGTCTCGATAATTTTTTCATATTTTTATTATTTTAGCATTCAACATATATACAAATACAAAGATACAATTATTGTTTTGGCATTCAACATAGATACATTTATTATTTTGGCATTCAACATATATACAAATACAAAGACACAATTATTGTTTTGGCATTCAACATAGATACATTTATTATTTTGGCATTCAACATATGTTATACAAATACAATGCTACATTTCTATTGGCATTAAATGTTTACAAATGATACAGCAATAAATATAAGTCTCGATAAAATTGGGCAGATGTTGAAATTTAACATAGGATTGGAAATTTATTAGACCCACCAAACCTTAAACACCTACACCAAAAGGTGCATCAATAAACGACACACGGTAAAGTGATATGGAATGTGAACTTTTTAGTTTTTTAATTAGATTATATAACATGTAAACTAAGCATGTGTCATGGATGTTAAAAATGAAAAATTAAATTATTTTAAATTTTAAAAAGAACAGCATGGGTATCTTTCTAATTAAAATGCGACAATACCACAAGTCAGACAGCAAAGGTAAGAGAAGATGACGTAACAGTGTGGTCTTGAGAATTTGATTTTATTTGCATTAAGATTCAGCCCAAGCCTCTTGAACTTTTATAAGAGCAATGGAGTGTTTATAAATAAAGTGACACCAAGGAGATTAAATCTGTATTACATAATGTATACAAATCTGTAGCATAAAAATTCAGTTACAGTTTAGTAGTTAATAAAAGTCGATTAAATTCTCAAGCAGTCTTAGAGAGAGTTGAAGCATGGGTAATTTTATTGAACAGTAAACAGAATTTTTGTTGTGACAACATATAACATCACGGCACCTTAATGTTGGGTGGGTTATCTTTTTGACACAAGTTATAATAATCAAACTAAATATCGTAACTTGATTAAGAGAGATAACAATCTAAAGAAAGCCGCGTTTACGCATTCAAATAAACAAACTTAAAAGCTATACCACTTCACTAGTGTATATAAATAGACTCTATTAACATAATTAGGCAACTTAAAGCCACACCCCAAACGTTAAAAAATTAAAAACCATAAAATAATTGTTCAAAGAGCAATTTTGTCCATTGAGTTGTGTGTTTTTTTTTTTTGTTTTTTTTTTAGCTTTTGGCGGGTTTTGGGGTATAGCAAGATGGCACCGGTTCCGGTCTTGGTATTTTTTCGTCACATTTAGATCATGTGACTTTCATTACGATGCCATCGTGGTCTTAAACATGAGATTTATACAGTGTTTGTGTTTTTCCAAATTTTTGGAATGAAATCTCTTGACAACAGTTTTGACTGAATAATTGGTTTTCTATAATATTTTACATGACAATCCAGTTGTTTTAAATTCTTTTGCAATCTATGCATTGATGTATGTCAACAAATATATACCACCGTAAGTGGGGGATGAATTAATTTTGGCTGAATTCAGTTTTAACAAAATACATTCATGTTCGATATGTATAGACAGATGTTTTTTGACACAGACCAAATTTGTCAAATACCAGCAGTACAAAACCTTCCTCGATTCTGGACATACAAGCTTGTAAGTTAGGGTATAAATTTCAGGTACAATTTAGTTACATTGTGAAATCTTTTTAACTTTAATTTTGTAAGTCATTGGCAAAAAAGCTACTCGGTAAAACTAAAAGCTAGCCCCTCTTAAGTAATAAGAGATATTTCGAAACATTTATTGATACGCTGATTATGGAGCAAATTTATACCTTTTTATACTTGCAAAATATATGATAGAGTAGATTTTAGCTACAAATATGTGGATTAAGATATGAATGAGGCGTAAAATATACTGAGTAAACAGCTGGCTTATTGTAAAATACCTTCATCTGAATCATAACTAAACTCATCTTCAATCTGTTACCCCTATCTTTTTTAAAAATCATTGTTGCCATGGCTACTAAAATCGTTGTTATATACTGCTGAAATTGGCAGGTAAACTTGTTAGGAAAATAGTTTATTGAAGGGAAATAGTCATTAATTTGACGAGATCAAATGAACACGAAATTGTAAAGCGTCATTGCACACGATCAGGAGGGTCTATACGGGTAATGAATAAAGATAATTTGTTATTTAAAATGAAGTGTAAAAAAGGCAAGATCCGGAAGGTCAGAAAACCAATTTTATCCACAGGAAGTCCAAAAGATAGAATATTTATGTATAATCTAAAGGCGGGTTTATTTAGTTGTGTTAATATTAATAAACATCAACATAAATAGTTAATTCCATCAACCCCTCCAGAATCTCGAGTTCATCACAGGTCCAGATGCTGTTGTAACGAACTCCTTCATCAAATAATGTCGTCTGCCATTCTTTTATTTGCAGAAGATCGTTGTTAAGATAAGAAAAGATAATGGTACACGTGGGATAATTCTACAGGAGATCAAAGACTCTAGACAATCTTTCATTATCCGAAGCCATCCATATTTCATTACCTAAGCGACATAAAAACGCAAATCACACATTTTCAATGTGTTTTCTATTTATCCAACTACCAACTGTTTTATATGTTATGTTTGTTGCTATGTTCATGTTGGCAAGGTGAGCAGGGAAATATTTATCACGTGACTTAAGATGAACTTCAGAAAAAGATATTATAAACTATATGAAATTATATGGTATGGTTATTTGTTTGATTTTTTGTTTATAAAGAAAACAATCGAGGAATTAAAGCCTCTGTGTATGGATTGAAGCATGTTTAATGCTTTATTGCATGCGGGTTGAATTGGTTCATAGACCTTCATTATCTCAGGCCCATACATAATATATTGATTAGATGAAAAACAAACAGAAAAATTAAAAGTATCATTATCTTCGCTATTTTGATGTCTTATTAAATAACTTCTAAATCTGAATCTATTTCCTATTGTGAAGAATTATAATTAATTATAAATGTCATCGTTAGGGACAACTTTATCCACATGTATACACAATGCACCTAAATACCTATACATTAGCATTGTGGAAAAACCTGAATTCAGTCTGTGCAAGGCGAATAATCCCTTTTTTCTCAAATTCTTTACTGACGTAATATCATTATTGAATACATACTCTTTCAGTATAAATAACAACAAAATAAACACATTGGAAATACATAAAGTTCAATGAGTTCATATATATATATATATATAAGATGGGTTAAACATGAAAATACTGCCATATGCTAATTTTAATAAAGTATTAAAAAATTAGCATAAGACAACTTTCGTTACTTCATAAAAATAAAAAAAATACGCATGCCATTTAAACTCTACAATACATATAGTAAATTCTTTGAAATTTTATCATTTTTATTTCATTTTATACAAGTCATACGATTTTACATGTATCGGCAATTGTTTAAAGATCGATAGTGTATAATAAATTGGATGGTTAGATATACTTTAAAACTATTTGAACCTCGCCACCATTTACAATCATTTCATTAAATCTCTTGAGCGTAAATGTGTAAATACTGTCTTCTTATTTCGTTTGATAGTTGTTTCAGGTCCATTGTAGCGTTGACTTACCTTTCCGGAGCACCCGGGCTCATTGTCTTGGTGGAAGATCACGTATTTGACTTGGTTTTCCAGTGTTTAAATTTTTGCTTTGGTTTTGGGAATTGTTATTTGGATATGAACCAGTATGTTTGTGTTTTATATACACGTAGTATATGTTATTGAGGCTTAAGGCGTGTTTTTGAAAGTACTAGCCATTGTCAAATATATATGTCATGGAAGCTTGTTTTGGGAGCTCTATAAAGGTCCATCCAGAAAGTTGTTTGCCAGTTCTAACACCCCAGATTTTTGTTTCTCCGACATTTTCATTGAATTTATGAGAACTATTCTAAACAACGGGGTTTTAAAGAATCAGATATGACAAAACATTGTTTATATCAATTAATTTTATGTAAAAGATATAACTGTTTTGAAACATTGCATTACAAATGGGATCCTATTAGGATTTCACAATTTTACCACCCTTCTTGACAAAACGAATGCAAAATGTTTAAACGTGTGCAGCTATAATCCCCTTGTATGGACACTTTCTTATAAAGATGTTTCATGGAACACTTAACTTATGTCTGAAAAACAAACAGGGTTTGAACTTTTCAATATTTATCAAGGTCTAGAAAAATGAGTTTTCAGTTTTTGGCAAAATGCTTTGAGATAAAGCAGGTTACGACACTTGGTTAAGATGGCGTGAAAAAAATCGTGCTGCTATCGTGGTAAGAAAGATGCATTGATTGGCTAATTGGCAACCTATATAGAGACTAAAATATAAATAAGAGGTAAACGATGTACAATGTTTTGTAATATTTTTGTTTATGTCATGACACCAAGAAGCACACCAATCAAAAACAAAGATACTAATCCATGTCCAAACCAGAATCCCAAAACAAAGTATAAACTTTAAAACTGTCGAATTTTGTAAAACACGCGAACCTTTACCATGGCAGTGAGCCTAAAAACTAGAAAAAATGTGTATTTTCAGTATTTATGTGTACATTTGACTGAAAAGTTAAAATACTTTATTTTTGCACGAAACTTTTCTTCTCAATATTGGTTTCTCTAACCTGTAATTAAAAAAAGTTTGTTGCTCATTAAAATCTAACCAGGTTTACAAAAAGGTTCCTGTAAATGGCCCGGATACAGAAACGATTGTTTTGCGTTCATGGCCTTTATATTTTGATTTTATGAACAAGAAGAGTGAAACAATTGTGATGGCTAAAATATTTAAAAGTTCAAATTTAGACAGAATTATATTTTATTTTATAGTTTATGTATCAATACTGGATTATTGCAATGGATTCATTTAAGGTTATATATTTAGAATATATAGTTTATTTGATAAACTACGTAAAATTACATAGAAACAAACTTTGTATTAAAAACAAACATGCTAATCCATGTCTGAATCACAATCCAAAAGCAAAGTAAAAACTATGAAACTGACAACTTATGTAAAAACGTGAACTTGCACCATGGAAGTGAGACCGGGTGCTACGGAAGGATAAGCGATTCCTATTTAACTAGCTACTCCCGCCACGTGTGTACATGTATTGAGATTCAGTGAAAGGAAAATGGAATTATTAGACGTCAAATATATCCAGGACAATCCTGAACACAGACATATCATACTTATCGACAATACTGTGATGACGGCCATAAAAGAATGCATTTATATTTGTATTGGATTCCTAAATTTCACAAAAAGGAAGGACAGGTATATAGGTTCTTCTAAATCGTTATCAGTAATTCTAACATCAAAGATGGTCTTCAGTCTTACAAATAAACTGTATCCTAAATCTGGCATCGACCAATGCAAATATGAATTCTAGAAACACTTGAACGGACTGTTTCTAATACTTTATCACGTATAAAAAGTATAAAAATATTTTTTTTCTATTTTACACCACTGTCCTCATTTTGAATTAAAGAAACGCCACTCTATTGTCATTCTTTTACAAAACGGCAAGAATAGTGATAAACAAGGATACATGTTATTTTTTTAACATATAAAAATAAACTAAATATACATGTACCATCGGCAGGATAGTTTTTGAGCGACAACATATTTGTTATTTTTGCAAAATAATTTTCCAACAATCGGAATACCAATGGGTGCAAATTATGCACAATTGTTTGCTGTTTTTTTCTAAATTTTGTATGAAGCAGAATTTATGCAGAATCTTGCTAGATTGTGGCAAAATTATTCAACTCCACTTACAGATATATAGATTACATTCTATCTCTTAATCCTTAATTTTGAGGCTTTAAAGGATGACTTCTATAGAAGTGAGCTTGAAATACGACTGCTTCTGCTTCATATTTGGACTAACATCACAATTATGATATCCACAAAAGACAGCATTAAAAGCAATATGACATACGTGATTACTTCAATTTTTCCATTGTTTACTTTCATTTTCTATGAATATTTGTTTCACAGTTAATATGCTATGGTAGAGCTTGTTCCCACTATGGAAGTTTTATATAACGAAGCAAGCTTCTAAAAATAAATTGTTACTTCGGGGATATCGCATGTTTAGGCTTATCAAGGATTTTACAAAAGGCATTTTTGATGCCCCTAGGTCTCGATCCTGGATTCAAAATTATCCTTGTTGTTATATTTGACGTCCCATAATTTCATGTTCCTTAAGATTGTAGCAAAAATAGCTAGTTAAACATTAGATGACTACCCTTCTGGAGCACCCGACTTCACTTCCCTAGTGGAATTTCACGAGTATAATTTTCAAAGTTTGTATATTGTTTGGTGGGATTGTTATTTGGACATGGATTTGTATGTTTGTTTTATGATTATTTAAGCGTGTTTTTGTGTTATGTTATCGAAGCATGTTGATCAAGTTCTACATTGGTATCTACGTTTATAGTTTAAACTATGTTTATAGTAAACTCGTACTTTGAAGCTCTGTATTGACAATTATATATTATATTATATGTTATTAAAGTTTTTTTTTTTTTTTTTTTTTGAAAATCTTGCCATTGGCGATTTTATTTGTTATTAAAGAGTGTTTTGAAAGTTCTAGTTATTGTCAATTTTATATGTCATTAAAGCATGTTTAGGAACAATCCGATCATAATGTAGAAAACAGCAAATAAAGAAAATAAATATAATCTGTTACAAAAATTGTCTGCTTTTTAAATGCATATGACTGGGGTTTTTAATGTTTTTTTTATCTACATCACTTTCATTACATCTATTATTTTTACATAACCCAATAATGGTGCTTCAAAAATATAACAAAACAGTGGAATTCTAATCTGTTTTTTTTATCTAAGAACCCTTTTGTCATGTGGATGTCATATTTGTTATTTAAGTTTGTTTTTGGAAGCTCCAGTCATTGTTAATGACAAATATATATATATATATATATATATATATATATATATATATATATATATATATATATATATATATATATATTTCAAAAAAGCCAATGTCAAATATACAGTGTGTTATTGATGTGTGTTTTTGAATGGTCTCGCCACTGTTCATTGTACATGTTATAAATTGTATAATATGGTTTAATAGAAAAAGTAATTTCATGGTGTGTTCAAATATATCACCCTTTTATGAAATTTTAATTTCTCTATATATGATAATTATAGAAAAAAATAACTTCATTTTCATTTTTGAAAATAAATACATGTAATTGATATTTGTTTGATAATTTTTGCTGCAAAGACTAAACAAAAATAAAAATAAATGTATCAATTAACGGGTAAGAGATTCCTGTAGTACATATTTGCCTTCGAAACTGTGCTAATATGGAGTGATACTTCCGTGACCACTTGCGATTATGAACAACATATAGTTAACTATTAACACAATAGATTACAGTCATCTGGAGAAAAGAAAGATAACTCTGACTCTTGGAACTAGACAAAAATACTCTTGTTGAGCTGCACAATAAGATCATCAAACTTTCCTTTGTTTGTTTAATGTTTATCCTATAAATATACTACTAAATCATTATCAGTAATTCTAACAAGTTTTAGCAGTCATCAAAGATGGTCTGTTTTCAGTATTTAAGATCAAGTGTATCCTACATCTTGCATCAACCAAACGTGAATTCTAATCATTTCTAGAAAATCACTTCAACGGCTTGTTTCTAATACTAATCTCGTGTAAAAAGTATAAAAATATTTATTTTTTAGATTTTTATACCACTATCCCCATTTTAAATCAAAGGAACGTCTAAAAATCATTTTCTTGTAATTCTTTTACAAAAACGATGAGAATAGATATAAATATCTAGTGCTGAACAAGGACTCAGGTTATTTTATGAAGCACTATACAGATTACAAATAAAATATACCAAAGATGATAGTTTTTGATAGACACCATAATTGTTAATTTTGTCAATACTTTTCGATAGACAATCTGTATACCAATGGGTAGAAATTGTGCACAATTGCTTGATAATGCTTTCTACATTCGTATGAAGCAGAATTTATGCAGGGCCTTGTTAAATCAGGAGAGAAGAATGTAGCCAAATCATTTGTTTCCAAATACAGTTATTTATATAAATGGCATTCTATCAATTTGGAGACCATGCAAATGGCGCCTATCCTAGTGAGCTTGAAATAAAAATTACGACTGATTCTGCTTCATATTTGGACTTATGTCGCAATTATGATATCCACGGCAGACAACATTGAAGTAATATGACTTACGTGATGACTTCCATTTTTCTATTGTTTACTTTCATTTTCCATGTAGCAATTACATACGTCTGCTAATGGTGTATTTGTTTCACAGTTGATATGGTATGGTAGACCTTGTTCCCACTACAAAAATTTTATATAACGAAGCAAGCTTCTTGCAAATAAATTGATAAATCTGTGATATTGCAAGTCTAGACTTATTAGGATTAAAATAATATATATTGGCAATCATCACAATATTGTTGATAACTTTTATGCCCCTGGTTTCAAAATTACCATAAATATATATATTTGACGTCCCATAGTTCCATGTTCCTTAAGTCTCACTTTTCATTTACACGAGGCGGGTGTAGCTAGTTAAACATGAGATGCCTACAGTTCTGGAGCACGCAACACCCGACTTTACTTCCCTGGTGGAAGTTCACGGGTATAACTTAATTTACCAGTTTCAAAGTTTATATAGTGTTTGCTTGGATTATAATATAGACATGGACTGGTATATTTGTTTTTATGATTATTTAAGCGTGTTTTGTAAGCTCTAAAATATGAATTACACGTTTTGAAGCGTGTTTTAGATGCTGTAGTCCTTGTTAATTGTATACGTTATTGGAGCGTATTTTTGGAAGCTGTACCATCGAAGCGTGTTGATGAAGTTATACATTGGCATCTACATGTTTTATAGTAAACTCGTACGTTGAAGCTCTGCATTGACAATTATATATGTTATTAAAGTTTGTGTTTTTGAAAATCTAGCCCGATTGACAATTTAATTTGTTATTGCAGCGTATTTCGAAAGCTATAGTTATTTTCAATTTTATATGACATTAAAGCATATTTTCAAAGCTCTTTCTACACTGACAAAGAAATATATCTTATATGACGTTCTATAAGCGCTTAGAACAATCCGATCATAATGCAGAAAACAGCAAATATAGTCTGTTACAAAAAATGACTGGGTTTTTTTTTTAAATGCATATGACTGGTTTTTTTTAATGTTTTTTATCTACATCACTTTCATTACATGTATTATTTTTACATAACCCAATGATGGTGCTTCAAAAATATAACAAAACAGTGGAATTCTAATCTGTTGTTTTTACCTAAGGGCCCTTTTTACACGCGGATGTTCATAAATGTATGTTATTAAAGTTTGTTTTTGGAAGCTCCAGTATTTTCAAAAAAAGCCAATGTCAAAGATACAGTGTGTTATTGATGTGTGTTTTTGAAAGGTCTCGCCATTGTTCATTATACTTGTTATAAATTGTATAGTGTGGTTTAATAGAAAAAGTAATTTCATGGTGTGTTCAAATATATCACCCTTTTATTAAATTTTAATTTCTCTATATATGATAATTAAAGAAAAAATATAACTTCATTTTCATTTTTGAAAACAAATACATGTAATTGATATTTGTTTGATGATTTTCGCTGCGAAGACTAAACAAAAATAAAAATTAAGTTTATCAATAAATGGGTAAGAGATTTTTGTAGTACATATTTTCCATCAAAATTTTGCTAACATAGTGTGGTACTTTCATGGCCCCTTGCGATTAAGAACAACATGTACAACTATTAACACAATAGATTACAGTTCATCTGGAGAAAAGAAAGATAACTCTGACTCTGAAAGTACAAATGACAAAAATACTCTTGTTGAACTGCACAATAAGATGATCAAATTTTCCGTTTCTTGTATGACAGGTATTTATCCAGTAAAACGATTTTTTGGTGAAATGCAACATCATCACAATTTGTCATTTTGTTAAAGATTATGTTTCCAAATGTTCATGGATATCAAAAAGAAACTAGAATAACTGTGAGCCACAAGCTCACAAAAAATACCCCCGCTCCTAAAAATCCATCGGATCAAATTTTTAAATAGGAGGTGCACATCTACATTATATCACAAAGATTGTGTGAAAGTTTCATGAAAATCCATTGAAGGGTTTAGGAGGAGTTGCGGATAAGAGATGGGTACCCTAAGGTGTAACGGAAGGACGGAAGGACGGACACCCTATCACTATATACCCCACACTTTTTAAGCGGTGATATAATCAAACAAGGCATGTACTTAGTCCTAACTACGAGTATAAAGAGCGTACAAGGAACACGGAATAATGAAGTTAAAAAAAACCTAGCAAATCAGACAAAAACATTTAACACACACACACAATTTAAATACAGTCAACCTTGTCGATTAAAACCTGTATATAAAGGCCAGCCAAGGAAACCAGAAAACTTGAGTGGCATTTATGGACAGGCGACCCTTATATACAGGTAAAAATAATACAAATAAAGAATAATTGGGATGCAACACTACTAGCTTTTGTAACCAAGTGGTCTTTATATAGAGGTGACATTTAAGACAGGTTAATTTGTATTATTTTCAGCGCAGTATACTTCTTGAAATAATCACATACATATTTTCAACAGTGATTGTAATGGATTTCTAATGCAAGTTTTACATACAGCAGCATGTTTGTTGGACAAACATGAAACTATATCATCCTCAAGACCTAATCAGCATACAGGAGTTAAAAGTTAAAGTTAATTAAATTTTAATTCCAAGTTCTAAAGATCAGTTGAGTTGTTAAATAAAGCCACATACGAATACAAAATGTTCAATTTCATACAACTACATCCTCAAGACATTGTCCTTTCATCCATTTTAAATCAATTTCAATTCCTGTTTTATCTTTGATGTAGTAGGTAGCTCTACCACGCAGAGACCTTTCCGTTAGTATAAATCTGGAGACAAAAGGAGTTTGTTCTTTGTCATGGAGAACCAGGAATACTTCCCCGTCCCTGGTGATCCCGTACTGGCACTTCTCGTCACAATACAAGACATCTTGCCATCCATAGGTCCAGTCATACTGTATAAACACAGTGACGATGCAGCATTGACAACTGCAAACATAGTATTCATGCATGTCGTAAATCTGTGAACGGTTTCCACCAACCCCAAGGATTGAATCTTGCTTCCATTCTATCTCCGCTGTTCCAACGAATTTGTGCCACTTCAAGACTTTGCCAGCTATCAAGTTGGCCATAGCTTTTGGTATTATCTATGATATGGAAAATAAATTTGAAATTACTAGATGTAGCTAAAACTAAATTTTGGTAATATTTAACATGAGTTGCTTAGGTACAAATAATGAAAAATATAAATACTCAAACACAAACATATCACTCTATGACGGTTCTCTCCCCGTCTCCGGTTTGTGGAAGCGTATTTGAGCGTATTGAAGCTTGAATGTTTGAATATTTGGTATCAGTGGATGCAGAATTGAAAATACTTCATCATGATTTACTTGAATTTTGAATATCTTAAAAATAAATACCCAGCTACTCGTCCTGAATGTGAAAAATGATAGAAATTACACTTGAACCTACCCGTTTTCCCTCCCCCTCTCCTGTTTGTGGAAGCGTATTTATGCGTACTGAAGCTTGAATGTTTGAATATTTGGTATCAATGGATGCAGAATTGAATGTATTTCATCATGATATACTTGAATTTTGAATATCTTAAAAATAAATAGCCAGCTACTCGTCCTGAATGTGAAAAATGATAGAAAATGCACTTGAACCTACCCGTTTTTCCCTCCGCCCCCTCGTTTGTGGATGCGTATTTGAGCGTATTGAAGCTTGAGTGTTTGAATATTTTGTATCAATGGATGCAGAATTGAATATACTTTATCATGACATACTTGAATTTTGAATATCTTAAAAATAAATACCCAGCTACTCGTCCTGAATGTGAAAAATGATAAAAAATACACTTGAACCTACCCGTTTTTCCCTCCGCCCCCTCGTTTGTGGAAGCGTATTTGAGCGTATTGAAGCTTGAATGTTTGAATATTTTGTATCAATGGATGCAGAATTGAATATACTTTATCATGACATACTTGAATTTTGAATATCTTAAAAATAAATACCCAGCTACTGGTCCTGAATGTTATTTACATATAAAAAAATTGGGACTACATGTACATCCGTGGTACAAGAAAATGTTCGTAGTTTCCCTGAAGTTGTGATCCATTTCTAATCCAGGGATTAATAAGTTGTAAATAGATCATACTTTTTAAGTAACCATCTGCTTTTGTAACAAGTAATTGGCTACTAGTGGCTAACTTTTCTCCCACAAGTAATTGGCTACTAGTAGCTAACTTTACCGATCTCATATGTGCACTTTATTTTGGAATTGCATATATTTTTTGTAGCTGCTACAAAGTAAAGAGATTTAGGTATCAAACTTTAGATCATGAAATAGCAAAATTTAAAAACATCTCACGTTTGAAAGTCATATAATGTAACCATGTAACGTGACTTGGGGTAAAGCTCATCATTTAACAATTTTTAAAAGGGAAAAGTGCAAATTTGAACTGAAGAAAACGTTCGGTGATCCTAGACTCTGAATGTTGCGCCGTCTTGTACAAAACATTAACACTTAACAATCTATCATCGGAAATGCAAAAGAATTGGCTTATTAAATCGACTTTGTGATAATTCTAACGAAAAAGAACAGAACATGTCACTGCCCTCCAGTTCGCGACGGTGCAACCTGCTGTTTGTATATACAAAGAATATAATGGACCGAAGTCGAACTGATCATAAAAATAATGATATCCAATGCATCGAATGTTTTCTGAACATTTCCATAAAAACCGTAGGCAAGACAGTAATGAATGATATTAGGGTGATCGGGAGTGGTTTACGTCCGACTTACCTTTTTTATCGGGGAAAAAGCGAAAGGACTGTCTGTCGGTAAAATATCCAGTATATAGCGAAACAATATTTCACTAACGTCAGTTCAAAAAAATAAACAGGATGTTTTCAGGAAGAATTCACTCCGGTTTGGTGGAAGATAAATAAAAAGGAAATAAAACGTACACTGAAAAATGATAGATTTATACACTGATCACATAGTAACTGTTATTTTTTTTAATCATTTTGCATTATGTATTGTGATTATTTTTAATAGTAACAAGTTCAAGTCAGTCATTACCATAGGCGTAGGAGGGTTTTTAATATGGGGGGGGGGGGGCAAACCGAAGCTATGTCTATCTCGTGCCTATGCATGCTATGGAACGAGGCGGGGAGAGTATGAGAGGGGTGCTAAACCCCTTGCATAGGTGGGGGTCCGGGGATCCCCCGGAAAATTTTCAAAACTAAGTCCTGTCTAGACGTATTTTCAATGTATTTTGCAGCGTTTTGATAGATTAAAATACTGTGATATCAAGGCAAGATTATATTAAAAAAGGTATGACACAAGGGATATCGGGATACCCCGGAAAATTTTGCAACGTTCTGAGTGAGAGACTGAAAAACAGTGAAATATTAAGACAAAATTGTACAAATAACTGCATGACATAATTAAGTCCAATAATTAATTTTCAAACGTACGGTACTCAACTCACGACTTCTGGCTACATGGAGATTGAGAAGGTTTGGTGCCTTCGGCGCTTGCACCTAGCATTGATATAATTCTCACCCCCCCCCCCCCCCCCTTTAAAAAAATCCTGGATCCACCCCTGCCATTGGAGATGCTGTGAGCCGTTTCTAAGGGTAAATTTCAAGACGCTCTTTTACAAGTATAATGATGAAATTGATAATTGATTGGTTACCAGATGAACATGCATTTCCTGTTAAAGCTCTTGGTTATTTAAGCACTTACACTATAAACATAAACTATGATACAAAATTTCACACAATATGTTGCGGGGGCCTGCCCCCCCCCCTGCTCCTACGCTTATGATTACACTCAATCACACCACTAACAGCAACAATCGGTGATCATTCTGGAATTATTAGTGTCCCAGTATCAGCTTTATTCTCATGCGTATTTCTGTGTCTGTTTTGATATCTAGTTTTTATACATACTTATCCATGTTCAAATCACAATCCAGAAGCAAAATAAAAACTTTGGAACTGACAAGTTAAGTAAGACACGCGAACTTCCACAAGGGGAGTGAGGCCGGGTGCCTCGGAAGGGTAAGCACCTCTTGTTTAGCTAGCTACACCCACCACGTGTGTAATCAAAATATTGTGTGAAAGGAAGTTATATACGTCTCTGTTTACAGTTTTAGAGTGCCATTATCAGTATCCAAATTTTTGAGAGAGAAAAAAATAAAACTGAAATCACTGATTTATCATTCATCTAATACCAGAGGTGTGCAAAAAGTATTTGAATACTTTGTAAAACCCTTCTTTATTTCAATAAATCCAAATATTTGTAAAAAATTAAAGTTTATTACTTGAGGAATTTTTAAAATGTTCACTGATGAATCTAACATTAGTTGTATATTCAAAATATTGTCTGTCTTATAACATTCAAGGAAACAAAGTAAGCAGCATGGTATTTTAACTGTCATGTGAAGCATGATTATATAGTAGATTTCATTTTTTTTTAAATCTGTTGAATTTAAAATGTTTATCTATTCAAAACAACGAAATTCCCTTTTCTAATTACTTTAACTAATGTTACATTATCACAGAATACATATCGTGATACGTATGAAGGGAGACAACTCTTTTGACATACAATAGCTAAAAGTAGGTCAAAACAGGTAAATAAACAATCATGTCCTCTTCGAATACAGCTTTTCTTACTATTCTCCAGCTATCAGACAGCGGTAAGTAAACTTTTTAACCATAATTTATTGTATGCAAAACTGCAGTGAATCAAAATAGTTGACATAGACCTGGTAAATCAGTTGACAGGAAGCAACTGCTCATCAAAGTATAATGACAGTGAACCACAGGCGCTTGTTTCGATATTTAAAAAAAAAAATGAAATCCCTTGACCCTAATATAAGGGTATATTAGGGTCAAGGGATTTCATTTTTTTTTAAATATCGAAACAAGCGCCTGTGCAGTGAACCCATGAAACAGGAACCTGTTGGCAGTAACATCATGTATAAGAAACTGTTGGCAAATGCATGAATGTTGACAATGACCTCATTCACCAGCAAATGCCTCACAAAGGACCTGATTACAGTGACCACCTGTTGAAAAGCACTTATTGAAGTCAAGTTGAAGAAACCAACACTTCTTGAGAATTCAACTGTTTATATAGTAAATTGGTGCAACTTTTTTTGAATCTTGAGTTTTTTAAACATTACAACAACAGCAAAGAATGACCTAATGAAGAAAACACCTGTTGACAGATGATCTCATGAAGAAACAAGCACATGCTGACAGTGACCTAATGAAGAGAAAACCACCTGTTGACAGTGACCTAATGTAGAAACAAGCACCTGTTGATAGTGACCAAAATGAAGAGAAAACTACCTGTTTACAATATTCCATGAAGAAACAAGCACCTGTTGATAACTAAATGAAGAGAAAACCACCTGTTTACAATATCAAAATGGAGAGAAAACAACCTGTTGACAGTGACCTAATGTAGAAACTAGCACCTGTTGATAGTGACCAAATGAACAAAAAACCAACTGTTGACATATCTCATGAAGAAACAAGCACATGTTGATAGTGACCAAACAAACAAAAAACCAACTGTTCACAGCTAGTGACCTCAAGAAGAAACAAGCACCTGTTGATAGTGACCAAATGAAGAGAAAACCACCTGTTCAGTGACCTCATGAAGAAACAAACACCTGTTGATAGTGACCATGCAATGAAGAGAAAACCACTTGTTGACAGTTAGCTCATGAAAAATCAAGCACCTGTTGATAGTGACCAAATGAAGAGAAAACCACCTGCTCACAGTGACCTCATGAAAAAACAAGCACTTGTTGATTGTGACCAAATGAAGAGAAAACCACCTGTTGACAGTTAGCTCATGAAGAAACAGCCCCTGTTGACAAGGGATTTATGAAGAAATTACACAAGCATATGTTGACAGTGAAACTGTTGTCAGTAACCTCATGAAGAAACAAGCATTTGTTGCAAGCTCATATAAAAGCATTTGTTGACTGTGACCTACCTCATGAAGAAACAAGCACCTGTAGATAGTGACCAGATGAAGAGAAAATCACCTGCTCACAGTGACCTCATGAAGAAACAAGTACCTGTTGATAGTGACCGAATGAAGAGAAAACCACCTGTTCACAGTGACCACATGAGGAAACAAGCACCTGTTGATTGTGACCAAATGAAGAGAAAATCACCTGTTGACAGTTAGCTCATGAAAAATCAAGCACCTGTTGATAGTGACTAAATGAAGAGAAAACCACCTGTTGATAGTGACCTCATGAAGAAACAAGCATCTGTTGATTGTGACCAAATGAAGAGAAAACCACCTGTTGATAATATCTCATGAAGAAACAAGCACCTGTTGATAGTGACCAAATGAAGAGAAAACCACCTGTTCACAGTGACCTCATGAAGAAACAAGCACTTGTTGATTGTGACCAAATGAAGAGAAAACCACTTGTTGACAGTTAGCTCATGAAGAAACAGCACCTGTTGACAATGAATTTATGAAGAAATTACACAAGCAAATGTTGACAGTGAAACCATGAAAAAACGCCAGTTGTCAGCGACCTCATAAAGAAACAAGCAACTGTTGACAGCTCATTAAGAAAAAAAAAGCATCTGTTGACTGTGACCTGCCTCATGAAGAAACAAGCACCTGTTGACAGTGACCTACCTGATGAAGTAACGAGCACCTGTTAACAGTGACCTACCTGATGAAGAAACGAGCACCTGTTGACAGTGAACCCACGAAGAGGCAAACTCCCTTTGACTATAGTTCAACAAGCATTCTGAGAGTATTGCAAAACAATACATAGTCCCCTACCGGTCGCATATTTCACTAATCCCAAAGTTTTAGGTAAAATGTACCTTATTATATGGTACAAAGATTTATAGTTATAAATTATACGTGTTGTTCAAGATGTAAAGCTCAAAGTTCAAAGGGCCATAACTCCCATAAAAACTAGTGGAAAGAAACGAAACGTAAACTTGATCTGTAACTCATCATGGTTGACCTGCATGCCAAAAAACAATTCATTAACTGCAAGCATGTAGAAAAAAAGAGCGGAAAACTGAAATTTCAGTGAATTTTCAAAGATCAAAGGGCCATAACTCCAGTAAAAATTAGCAGATGGAAACGAAACGTAAACTTGATCTGTAACTCATCATGGTAGACTCGTATACCAAAAATCAGTTCATTATCTAAAAGCATTTAGAAAAAAAAGAGCGGAAAACTGAAATTTCAGTGAATTTTCAAAGTTCAAAGGGCCATAACTCATGTAAAAATTTGCGGAACCAGAATGAAACCCTAACTTGATCTGCAACTCATCATGGTAGACTCACATACCAAAAATCAGTTCATTATCTAAAAGATTTTAGGAAATAAGTGTGGAAAACTGAGGCATGACGGACGGACGGACAGTGCAAACCTAAAGTCCCCTTCGGCTTTAGCCGGTAGGGGATTAATAAGACAAAGCAACTGGAACTGATAATCTTATTAAGAAACGTAAACATATTTGTTATTCCTGCAATTGTGGTATCTAAAGTATGTATCTGATGAGTCAGGATGATATAAAAGTACGTATTATATGTGTTGCAATTATGTATCTGATGAGTCAGGATGATATAAAAGTACTTACTATATGTGTTGCATCACATAAATTTAAATACATATACAATACATTGTAGTGAATTGTGTCCCTTCTGTAAAAGCTTATGCAAAGTAATGGAGGTTCGGTTGCTGAGATGTCTAATTAGCAGTGTTACATATCACAACACCTCTCAACACTGACTACTATAAGTTCGAATCCCTTTTTAGAAGATACTAGTATAAGAAAGTCTATCAGGTCACTTGCTGAAGGTCAGTGGATTTTAGGGCACTCCAGTTTCCTCCAGTATCCCAGAACTGACAGTCATGATAAAAATGAACAAATCTTGAGACATTAAACTCACATGCTCCGCTACATTCCAGAAACTTCATTCTTATACTTCTGATAGTAAAAGTTGTTCCTGTAATGTTTCAGGATTTCCGTGTGGAAGTTTTTCCCATAGTTCGGGTTTAGAGGCAGCTGTTAGACAAAGATGGATACAACATAAAGGTATAACGTTATTTCAATTTTTTTTCATTTAAAAAAAATCTTATTATATAGCAAACTGCTAAGTAGCTCATAAAATTTTCACCCCACCACATATCCTCATATAATGGTGAGACATTATAGTCTATTAGGATACCCTCTATTTTCATATACAGATACTGGTGCATATCAATTAGTCCATCTGTACCCTGACAGTTTCACCATGATAACTTGAGATTAAAGGATTTTTTTCAAGCTTTTTACAATTCTTAAGTTCATGTACGGTACTAAGTCAGGTTTGATTATCAGCACAGTCCTATTTGTAGCTTTTGAAAAAATAGAAGAGGGGGTAAAAAGTACAGATAAAATGATTATTGCACTCTGATTAAGAATTATAACACATTAAATTAATTTTTAATGTGCAAAGGTTCATGGTATAAAATCTTATATAGTATCATTGAATGATCCATCTGATGCCATGTTTTAATATTTAATCCTTAATGAATCATCTTAATTATTTTTTAGATGATTTGAATAAATTCTTGCAGTGCTGTCTGGAGAATGCAGGTAATTAACAATTACAATTACTAACTCATTTATATGTCAAATTGCTTTGTGTTTATTGTGCAATTGGGCTTTAATTTGTTCAGTTTGTTACTCTGCATGCTCATGGTGTAGAATACTGGTTTTTATGGTATTTTGAAATTCCATGAAAAAGGACACATGTTGAAGTTTTATTTTGCACTGTCATGCTTTTTATTCATATTAAATATCCTTATGCAGATTGTTTAGACATCAATACAATGTACTACTATTATTCTATACACATATTGAAAGTCAAGTAATAAGTTCATCAAATTGAAATGATTACAAAACACATATTTCAGGATCTGAAAGGTGTTTGCAGTGGAAGGTGTCAAAGTTTACTCCATCACACGAGAAAGGAAATTCCAGTGATCTCCGATAGGAAATTATATTCACCAGTTTTGGATAGTCTATGGAATTTTGTTTTTTCCATGATCATGGACAAATTGACCTATAAACAGAATGTTATTTATAATCTATATTCCATAATAAATATTGAATTTTGTATTTTAGGGTCATTTGGTATCCCCTTTGTCAGGGCCTCCCATGAAGCTTGTTGGGATACAGAGAAAATAGTTTCGTTGGACTTGCTGTGTGAAGCATGTAATTCAAATCATGTTGCAAACAGAGCTAGCTCAAAACAGGTTTGTAATTGTTTGGAATAAAATGTATTGTATAATGGGTCTAGAGTAACCTATGTCAACAGAAAATATTTTAAAATCTGAATACTAGCAATCTGAACTTTATTTAAAACTAAAACATAATCAGGATTGCCTTACACTCAATTTTATGCATATATCTGTTCAACTTCTCTAAATTAGGGAATGAAATATTTGTGAAATGCCATCGATGATGTAATAACGTACCCTTAAATTTATCTTCACAATTCATTAATTTATAATTTCCAAGTATATTATGACATTGTACATGGAAATAAAAAGTTGTGTAAAAAATTACAGTCAAATCTGTATAAAAAGACCACCAAAGATACTTAAGAAATATTATTATAGACAGGTGGTCTTTAAATAAAATTTGTTTTGATTGAAATGTGAAGCATTTTAAACCGGTGGGGCTAGGGTGGGTGGCTGTGTAATACTGTTGTTTAATACAACAGTTTCACTGTATATATTTCCAGGGTAAATCTTTACTAGAGACAGCCAGTAAAGCATTTAGAGTAGAACAGATATTAGATTTAACAGAAAAGTTACCATACTGTCACCAACCTGTCGTGTTTGGATGTGTCTGTGGAATCATGGGTGTGGATTTGAAGTCTACTTTAGAGAGCTTCTTATTTGGCACTGTACGAACTATTGTATCCAGTGCTATAAGAATGGATTTGGTTGGTCCTGTGGAGGTAAGGTTTAGTTTTTATCCAGTGCTACAAGATTGAATTGGTCTTTTGGAGGTGAGGCCAAAGGCTCAAGGTGACCCTTGTGTGTTTTCCATGTATTGTGCATAGTAAACATTTACACATTTTAGCTTCTTTTCCAGAACCATTGAGCCATTGATAGGGAAAATTGACATTGATAATTAATCGCTTTCAAGTTGAAATTGGTTTACTTTGAGACATTCAATGCCAGAGTAGCCTTCAATAGTTGGATTAATTTCGACTTTTCAGTTGAATTCTCTTAGGGAATTTACTACAACCCTTCAGATTATAAAAAAATTTCTGCAGTTTTAAGGGGTATTTTTTTTAATTTAACTTCTTCTTATAAAGTAACTGTAGCAATTTCAGGCACAGAATCATTGATACTGCTAAAAACTATGTCACAATATTTTAGTGATGTAATAAATTTTTCTTTTTACATTTTTATTTCCGATAGGCACAGGCTATTCAGACAGACCTGCAGTCAAGAATACCTGATGTTGTGAATCGGTAAGTAAATGAATGATTAGAAATATGATATATATTGACTAAATTTACATGGACTGATAAGAGGCCTGGACTTGGTGTCCAAGTGGTCAAAAATACTGGATACAGATCACATTGTCTCAATCTAGGTTAGAATCCAAATGAACATTTCATGCCAATATTGAGCCATTTGAAAAAAATGGTGCCAAGTAATGTGGTTCAGGTATAATATTTATAGCTTTAACCATCTTGCTTATCTCGCAATAACCTGCGATATAAAAGGGAACAGAAATCTATCAGTTGTACATGTTAATGATATATTTGTTATAAGATTGTGCATTGAAAAGAATGTTTATATCTTTAGAACTCGCCATAACACAAACCATATTAAAGAATATTGCTTGTTTAGGGAAGTTTGTTAACTCTTGTCTGTGATACCACTGTGGTAGCTCAGTTGATAGAGTGCTCACTCTGTAAGTGGGAGGTCATGTGTTCGATCCCTAACTAGGTCTGACCCAAGACTTGAAAGACGGTAGTAACTGTTCTTTCGACAAGCAAGGGACATTACGAAATAAAAGTCACGGTTCTTTCGCATGGGAACTTAAAATAAACAAGTAGGCTTGGCACACTAAGGAACCCTGATGTATAATGCCATCAGTACAATGCACAGGCAAAATTTCTGCACCTTCGCCTATAGCTGGCAACATTTCAATATAAGTGAAATACACTTGACTGGGATGTTAAACACCATTACTCAACTGAACTCTTGTCTGTCTGTACATCCCTTCCCTTCATAACAGGAGACTTTTAATTTGTAATTGGTATTTGTCCTGAGTCTTTGTTTATTTAGTTTTAAATGAGTTGATGGTATCTGAATTGTCTGTGTCGAAACAAATTGATTTTCATTTGGGATTCATTTGTAATTATATTTTATTTACAGAAATCAGAACAGATCAGAAGATGATGCTTGTTTAGTGTTCCCAGTAATTGACATTTTACAGAACACACATGATATAATGTTTTCTAAACTGTTCTACTCCTGATCTAGAAGAGAGAATATAAAAAAAATCCTCATTAATATCTGTTTGTTACAACTAGCAAACACTGGGGTTCAAAATTCCCCGTGTCCAAGGTCCGGGACCTGTTGATTTTACATTGAGACCCTTGATATTTAAACTGTAAAAGTCTAATGGACCTGCCATTTTTACCAGGATAATCCTTCTTTTTCTACATACTAACATAATTGCTCATAAACCATTCAGTTATGATGTTGGACTTTCAACAGTTTATGTTTCAAAAACAAAGGCAAAAGGTCCAGACCTTCCATTACAAAACATAATTTGAACCCCTAAAAGATTAATATAGTTCTGGAAAACACAGCAATAATAAGGTTTGCAAATTGCAACAGTGGATGTTGAGTGTGGATAAATTTTTATGTCACTCCAGTACAATATATATATCATAGAATTACACAATGTGGATACAGTATAGTGTAACAATATTATATAAACTTATCGTATTATGTATATGAAAAAGGGAGATAACTTTTCCCCTGTCTTCTATAAACTGAACACCTCTAAACTGGAAAAATGCCTCATCTGAAGAGTGTTCGGTAAAAAACGTTTCACAGTACAATGGATAACACCTAAATCCTTCAGCATCTGGATGTATTCCTTCAACTCTAATCAAATCCATGAAGTTTTTTTTTTTAAAGTTTTCCACTGTTGGTGTTACTAAGGATGATTTTAGTGTCTCCACTGATAAACATTCTACAGAACAAGCATGACTAAGGCATTGCGTTGCTCTTTTTAAGCTTTTTTACTAATGATACCAAAAAAAGAAGACATTTTGCATTGTGTGTGGACAGTCTTTAAAATAACAAAATAAAATCCAATGTAAATAAGAATGTTGAACGAACATACAATCTATAATTCAGAAAACAGTCACATATTTACTTATTTATTAGTAATTCAGCATATACATGTATGTCTAATGTTGACAAACATTAAACATACACAACTAAATATGTGTTAATGTCTTCTGGAACACAACCTGGTTTTAAAGGCCACTTGTGTTTCAGGTGATAGACATTTTGAGGACATGCATGATATGAATATGATGGTCAAGCAGTTGTCATAATACTGATTTGGTACAGATAAAAATTTGTGTCAGGTGATGGACATGTTTGAGAGCACACATAATATCATTATGTCTAACCTGTTCTACTAAAAATAAATAATAACAAAATAATTTTTCAAATTTTTTTATTTAAATTCTGTGGTTGTAGATACAAAAGAAGCACTTACACACTCTGTTGTTTGACTCTTTAAGTGAAAACTATGTTCTGGTGTATTTTGTACCTTTGAGAACTTAGCAGTCCTAGTTGATTTGTCTAATAGGTTTTAAGACTATTTTCTTGTTTTTGTTTAGTATTCAATAGAAAGGTTTCAGTATTTTTATGGTGTTAATTAAATTTGCATTACTTTATTTATTGGATTTAAATTTGAAAATTGAGTGTATAAGTAATTAATTGTTAATGTTATATTTTGTATTACAAAATGTGTTTAATACACAGTATTTTTATAATTATTTACATGATAATTATACTGGTATAGTAAATATAGAACCAATACATAATTAAATTTTACTTTCACAATTTGTTGTTGTTGTTTTATTTAATAGTCAAACCTGTCTATAAAGGCCGCCCAAGGGCACCAGTAAAAGTGGCCTTTCTGGACAGGTAAATTTTATATATACAGGTTTAAATAACATGAATAAAGAACAATTGGGATACAATCCTACAGGCCTTTATAAGCAGGTGGTCCTTATATAGAGGTGACTTGTAAGGCATGTTTGACTGTATAATGGAGAAAAGAATTCGTTCAGAATGCTGCTCGCCATGCCTTTGCCAATTTCAAACAGTAAAATTCACAGGACTTTTCTGATCAGACTTTAAATGGACGTTGAACGTTAAATATTTCACTATAACTACCATGCATTATCCAATGTCACCACTGCGGTAGCTAAGGTTGTAGACTGCTCGCTCCGTAAGTGGGAGGTCGTGGGTTCGAACCCCGGCCAGGTCTGACACAAGACTTGAAAGTTGGTAGTGACTGTTCTTTCGCCAAGCACTCGGCATTGGTAAATGAAATTATGGTTTGTTCGGGTGTGAACTTAAAGTAAATGAGGCCCGTGTCACGGTAGTTGTGGCACGATAAAAAAAAACCTGCTGTATAACGTCATCAACACAACGCAAAGTAAAAATTTGATCTGCACCTTCGGCTTCGCCCGTCTATAGCTGGCGACGTCTCGATATATGAAATATTCTTGACTGGGACGTTAAACACCATTACTCAACTCATTATCCAAAATCAGTGGTTGTATAATCTGTTTTCCCTTTCTTTTTTTCTTTTATAAACGTTATTGGTACTTCTTTTTGATTGCTTTAGCTCTTGTCAAATACGTAATTATCAGTTGCTAATTTTAATTGTTTTCTTCCGTCTTAATCTGACAACACTGACCCATAAACATGACAATGGTAAACATGCACAGCAAGATATTGACTGCAAACCTAAAACTCAATACGAGAGGAGGTCAAAAAGTTCATAGGATGGGGTATATATTACCGCAACAAACCAGTAGCTCAGTGGTTTAAAGCGCGCGTTTACCGATCACATTGCCTCTCACTGCCTAGGTTTGAATTCCACTTGAGACACAGATTCTAGTGTGAGAAGGTTTTCAGATCGCTTTCCGAATGTCGGTGGTTTTCTCCGGTCTTCTAAACTGACCGCCTCGATATACATATACTGTGACACAAATCCATTGAAAACAGAAACATCTTTCTGGGTCTCAAATCTATCTTCCTTGCAAATTAAAACAAAACTGCTTTGCTTCTGAAATTTACCGCAATTCAGTTGGTCCGAATACTGCTAATGAGGAATTTTATTCAGAAAATTGTACTTCAAAATCAAAACAGGTTCAGTAATACTTAAGTCACTGCTCAGGTAAGTATATATTGACTCGAATTAATACTCATATTTTTCTACTGTTGCAATTAACACATTTTTCAGTTTTATATGGTGTTTTTTTTTTACCGAAATGTGCATTACCTCGTAGTTTTTTTTTGGTTTTTTTAGCACGCTTGACAAGTATATAGAGAGAGACTACTGGCAAAAGAGCGATAACTCCTATTAAAAAAAGAAAATTGGTACTGGGGAAAAACGCACGGTTAATCAGTTAATGTAAAGGTTATAAAACCTCAGACGGTCATCAGTTATTGTCAGAATATATTAATACACGTATAATGGTGGTTTAAATATTTTATATAGGTATAAAGATCTATTAGTAGTTATTCAACCATATGCATACTGATTATGAGATTGCATCCCACTTATTTGAAACTATTTTAAATTTTAATTTTATTTAAAATCATATCGAGAAACACGTTGATTTTCTCATGGACTCATTGGTTAAATATTGTCCAATAGTTGGTGGACAGTGTATTTCTTATGGTAAGCCATAAAAATATAATGGATTGCATTAAAACTGTATTTTGATTTACTAATTCCATAGATTAATTGAATGCGGGTTTACGCCCCAGTTAAGAATATTTCACTTATATCGAGACGTCACTACCATAGGCGACGTGTCTGAAATTTTTACCTTTGCTGTGCTATCAGAGTGATGTTCAGGGAGCTCGATGGTTCTCAATATAAACGCGTCACGTCTGTATTGACATGGGGCATAGGTTTTAAGTCTCTTCTGAAGTAACACGTAAATTTCATATCTGAAATGCTGAGTGCTGGGCGAAAACACAGCCACTACCTATGTCCAAGTCTTGATCAGACTCGAGCGGAATTCGAGCTCACGACCTCCCACATGCGAAGTGCAGGGAGCTCGATGGTTCTCAATTTAAACGCGTCACGTCTGTATTGACATGGGGCATAGGTTTTAAGTCTCTTCTGAAGTACCACGTAAATTTCATATCTGAAATGCTGAGTGCTGGGCGAAAACACAGCCACTACCTATGTCCAAGTCTTGATCAGACTCGAGCGGAATTCGAGCTCACGACCTCCCACATGCGAAGTGCAGGGAGCTCAAAGGTTCTCAATTTAAACGCGTCACGTCTGTATTGACATGGGGCATAGGTTTTAAGTCTCTTCTGAAGTACCACGTAAATTTCATATCTGAAATGCTGAGTGCTGGGCGAAAACACAGCCACTACCTATGTCCAAGTCTTGATCAGACTCGAGCGGAATTTGAGCTCACGACCTCCCACATGCGAAGTGCATACATGCATTCCATGTGTCAAAGTTTTGTAGGAGTTATCTTCCCTATCCCATGTCATAGTTAATGAACCTATCGCGATCTAAAAATAAAATAAGTTTCAGCAAATGTCATTGGTTGATGCTCAATTACAATTATAACCGTAATCGTGTAAAAAAAACAAAACGGTAAAATTAGAAATCATGCCAACCAATGAAACGTGTTTTATTTTTAGCATCATGTAAAATGGATATAAAGGTATTTGGAATTATTTTTAAAAAAAAATCAGACGTTGAACTTAGACAATTATCATTTAGAAAACATTAGGTTCCATTTGGCAGTTATAGGTAAGTGTCCACAAGTAGTGGGTTATGAAATCAAATAAAATCGCCTTGGTGATTTTTACATAAAAGTAAGACCTAAGTTATATAATTCTAAATTGCTGGTTAAAGTTCTGATTTCAGAAGTGTTTTGTAAGAATCTGAGAACAACCTGATGTAATATAAGCGGGATTAGTAAGACATTAAAGAACTTAAACCTCACCACAGTATTATTTTACCGTTATGTCCGATGTCCGTCCAAACCCGGTGCTAATTTTATTATTACTATTTCGTTTGATTTGTTGTTTTGTTATTTTGGTTGTTCTAACTGTTGCTAAATAGGAAAATCGATTCAGTTTCTTATTTAACCCGTTTTACATAAAACTGTAATATGGAATGTGTTGATATTTTGGTTAATAGCTCCTAACTTTTTAGTACTCAAAATGGTCTATGAAATAAAAACCCTCTCCTCATCAGCAAAACGGACGCCGAAGGCCGCGGGTGAACGCCGTGAATAAACATGTCACTCAAATGTTTAAAAGTACTTTTTATTATTTAAAAAGTTAAAATAATATTACTCTTTTATGCTTGATAAATCAAGCAAGTGTCCGTTGGTGATGTGATCATGTTGAAAATATTTACTAGCTGGCGTAATTGTTTTTTAAAATTCTAACGTTTTAACCGTTTTCAGATAAAACTACCAAGTTGAATGGCGACAATACGAAAGAAGCTTGTGATTGTGGGAGATGGGGCCTGTGGTAAAACAAGTATATTAATTGTATTGAGGGATGGAACTTGTCCCGATATGTATATACCCACAGTGCTCGAAACTTACGTTACCGATATAGCAGTTGGCGGCCATCAGGTAAGGTTGTTTCTAGTATTCAATTCTTGATCCGTGTACGTATTCTTAGTAATAGCATCACGATGTTCTCTATATCTGAATTTGGAGGTGGAAGATATTTGCATAATGCTGGAATGTGGCATGACTTGCCAAAATCAAGTTGTCACCGTAGCTATGAAAACCAAACCCAAAGCATGTTTTTGCTATTGTCTAGTTTGAAACAAAAAGCATGCAATAACATTTTTAGCATATGCAATAATAATTTCCAAATATTTAATGTCACCACTTTTTCGAAATATGAGCAATCCAAGTCAGGATCTAACCTTCTGGATCTCTTGTTCGTTTCCATACAACATTGTCCTTTTCAAGAAAAGTAATTATAATTGATATTTTCGTTCATCTTTGCAGGTAGAACTAACGTTATGGGATACAGCCGGGCAGGATGATACGACAGACTCCACCCACTTTCCTATCCAGATACAGACGTAATCCTCATATGTTTTTCTATAGACAGTCCCGATAGTTTAGACAATGTTTTCGAAAAATGGACACCGGATGTTAGACATTTTTGTTCCAAAGTGCCAATAATATTGGTCGGAAATAAACTCGATTTAAGAAATGATCCAGAAACCATCAGAGAACTTTCCAAACATAACCAAAAACCTTAGAACCCCAAGAAGGCAAAGCTTTGGCAGACAGAATAAATGTTTTTTCATATGTAGAATGTTCGGCAAAAACAGGGGAAGGTATTCGGGAAGTATTGAGCTGAGTACCAGAGCTGTTCTCCATAGAAAGAAGAGAAAACCTCGCCAGAAACTTTGTACTCTGTTGTGAACGAAAACCAGCAATAATATGTGGTATTATTATGGGGATAGTACTGTCTCGAGAGAGATTCAAATACGCCATCTTGCAAGAATCATGTGCGAGCACCATTATCATCTTGCCAGCCAGAAATCCATTGCTGAACACGTAACCTTTTTATGAGCGATAAAATATTATCTACAAGTACTTGAAAAATACACATTGTCATTCTAATAGGAGGCATGCGATGCTTGATTGTGATTACTTAAGACTTATATTTGATGTGCAGATAGATGTCTGATGTTTGTGTGATAACCTGACGCGGTAACACAACATAATATTTCATATTGTGACAAGTATAACACTGAGCTAATAAAGAGCCGAAGCTCAGCTGTCGAGTGGCTGAGACAAAAACTGCCGAGATATAGATACATTCTATCATGTCAAATAAGCTGTAGATTCGACACTAAATCATTTGCTTAATGTTAAACTGTCAACAGGTCTGTATTGTACATCATGTTGTTAATGCTATTGTTATAATATACGAAAGCCTTTTAGGTTCATGAATAAAAAGAAATAAATGGTGTAATAACGCAAAATAAAGGCGTTATAACGCAAAATAAAGGCATTATAGTGCGAAATAAAGGCGTAATAACGCAAAATAAAGGCGTTATAACGCGAAATAAAGGCATTATAGTGCGAAATAAAGGCGTAATAACGCGAAATGAAAGGCGTTATAATGCTAAATAAAGGCGTTATAATGCGAAATAAAGGCGTAATAACGCAAAATAAAGGCGAAATGAAAGGCGTTATAATGCTAAATAAAGGCGTAATAACGCAAAATAAAGGCGTAATAACGCGAAATAAAGGCATTATAATGCGAAATAATGACGTTATAACGCGAATTGAAAGGCGTTATAACGCAAAACAAATACTAATTTTTACATCATTATTTTTTGTGATGCGTTTTTCACAGAAGCATCGAATGCTGTATAAGCAGTTGTTTCATAAATATTGAACACGCTGTTATTTCAATTCAAGTCGGATATTTTTATATTTTGTATATTTTATGTTATAATGGCTTTGTTATTTACAGTTGTACTGTTTTACTTTTCCTGTGATGAACATTTTTGTTGGTACGATGGGAAATATTTGATATCTTTATTTACAATTGCTACTATTTTATTCTTTATAAATATTTTATGTTTGCAAACTGTTGTACGTTTTTTAATTCAATAAAACTTAAATAATATTATATGTTTGGTATACTTTTGTGTCGTTTTATTCGTCTTTTGTTTTGAACTGAACCGTAAACAACAAACTGACAATGCATGTGTTTTTGTGATTGCACTTGGAATCGTTCAAAACTTATTAAGACAAAGTTTTCAACAAATATGAAATTAAACTTTTTGCATCAAGACTATTACATAAGCATTGCCTTTGCTTTATAGAGAATAATATAGATCCCTGGACACCTAAGAGAAAGTCCTTCAACATGAGTGTAGAAGCATTGTAAGGGTTGGTTATAGTACTCCAATTCCTCTTAAAAACGTTATAGAGATGTATCATGAATGATTTCTACATAAGATCCATGTGTCAGAAAGATTTTGCAAGTTTTATTTTTTCTTTACTTTTTTATATATAAGTTATTTGAAAATTGAAAAATAATAAAAATGCAATTATTTTAAGAACATTGTCAGATAAGATAAAATAATAAAATAAAACTAAATTACCTCAAGTTCACATTTGTCAACATTTGGCAATAGTCGAAACAACGTGGAACATCAGGCAAAAACAAATTAAAACAGCACTTCCTCTTCCTGTGACCACTTACTATAAAACGCCCGACTTTAGACGGACACTGGTTATGTAATGTTTGGTGATACAATGGTATCCAATGGTGTAGTCCCTACCTAAGTAGGATCCTTATTATCCATTACTAGGATTAAGACGTTACGCACTGTCAAGGACTTACTGTGATGAAATATCTTTCTATTTATACATTAAACATATGATAATCGTGTTACACCAATTTGTATTACCCCAATTATGATTATATTTTGGCTGTTGGTAACTTTGTCCACAAAAACAGGAAGTGATGTCATTCTAGTCTGTGGAAAACCCAGGCGTCTGCAACATTTGTATACAAATTGTATTTTAGAAATTATCCGTTGCACCATTTACCAGTTTTTTACATGGATATCCCAGGTCGTAAATTTTATTCACAAAGACTGATTTAAGTTTATAAAAAACTTAATAGTCTCTAACCAATGATGTAATTTTATTAATGAGGTTTAACTTTTTGTGATATCGAAGATATTTCATACTAAAGCAGGTGGTATGGTGAATATGCTGGTTTTTGATCAAACCCGGGTGATTTTTTTAATATAAAATACAATTATCTTTGGAAGTTTTTATATTGTATAACACAGCTGAACTACAAAAACATCCAACGGGGTTGGATTTGGTCTGAAATAAATTATTTACTGCTGACGAAAAAAGGCTGCATCATTTCTATAATGGCCCACATGTACACCATTTTACAAGCAATGGTCCCTTGATACACAAATCGATCAAGTGGACAGTCATAGAAAAACCACACGCATACACATAACAACAGATAAAATTCGTCATAACATTCAACAAATATAAATATCGACACTAATACTAATACTGTCTTATTTGAACCACATTTGTCATCGTCAGGTGCACTTCCAGCATTAAAGGTCCACAAGCGGAGCTAGAGTGAACTGAAGCACCGCTTGTGGACCACAACACCACAACCATCTAGGTTGATATCTAAGTGGGACAGTTCATAGTGTCCGTTGCTGAAGGTAGGTGGTTTTCTCCGGATACTCCGGTTTCCTCCGCCATTCCGAAACTGATCGCCCCCTTATCTGCGAAAGGATCATAAAACACCATTACTCCTTTCCTTTCAACCAGAGCTGGGAGGTTTGTTATTGGTTTTATATAGCGTGTGTCTATTCATTTCTTTTTTCTCATTTCAAGTATATGATATTATTCATCTTGTTAATTTACCATGTGTAATTTTTAAATGAAATGAAATAATGAGTTGAACAAGTCAACTTATTTTCAAAATATTAATTATGGGCGATGAAAATTATTACCTTTAAGTAATATCTGTCTCATTTATATTTAAAATCGAACATTTAAAATTTATACATTGCCCAAAGGAGATAGTGTGTCTAGTATTATAACATCTGCTACATACATGTACTTGGGCATTCAGCTTAGTTAGCTCGGTGAACCTCGTGGTATGTCGCAATTGTTGAGATACTCAAAACAATAACACGAGAACAGAGACCACTTGCTAAATTTAGACTTGCATATAGTTAACCCAATAACATCTCATTATTATCTAGCCAGAGTATCCAAAAATCCATCGACAATCGGACAAAAATCGTCTTTATCGTGATGTCATGTGCTGTTTTTTGAATTTCTATTAAAATAATGCATTCAAAAACAGCACATGACAACTGGCAGTGATAGCACAAAAAATAACATGAGAACAGAGACTTGCTAAATTTAGACTCGCATATAGTTGACCCAATAACATCTCTAGTCAGAGTATCCAAAAATCCATCGACAATCAGACAAAAATCGTCTTTATCGTGATAGCACAAACAATAATTGTTTTTATGTAATAACAAAAGTATGTTGGCTGGCAAAACGATGGTAATTTAACTAACAAATCTACATGCCGACCTAAGAATAACGCATCTACGAATTAAGACGTCATAAGATGCAGATTATTTTGTGATAATTAAAAAGTATGCCACAAAATTCTACGAAAATGAGGTTAATAGAGATCCAGGTTATTGACAAAAGAATAATTCGGTCATAACATTTTTTGTACTGAGGTTGTAAAAGTAAACCATGTTTGGAAAATAGTCAAATAACAGTGTTAGTGCTTTATACTGAGAGAGTGCTTGACTGAAAACAAGTCCACAAATATCAACTGAATGTTCGTTAAATGAAAACAAGTTTGAAATTAGGTTGCATAACACTAATGGCAAAAAAAAAAAAAAAAAAAAAAAAAAAAAAAAAAAAAAAAACTCTGGCACATAACTTGTATGGTGTATGGTTTGTGCCATGTTTTCACCTTATTTCTGTTTTTGTTCGTGGCACAACATTTCTATGGAGTCTGGCTTAGACCACAATACTTCTACGTTGTCTGATATGAGCCATAATTTTTCTATGACTGTTATTTCTATATTCTTACACATAGTACTTAGCACACATTACGTCTATGGTATCTCATTCTGGTTTGGACCACTTTTTACTTCTATGGTGTCTGGTTTTGGCCACTTGACTTCTATGGTGTCTAGTTTGGACCACTTTATTTCTATGGTGTCTGGTTTTGGCCACTTGACTTCCATGGTGTCTAGTTTGGACCACTTTATTTCTATGGTGTCTGGTTTGGACCACTTTACTTCTATTTTGTCTGGTTTGGGCAACTTTACTTCTATGTTGTCTGGTTTGGGCCATTTTACTTCTATGGTGTCTGGTTTGAACCACTTTATTTTTATGGTGTCTGGTTTGGGCCACTTCACTTCTAAAATGTCTGGTTTGGGCCACTTTACATCTATAGTGTCTGGGCTGGGCCACTTCACTTCTATAGTGTCTGGTTTGGGCCACTTTACTTCTATGGTGTCTGTTTTGGGCCACTTTACATCTATAGTGTCTGGCTGGGCCACTTCACTTCTATAGTGTCTGGTTTGGGCCACTTTACTTCTATGGTGTCTGTTTTGGGCCACTTTACATCTATAGTGTCTGGGCTGGGCCACTTTACTTCTATGGTGTCTGATTTTGGCCACTTTACTTCCAGCATGGTATCTAGTTTGGGCAATTTTACTTCTATAGTGTCTGGTTTGGGCAACTTTACATCTATAGTGTCTGGGCTGGGCCACTTTACTTCTATGGTGTCTGGTTTGGGCCACTTTACTTCCAGTATGGTATCTGGTTTTGGCCAGTTTACTTCTACAGTGCCTGGTTTGGGTCACTTTACTTCTATGGTACCGTTATCTGGTTTGGACCACTTTACTTCTATTTTGTCTGGTTTGGGCAACTTTACTTCTATGTTGTCTGGTTTGGGCCATTTTACTTCTATGGTGTCTGGTTTGAACCACTTTATTTTTATGGTGTCTGGTTTGGGCCACTTCACTTCTAAAATGTCTGGTTTGGGCCACTTTACATCTATAGTGTCTGGGCTGGGCCACTTCACTTCTATAGTGTCTGGTTTGGGCCACTTTACTTCTATGGTGTCTGTTTTGGGCCACTTTACATCTATAGTGTCTGGGCTGGGCCACTTCACTTCTATAGTGTCTGGTTTG